>OY987326.1:116349009-116867009 GCA_963920685.1 Polydrusus tereticollis
CACATCAAACTATATTTTTATTTCGTTCTATTGTCAAAAGTCTGTGTTTAGGAGATTATCGTTCATTTTAAAATGAACTCTAATATGTACATCACCATAAACTACCTCTTAAGCCGTCGTAAAAATACACTTTTCGATTTACCTCTATATTGATTTTCTAATATTAAATATCTACAATAGTCGAAATTCGCTCGCTAATACCTATGTATGCAAGGTTTCTTCAAAAAATGATAATTTTGTTGTTTAATGGCTTGAAAAAATGGAAAAAGGAGGTTTTTGCATCCATTTATTTCCAGATGAGTGTTAAAAATACTTATAAAACTCGGTATACCGAAGATCAAGCATTAATGAGAGGGTTGAGTCCTGTTTGCCAAATCCTGATTTTTAATTTGACGTTGGCAACGGTACAATTTTTTAACATTTATCATAAGAGGCGTTTATTTTTGGAGCTTAGATCTGCCAGTTTATCCACGCCCCATTTATTGTTAGTGCTTTAGTAATTTTACTTTCCAATTATTTTTTACCAAAACGCGTAGTTGAAACAGTGTCTATATCAGACGATATAATAAATTTTAAGGATTAATTTGCTTACAAATACACTTCAATTTATTTAGGCTAAAGCAGCCAGACATATACTGGAACTACGAAAACCCTATTACAATTTGCTTGCCTAGAGAAAATTTTGTAAAAAAACATAGCTTTCTACACAAATGCTTGCACATTATGTACCTATCATTTTAAGATACCTGGCGACATCAATGTAAGCATTGACATAATGACGCAAGATATAGGTAGGTACTAGAATATTCAAGATTTCTATTAACGATACACTTCAGCATACATGCGAGATGTCATTAATGTCTACGGAAGGCAACAGACATACCAGCTATTTTTACATGGGATTCCATAGACTTGGACGATTCTTGTTTAGAAATATTTGTTATCATCTTGAGGAGTTCCGTATTGAAGCATCAAACCTACCTGCCAAATAATTGACGAAATATGGGATATCATAAAATATGCCCCCCATCGAACTAAATGATCCTATAAACCAGCTTCACAGACCGTAATTTGTGATGCTAACACGATTAATACGCAATAGAACAAGATTAAGAAACAAAATTTAAAGTAGCTCTTTATCACACGAAAATAATTAAATAATTTACGGTTACAGAACAATAATTATTTTAAAAAGCTGTATAACTAAATATATTATGTTATTAGGAATATTCTGTCTAAAGTAACAGCTAATCTTAGTCGAAAATGAGATCGTATTATTGATTGTTGAATTCGTTAGGTATGAAATAAAATTAGAGATTTCGTCTATTTTTTCACGATTAAAAAAGAATACCTCTATTTAGCTAAAAATGAAACGATTACAGTGGTAGATTAATTCACTTTACCAAGCATGTAAACTACTAATTTTGCAATAAATATCTTCTATATTTCTAGGTAGGTTTACTCGAAAATGTGGGGCTATTTTCATCAAAAATCCCGATACGAAATTGAAAAATTTGCCTATTTTTGTCGGTTTACAAAGTGATAGTGGAATATTGGTTTGATCAAAGAACAATAATTATTTTAAAAATGTTGTATAATTAACTAAATGTCGGTGTTATCAGGCAGGCAAGAAGTTATTTATCTGAATCTTATTTGTACCATTAGCGTTTATATACAAATGTTAGTGGTTTTCAAAAATTGATATCTCGGAAATTATTAGGTTTAGACTTATAATACGCTTATTAAAAAATAATGACTACTTTATGCAAAATTCAAAAATATTATAAGATGTAGGGTATCCCAGTAACTTAACCAAAGATTTTCGGTCTTCGTAAAGCTTTGCACGTTTCTTCAGCGTACCAAACATTCACTTTTTTTTAAATATTGACATCGGGTTAGGATTCTGAACATAGGATTAACATCACTCCAATAGTGAACATGTTGCGTTGTCACAGTTCCATTCGTTGAAAAGTAAACAAAACCGTTTGAGCTACGTGGGGAATAAATAAAGTTGGCTTGTTGAAAAATTTTAATATTTATTAAGGTAAAAGACTATAAATATATCGATACAACACTTTGGCATTTCTAATACTACAAACATGAATATCTAAAATGTGATATATACAACCATCAACTCTCTCTCCCTTCTCTAATTTTGGTACACCAATGCTGTCTTCTAAGTTTATAATATATGGCGTCCTGCAGTTTAATTCCGAAAATGTTTTAACTAAAAATCCCTCTTTAACACATCCTTTAACGTAAATAATGTCTGCGTCTATCAGATTGTTGGATATGATATTATGTAGTTCCTTGTAATCGGTATCACCATAATTATAAAGGATGCCATGATGATTTCCAAATAGATATTTGACTTGTTTCTTGCAAGCCTTACTTAAGGTGTCGAATGGTTTAACTGGTTTAAAAAAGTAACTTTTCATACTATTCCCATCATAAATAGCCAATTCTTTCGCGCAAAATTCAGGTATGTTAAATCCTTGAATATCGACTACAACGAACTTCATTGTCTGAAGACTCAAATCAAACAAGTATATTTTCATATTTTTATCGCTCTTAAGTTCGATTTCAAAAGCACACCCCCACTTTTCGATAATTTCACAGTCTTAGCACATAGATCTTATATTTTTATTTACGATCAATTCATCTTTATTCACCAATCGTCTCAAACGAGTCTGCTTTTGAAAGTAATATAGCCTTAGTATTCAGAAAATATTAATGATATCGGAGCCTAAAACATCCCTGACACTAAAAAATCATTGTGTTTCCTAACAAAACCCATCATCTTGTCTATTTAGCTTGCTTTCCTATTGTTTAGCAGGTTAAATAAAATTATTATTTCGCTCTTTTTGTCTGTACTGAATCGTTAGGGGAATACGTTTCTAGTTCTATAAGAGAGACAGTTAAAATTTATGTAAGCAATCAAAAATCCTACACTATGAGCTACTTAGTTAAAATTTCATATTTCCTTCCTGGGTCAGGCAAAATTTGTGATGTGTCGGACAAAATTTATAAAAATACAAAAAAAAATGCTGGATGCATTTTTAGCGTGACTTTCTATTTAATACCATCTTATTTCAAGGTATAATTCGGTTGTCAAAATGAGAATAAAATAATTTTCCCATGGTTTATGTCATCTTAAAAAAGTCAAAAGGTTATATTCTGTAGAGGGTCAGATACATTTAAATTTAAATATTTTCTCCAAGAAGAATTTTAAGATAGTATTATAGTAAATAAAAATTCTATACCTCCAATATTTCATGGAAACATATCGTGTTCTAGCGACATAACCCAAAAGTACCTCTATTCAGAAACGCATCGTACTTTTCTTGTCAATAATTGTCTCATTGTCCCATCCATTACATTATTATAATCTTAAAGCACCTGTTACCAGCATTATCTGTTTTTATGGTTTTCATAAAACATAGCGATTACCGATGAAAATTAAACGAAAACTTAATAAATAACTTTTTTTTTTTCAACTGAAATAGACTGATTTTCGATGGAAAAATGTTACTTATAACTAAAAATGAATATAAGACATATACGCAATGATATTTAGAATAAATCAATCTTTTCTAAAATTACTATGAAATATTCACAAAATCGTTTCGTTATAACCAAAGTAGCAAGGCTTGCAGATTTCGTATAGAGTTCAAACGCGATACTGAGATGATCTTTTTTTTTTTTATATTTTTGTAGGATAATGCACCACTACGTTGTAAGTACTTGAGAGAGGACTTTCTTGAAAAATCCTCAAATTTCTCTGCAATTTTGTTCCTTCTAGAGTTAAATTCACACAGAAAACCCCGTATTCTTATCTTTCAGGTTGGTATATTAAAAAGGGCTTATTAGTATGGTTTAGAAAACAAGCAATATTAATTAACGGATGTTTTTTCGTCGTATGAAGAGTTGAAAAATTTTTTTTTCCACTCCAATGATTACGATGCAGAGAGTCGGGTTTCATCATAATCTTTCAGGGTAGCTCAGGTTTGATTGCATGTAGAGAGTCGGGTTTCATCATAATCTTTCAGGGTAGCTCAGGTTTGATTACATGTACTAAGGTTAGTGCTCCTTGCAATCGGTTTCAGGTTTGACGCGCCCCCCCTCAGGTTTGTTCAGGTTTCTCAAACGTTTGAGAAACCTGAACAAACCTGAGGGGGGCGCGTCCTAACCTGAACTAACCTTAGTACATGTAATCAAACCTGAGCTACCCTGAAAGATTATGATGAAACCCGACTCTCTACATGCAATCAAACCTGAGCTACCCTGAAAGATTATGATGAAACCCGACTCTCTGCATCGTAATCATTGGAGTGGAAAAAAAAATTTTTCAACTCTTCATACGACGAAAAAACATCCGTTAATTAATATTGCTTGTTTTCTAAACCATACTAATAAGCCCTTTTTAATATACCAACCTGAAAGATAAGAATACGGGGTTTTCTGTGTGAATTTAACTCTAGAAGGAACAAAATTGCAGAGAAATTTGAGGATTTTTCAAGAAAGTCCTCTCTCAAGTACTTACAACGTAGTGGTGCATTATCCTACAAAAATATAAAAAAAAAAAAGATCATCTCAGTATCGCGTTTGAACTCCATACGAAATCTGCAAGCCTTGCTACTTTGGTTATAACGAAACGATTTTGTGAATATTTCATAGTAATTTTAGAAAAGATTGATTTATTCTAAATATCATTGCGTATATGTCTTATATTCATTTTTAGTTATAAGTAACATTTTTCCATCGAAAATCAGTCTATTTCAGTTGAAAAAAAAAAAGTTATTTATTAAGTTTTCGTTTAATTTTCATCGGTAATCGCTATGTTTTATGAAAACCATAAAAACAGATAATGCTGGTAACAGGTGCTTTAAGATTATAATAATGTAATGGATGGGACAATGAGACAATTATTGACAAGAAAAGTACGATGCGTTTCTGAATAGAGGTACTTTTGGGTTATGTCGCTAGAACACGATATGTTTCCATGAAATATTGGAGGTATAGAATTTTTATTTACTATAATACTATCTTAAAATTCTTCTTGGAGAAAATATTTAAATTTAAATGTATCTGACCCTCTACAGAATATAACCTTTTGACTTTTTTAAGATGACATAAACCATGGGAAAATTATTTTATTCTCATTTTGACAACCGAATTATACCTTGAAATAAGATGGTATTAAATAGAAAGTCACGCTAAAAATGCATCCAGCATTTTTTTTTGTATTTTTATAAATTTTGTCCGACACATCACAAATTTTGCCTGACCCAGGAAGGAAATATGAAATTTTAACTAAGTAGCTCATAGTGTAGGATTTTTGATTGCTTACATAAATTTTAACTGTCTCTCTTATAGAACTAGAAACGTATTCCCCTAACGATTCAGTACAGACAAAAAGAGCGAAATAATAATTTTATTTAACCTGCTAAACAATAGGAAAGCAAGCTAAATAGACAAGATGATGGGTTTTGTTAGGAAACACAATGATTTTTTAGTGTCAGGGATGTTTTAGGCTCCGATATCATTAATATTTTCTGAATACTAAGGCTATATTACTTTCAAAAGCAGACTCGTTTGAGACGATTGGTGAATAAAGATGAATTGATCGTAAATAAAAATATAAGATCTATGTGCTAAGACTGTGAAATTATCGAAAAGTGGGGGTGTGCTTTTGAAATCGAACTTAAGAGCGATAAAAATATGAAAATATACTTGTTTGATTTGAGTCTTCAGACAATGAAGTTCGTTGTAGTCGATATTCAAGGATTTAACATACCTGAATTTTGCGCGAAAGAATTGGCTATTTATGATGGGAATAGTATGAAAAGTTACTTTTTTAAACCAGTTAAACCATTCGACACCTTAAGTAAGGCTTGCAAGAACCAAGTCAAATATCTATTTGGAAATCATCATGGCATCCTTTATAATTATGGTGATACCGATTACAAGGAACTACATAATATCATATCCAACAATCTGATAGACGCAGACATTATTTACGTTAAAGGATGTGTTAAAGAGGGATTTTTAGTTAAAACATTTTCGGAATTAAACTGCAGGACGCCATATATTATAAACTTAGAAGACAGCATTGGTGTACCAAAATTAGAGAAGGGAGAGAGAGTTGATGGTTGTATATATCACATTTTAGATATTCATGTTTGTAGTATTAGAAATGCCAAAGTGTTGTATCGATATATTTATAGTCTTTTACCTTAATAAATATTAAAATTTTTCAACAAGCCAACTTTATTTATTCCCCACGTAGCTCAAACGGTTTTGTTTACTTTTCAACGAATGGAACTGTGACAACGCAACATGTTCACTATTGGAGTGATGTTATTCCTATGTTCAGAATCCTAACCCGATGTCAATATTTAAAAAAAAGTGAATGTTTGGTACGCTGAAGAAACGTGCAAAGCTTTACGAAGACCGAAAATCTTTGGTTAAGTTACTGGGATACCCTACATCTTATAATATTTTTGAATTTTGCATAAAGTAGTCATTATTTTTTAATAAGCGTATTATAAGTCTAAACCTAATAATTTCCGAGATATCAATTTTTGAAAACCACTAACATTTGTATATAAACGCTAATGGTACAAATAAGATTCAGATAAATAACTTCTTGCCTGCCTGATAACACCGACATTTAGTTAATTATACAACATTTTTAAAATAATTATTGTTCTTTGATCAAACCAATATTCCACTATCACTTTGTAAACCGACAAAAATAGGCAAATTTTTCAATTTCGTATCGGGATTTTTGATGAAAATAGCCCCACATTTTCGAGTAAACCTACCTAGAAATATAGAAGATATTTATTGCAAAATTAGTAGTTTACATGCTTGGTAAAGTGAATTAATCTACCACTGTAATCGTTTCATTTTTAGCTAAATAGAGGTATTCTTTTTTAATCGTGAAAAAATAGACGAAATCTCTAATTTTATTTCATACCTAACGAATTCAACAATCAATAATACGATCTCATTTTCGACTAAGATTAGCTGTTACTTTAGACAGAATATTCCTAATAACATAATATATTTAGTTATACAGCTTTTTAAAATAATTATTGTTCTGTAACCGTAAATTATTTAATTATTTTCGTGTGATAAAGAGCTACTTTAAATTTTGTTTCTTAATCTTGTTCTATTGCGTATTAATCGTGTTAGCATCACAAATTACGGTCTGTGAAGCTGGTTTATAGGATCATTTAGTTCGATGGGGGGCATATTTTATGATATCCCATATTTCGTCAATTATTTGGCAGGTAGGTTTGATGCTTCAATACGGAACTCCTCAAGATGATAACAAATATTTCTAAACAAGAATCGTCCAAGTCTATGGAATCCCATGTAAAAATAGCTGGTATGTCTGTTGCCTTCCGTAGACATTAATGACATCTCGCATGTATGCTGAAGTGTATCGTTAATAGAAATCTTGAATATTCTAGTACCTACCTATATCTTGCGTCATTATGTCAATGCTTACATTGATGTCGCCAGGTATCTTAAAATGATAGGTACATAATGTGCAAGCATTTGTGTAGAAAGCTATGTTTTTTTACAAAATTTTCTCTAGGCAAGCAAATTGTAATAGGGTTTTCGTAGTTCCAGTATATGTCTGGCTGCTTTAGCCTAAATAAATTGAAGTGTATTTGTAAGCAAATTAATCCTTAAAATTTATTATATCGTCTGATATAGACACTGTTTCAACTACGCGTTTTGGTAAAAAATAATTGGAAAGTAAAATTACTAAAGCACTAACAATAAATGGGGCGTGGATAAACTGGCAGATCTAAGCTCCAAAAATAAACGCCTCTTATGATAAATGTTAAAAAATTGTACCGTTGCCAACGTCAAATTAAAAATCAGGATTTGGCAAACAGGACTCAACCCTCTCATTAATGCTTGATCTTCGGTATACCGAGTTTTATAAGTATTTTTAACACTCATCTGGAAATAAATGGATGCAAAAACCTCCTTTTTCCATTTTTTCAAGCCATTAAACAACAAAATTATCATTTTTTGAAGAAACCTTGCATACATAGGTATTAGCGAGCGAATTTCGACTATTGTAGATATTTAATATTAGAAAATCAATATAGAGGTAAATCGAAAAGTGTATTTTTACGACGGCTTAAGAGGTAGTTTATGGTGATGTACATATTAGAGTTCATTTTAAAATGAACGATAATCTCCTAAACACAGACTTTTGACAATAGAACGAAATAAAAATATAGTTTGATGTGATAAGGCTATGCAGCTGCTCTTTATGGAATTTCATGTGAGCCTAGACTTTATGGATTTTTGTTATTTTTTTTTTATCAGTAAAGTCATCCTATAGATATTGTTTGTTAATCCATTAAAATAGACAAAATCTTTGAATTTGTATATGATTATCCGCTGAAATACCCTTAATCTGCAGGGTACCTAACTCTACGGAGATATTTATTGCAAAGGGCGGCTTTTTCAGTTTTGAAAGTATTCAACATTTGCGAAATTCATCTAAATATATACTACGCTATACTTTAATCAAACTCACAATAGAGGGAAAGCGACAGACGAGTTTTAAACTAATGTGGCTTAAAGGATAATTTGTGTTGTAAATATTAGAGTTCATTTTAAAAGAAACTATAATCTCGTGACCGACAAAAAAAAGTATCCATTTTGATACATCATTTCCCCTATTTTAACGTTAAAATAGCAAATTATGTTATAAGCTCGAAAAATGTAGTATTTCAGACGTAATGCGGTCGCTAACCTAAATATCCCGAAAAAACATTTTTCGTCCATATGTCATAAGTTATTTTTTATTCGATCTTGTTTTTAATGCGATTGAGAGTTGTAAAATAATGTAGAAATGAAGTGAACCTATACATTTCATCTTGCATGCTAATTTTTTGGTCTTAATGTTTGTTAGTTAACGATGAAATCTGTAATAGCGTCCGAAAAAAAAAATTTTTTTTTTGACTAACATAAAAAGTGTTGTCTAGCTAGCAGGGCAATAATCAATACTTTATTGAGAAGGTTAGCTCTTCGTCTAAATATCTAATCTATAAATCGTCATTTTTTCCGACACAATCGGTTAAAAAGCATACAATTGTATGTGAACGTTTGTACAAAAACCATCGTGTTAAATCAGTTCTTATACCTGACTGACAACGCCGATCTTTAGCTTTTTTTTTACTTTGTAAAATAAAAAGATTAGTTCTTACTATCAAAGAAATTAAATATGCAAGAGAAATAGGTCGAAAAGATTAATAATAATTTATTTATTCCTAAGTTATAAATCTTAACTACATCACTTTCTAAACCAAGAAAATAGATAATCTTCCTGCATTATTCCGTACTTAGATTTATTTTTCATGAAAATAGTCGAATCTATGATTTTCGTTCAAATCCATAAGGGGCGCTTGTTTTGTATAGATGATTTATGATCTTATTTTCAACTAAAATACTTAACACTCAGTATACAATTTTCAGAAATGTCATGATTAAGAACGGTTCTAGTCATTTTATACAAGATTTCACATGATTTAACAAATTTAAAACATTTTTTTTAATTTTTACTAAATTCTAAACACTCAGTATACACTTTTAAGAAAATATGACGATTTGCGACTGTTTTAGTCATTTTTTACAAAGTTTCACAGGGCTTAATAACGTTAAAACATTTTTTTTAATTTTTTACTAAATTCTAAACACTCAGTATACAATTTTCAGAAATGCCATGATTAAGAACGGTTCTAGTCATTTTATACAAGATTTCGCATGATTTAACAAATTTAAAACATTTTTTTTAATTTTTACTAAATTCTAAACACTCAGTATACACTTTTAAGAAAATAGGACGATTTGCGACTGTTTTAGTCATTTTTTACAAAGTTTCACAGGGCTTAATAACGTTAAAACATTTTTTTTAATTTTTTACTAAATTCTAAACACTCAGTATACAATTTTCAGAAATGCCATGATTAAGAACGGTTCTAGTCATTTTATACAAGATTTCGCATGATTTAACAAATTTAAAACATTTTTTTTAATTTTTACTAAATTCTAAACACTCAGTATACACTTTTAAGAAAATAGGACGATTTGCGACTGTTTTAGTCATTTTTTACAAAGTTTCACAGGGCTTAATAACGTTAAAACATTTTTTTTAATTTTTTACTAAATTCTAAACACTCAGTAAACAATTTTCAGAAATGACATGATTAAGAACGGTTCTAGTCATTTTATACAAGATTTCACATGATTTAACAAATTTAAAACATTTTTTTAATTTTTACTAAATTCTAAACACTCAGTATATCATTTTCAGAAAATAATACAATTCTGTACAGTTTTACAAATTTTCACAGGGCTTAATAACGTTAAAACATTTTTTTTTAATTTTTTACTAAATTCTAAACACTCAGTATACAATTTTCAGAAATGACACGATTTAGAACAGTTTTACAGATATTTACAAAGTCTTAATAACATTACATTAATAATTATCTAACATAATGTATACAATTTCAAGAAATAGTAGATTTTTAATCCATGTACAAAATTCAAGAATCTAAAATACAATTAAATGTAGGCTTTTTTAATTGGCATCTCAGGCAAATTATTTCCCCCAAAATTATCTAAAAAAGATATACCAAAAACATTCTAAAGCGGTTTTTTTACCTCTATAAGTATGCAGGCCGATCCGACCCTTGTCGGTTTTATTACCCGCATAAATTAACACAGTAGAGGAATATGGACAGAGTTCTGGGGCAGCGGCGTTTCACTAAAGCTTTGGTTTCCTACAAAGCGGTACCGCAAAAGAGTGGCCGTAATTTGACGGCGAGCTTTGCCGCGACAAAGCGTGTATGTACTTGCAAATCGGAGTGTGTTCCTCCAGAGCGTTCGGCGCAAAAAATACGGCACCGTATTTTCTGAAGCGGACGCTCTGTACGTTGGGATAGTGCAAGCACGATTTTTGACGGTGCGCCAGTGTAGTGATTGTATGTTTTAATTATAATATTTGGAAATTAATTGGTCTAGCGAACAAGATAAAATTTTAATCGAGTTTTTTTTACTATATCGCTTTAACAGCGGCGTTTCACTAAGGTTAAATCATAAAAAGTCGGGTTTTATCTCGGGTCAGATCATAAATATTCAGGTTCAAAATAGGGTTAGATGAGAAGCCGCCTCGCGAAAGCATCCGGGTTAGGTTGTAAAAAGTCGGGTTTTATCTCGGGTCAGTTCATAAATATTCAGGTTCAAGTTAGGGTTAGATAAGAAGCCGCCTCGCGAAAGCATCCGGGTTAGGTCGTAAAAAGTCGGGTTTTATCTCGGGTCAGTTCATAAATATTCAGGTTCAAGTTAGGGTTAGATGAGAAGCCGCCTCGCGAAAGCATCCGGGTTAGGTCGTAAAAAGTCGGGTTTAATTTCGGGTTATTTTGTAAACAGCACCACCGAACCACCCGGGTTAGGTCATAAAACGCACCACCGAACCACCCGGGTTAGATCATAAAACGCACCACCAGCACCACTGGTCTCGTAAAACAGCACCACCAGCACCACTGGTCTCGTAAAACAGCACCACCAGCACCACTGGTCTCGTAAAACAGCACCACCGAACCACCCGGGTTAGGTCATAAAACGCACCACCGAACCACCCGGGTTAGATCATAAAACGCACCACCAGCACCACCTGATCTCGTAAAACAGCACCACCAGCACCACTGGTCTCGTAAAACAGCACCACCAGCACCACTGGTCTCGTAAAACAGCACCACCGAACCACCCGGGTTAGGTCATAAAACGCACCACCGAACCATCCGGGTTAGATCATAAAACGCACCACCGAACCACCCGGGTTAGATCATAAAACGCACCACCGAACCACCCGGGTTAGTTGCACCACCAGCACCACCAGCACCACCTGATCCAGAACTCTTAGTTTTCCTCTACTATTACTGTGACCAATAGTCCATATCGCGATCCAGTTCTGTACGCTGGCTCTCCGTCCTTTGTTAATTAAAAATTATTTTTGGAAGACAGAAATCACTTTTATTTTACAAAATGGCAAAAGCAAACAAACCTCAAAAAAATAAATGACATACGTCATACGTCAAAACAAACCCACGTGACTAAACTTTCGGCGCCCATTGGTTACAAGTCGAACTGCAACGAATGGCAACGTAAAAAGATAAAAGTTGGTCATTTTCGGCGGAATGTATAATAATAATAATTTCATTCATAATATGTTTTCGTTTGTTGAAGTCGAACGATCATCGGCGGAACTGAACTTAACTGAGCGTAGCGTAACTAACCAAGTTTATAAATTGGGCTTTATTCTCAATACGAGGCCTAAAAAGCCGAGGTTTTCGCACATTCTTAAATACGCTAATAATCCCCAAATCTTCCTCATCTGAGAGAAGATAGTTTACAACATCGAGAACATCCATATAGGGTCATTATATAATCACGCAGCAGTCGAGATTCAATAGGTACAAATGGTAAGGTAGATTTAAAAAAAATGTGTTAGAAATACGCCATTTTTATCATTTTTAACCCTAGATTGCGAGTTAACTCATACCCAAACCACAAGTTGACGGTAAATCCTATGGTCGGAGGTAACCTCTGGTTATACAATGCAGTTTACTACTAACTTCTGGATTAACCTCCACTTTTGAGTTAATCTCAACTTATATAATTGAGCCTATAAATGGTGAAGGTCGTTCCCCGCTCGTTTAGTTTTTTAATCGGTCACTGATGGCGCTCTGGAAGGGATCTTGTTTTATAAGGTTGTTCACACTCCAACGTTGGTAGCAACTGTGCTATATTTAACTTCCCTGTTTTTTTGTTGTAACAATTCGTTAAATTGTTATATATAATTGTCAAAATTTATTATTTAATGTCATGCTGTGTTCTAATTAATAAATAAAGTATATTACCGAAAGGTAAAAGCATTCATTACAATTTATTTGACTAGAATGGATAAACTTTCTATGACCTGAAAGAGTTGACACTGATCAGAACTCTCCCAAAGCTGCTGAATAATGAACTTATTGGAAAGCAACATAATATGACAATTTCATATTATCAAAAACATAGATGCGATGATGGTAAGCTCAAACTTTTATTTAATTTTATCAGGAAGTCATTCAAATTACGATTTTTTTAATCGAAAACGTATGAAGAAGCTGTTAAAACTATGAATTCTATTTTTATCAAGCCTAAAAACAAGGCATTTCCCAGAGACTGTTTGACTATTAGAGAACAACAGCCTCGTGAGACAATAAGTAAATATTTGCAAGAATTGAAACAACTTAGTAAGGACTTTACCCGCCGATGAAAGCTGCAATGATTAATATGTAACAAATCGTTTTATCGGTGGATTGAGTTCAAATCATATTCGATGCCGTTTTCTAGAAAATAGTATATTACAATTACATAGTATATTTACATTCTGGCGCGAGCCAAGCTCAATCCTTAGATGCTGTACAGAAAATCTTTGCTTATATGTTACCGTCAAGTTTTATAAATTCCGAAAGTACAGAAGCGTGGGAAAAACTTGAAGATACAATTTCTTGTGCTTTTAAATGTTACTTCTGTGGAAAGAATAAAAAGCATTTACGTACTTTACGCCCTGCAAGAGATTCCATTTATGATGGATGTGGTAAACATAAACACTTTTTAAAGGCATGCCTGAGTAAGAAAGATCATAAAACTTTTTCTGCCTCAATTTTACCCGCTACAAAACTACTTGCAGCTGATCCAGAGAGTTTTGGTCAAAATGAATTATATTATAGATAAGCTATACATTTTAGTTCTTAAGCCTTTATTTATTTACTTTATGACACCCTGTGTATATTTTTGATGAGGCCTAGCGTAATATAAAGTGGGGGTAAATATATCTTTTTCTTTTGAATTAATGCTTCTTTTGTTACGTTTTTGACACCAAGCTCAGTTGTTTTGCGTAGAGGCCAGTTTCCAATTTTAAAAAGTTTATCTTTCGCACAGTAATTTGTATATCCTGATTGCAGCTCTATCAATAATGATACCACTTTTAAATCTGCACCTATATTCCATTTGTGGTCTTCGTATTTTATTATTGACTTAAATTTGGACATTGAGTTACATCTTTATCTTTTACTCCTCTTCTTTATCGTACTTCTGTTCAGAACAACTTCTTTGGTGAGTTTGGGTGCTGACAATTTTATTGTTTTGGCTGCTTTGTTGACTGTATGCTAATATGGTAATGCTTTTCTTATTTTCCTATTAATATTTTGATAATTTTCTAGTGCAGCTTGTTTTTCTTAAGGTGGAAGCCACTCGCGTGGAAGTCTATATAATATGTAGCTTGGTGTGGTGCGTGAGTGTGTGACTGAGTAATAAGTACATTGTTCGAAACGTCCGTTCGTGCGTAATATTTTGTAACTATTTTGTCAAGAAATTCGTCTAATGTCTCCATGTGCATGTCATTGTGTAGTACTCTTGTAGGTGTATGTCTCGGTGCATTTGTAATGTAGTAATGTAGTAAAGTACGTTGTCTCAAGTTAATGAATACAATTCATAATATATGTAAAGGTTGAAGACATGTGAGTTGTACTCATTAATTTGAGACAACGTACTTTTCTACTAAACTCGATGTTAGGTTAGTTCTAGTCCTTCCTAAACTTTGTTTTATATTCATTGGTCGTTTTTAACTTCGTACTATCCTTTCTAGTATCCCATGATGATGGGTGTTTGAGCACTCGAAATATGTAGGGAGCCTTTTATTTACCGTAATCATTAAACTGTGGAGGAAGACTGCATTGTTTTATTTCCACAACAGCTTTTAAGCTTTAGCAAGCTAAGTTTTGTAATTAAACCGGGCATATCGTGACAATAAACCAATTCATGTTCCATTGGAAAAAATAATGTTAATGTTGCTTATCTTTTCCTGTATATGGATACCTTACTTCCTTTTTCTAAAAGGTTCCATTACTGTAGACGGGATCCAAGAAGTTCCGCCTGTATCTTCGGAAGATCAAAGTCACGAACAAGATTACTTAATTCAGCTTGAGTGTTTAAGTGATCAAGATTTAGAACAAAAATCGTCAGAACTATCTTGGTCCAGCTTCTGGTAAAGATTCCTCAGATTCCGAACCAAGAGGGTAACTTTCAAGAAGCTGGGCAACGGGTAATAAAATAACATGGAGCAATGGTCTGATTGAAGAGGGAATATTGGGGTAATTTCTTTCGGTATTAGTCATGCAAAAATAACAGTCATACATGTGGTTAAGTTCCCTCCAAACCATTCGAATTGCGAACGGCATAGATTTATGATTACCTTTCAACCACCCCGTCAATGTTCTCGTACACGAAATGCAAAATTTTTGGAGCCCATGACTTATCTTGATTACCAACTCTACAGGCAAAGTACAGTTTAGGTTAGTTAGTATTGGTCGACATTTTACTAAATACTCATTTATTTCCTCGTGAGGTTTTGCTGTTGAACAATATAATCTGCCAATTAAAGCTGTTGCCATCAACTCGACGGAGCTCCTGCAGTCTGCACATTATATCAAAGCAGTTACCTCAAAACTTAATAGGCTTCTTGACGATCGTTAAATAATGAGTTTTGGACCCACCCCATCTTAATTCATTACATTTTAACTTGTGGGGAATGTCTAAAGAAAATGTCTACATATCAAGAGTAAATTAATAAGAAAAGTTGATATACGCATCTGGTGAACAAAGCATTTCAAGATCTAGACCCATATAAAATTAGATCTGTCACTAATAATTTTGCAGCCTTTTAGGCACTTTAATAATTCTTCGTTTGATAGCCTTTTCCATAACTTTTGATATAACCGAAGGCAATGTGACTGGACGATAGTTGTTTGGCAAGGTCTTCTTGCTTTTTTTGGGGCTGAACTCGCACAGTTTTCCAGCAAGAAGGAAATACTCCTTTTTTGTAAGATAAGTTAGGAAACTTACAAAATACCGTTGTCAAGTCATCAGCGCATGTCTTAATAACGATGACTGGAATTTTGTCAGGACCAGAAGCTTTTTGGTGTCAAGAGTCCTCTAGATTCGTTTAACATGGCGCTGCCGGAAAACAATCTCGGGCATTCTCGATTCTACAGGGGGAATATTTGGTGGAGTTTTTCCCTGAAAATAAGCCCTTGAATGTGAAGAGAACAGTTCTGCCTATAAGTTTGCTTTTTCCTGTGCTTTGGTCGCCATAGTGCCATCAGAGCGTGCTAGAGGTGGAATGATTGACTTGGTAAAGTTCTGACTGACGGCCTTAGCTACCGACCAAAATGATCTTGATCTGTTAGGATATTCAAGAAGTCTTTTATCCTTTGGTTGTGTGCTTCTTTGCTTTGGTTTATTGTTTGCTTGCATTGTTCTCGAGCGTTAACAAAGATGGTACGGTTATCGGCGGTAAGGTTTTGACGCCATTCGATAGAAGTAATTTTTTGATTTTACAGCTCGTTCGCAATTTTTAGTAAACCAAGGCTTGCCGTTAGAAGGGCATTTTTTTGAGAACGGGATAAGGGCTTCCATGCCAGTAAGGATAACTTTTAATACTTCTCTTGCACATATGGATCAGTCAGAGGTAAAAAAAATGTTCCACCAAGGAAAGATTCGAAAATGGTCCCTTAGGTCACCCCACTTAGATGATGTATAATGAAAGATGTTGCGTGGTTTAGGAGGCTGTTCAGCACTAATTGGTGTACAAGTCGGGGTTTGAAGTTTAGAAAATATACAACAAACTAGTAAAATCGTCATCTCGGTCTGGAATCCGAATTGGTTCTCCCACGAGTTGGGTGAGGCTAGAGCTGATGGCAAAGGATTAGGCCTCGTGACCTTGCTCGTCGGTTGTATTTGAGTATTTGAGCCAGCTGACATTACGAACGTTAAAGTCGCCAAGGATGACATCACCGGAATTGGGATGGTGGGTTTGCAAAAAGTCTATAGTATTAGAAAGTGAGCAGAACAACTCTCTATAACGGGTATCGCCTGGCGACCAGTAAAGGCAATAGGTGAAATTAGTAGATGCATTAATATTTTGAAGCATGTTACATCATAGTCATTAGACTCGAGCATCTCCTCTCGTTGACAAGAAATATCACTGCGGACAAAGAGACAAAGTCAATATCGCGCTTAATCGGTGATGGAAGTCATACTCAGGAAGTCGTATGGAACTATACCCTATTTCAAAAAGGTGTAGAGTAATAAAAGCTCATTAGGCATACAAAGGGACTACAGAGTGACCCAACGAATATTTAAGCCACTTTCATAATTTGGCATTGATTTCATTGCAAAATTCTTTCTTTTCATCAAGTGCTGGTAGTACCACCCGGGATTGGGTCAATTTATGGGTTTTGCTTATTGTTATCCATTCACAAACACTGAAAATGGTATGACAAATGCGTGCCGGTAGGATATTCCTAAAAAGAAAATAATTTTATTTTAACAGAATAAAAATTAGGCATTATGTACAGGGTGTTGCACAATTAATGGACCACCCTTTAACTTTTTTTTTATGGAACACCCTTTATATAATACCTTTAAATGATAAGGCTGGTCTTCCTGATAAAAATGATATATAATTTGTTATACTTATTATTATGGTAAAGTCAAAAGACGCATATTTAAATTGTACTTGTAGTAGGCCATGGATTAATTATTGTACTTGTAGTAGGCCATGGATTAAGCATCGCGCTTTCAATTATTATTTGGATATTATGTTTGACAACTTGTCAGAATTATCTGATTATAATATTAAACGTTTTAAAAT
Organism: Polydrusus tereticollis; assembly: GCA_963920685.1. Classification (NCBI taxonomy): domain Eukaryota; kingdom Metazoa; phylum Arthropoda; class Insecta; order Coleoptera; family Curculionidae; genus Polydrusus; species Polydrusus tereticollis. The sequence continues at coordinate 116,366,813 of OY987326.1, forward strand.
GATTTATACAGTGCAAGAAAAATTTGAAATATCGTGTTTATACATTAAAAATAATAAGAATAGACATGCTGCCAGACGAGAATATATGATTCTACATGGCAACGGACGCGCGCCAGCTTTAAATATATTTAAGCGTGTATATGAGCTACTTAGGAATACTAACGCTTTAAATAGAAGAAACAGGACTGTTACTATAAATGAAGATAAAGAATTAGAAGTCCTTTTATATTTTCAAGGTATGTTTATTTATCGATTTATATAAAAAAAAATCGTAAATGCACAACTATCAATAATAATGCTGCATTATTAATTCTAGAGTATCCTGCTAATTCAATAAGAGATGGTGCCAAAGATCTTGAGAAAAGTGTATGGAAAATTTACAGAACTTTGAAAAACCACAAGTTTCACCCGTTTAAGCCGACAAAAGTGCAACATTTAACTGAAACTAACAAACAGAAACGTTTGTAATTCTGCAGAATTTTGCTAGAAACTCTTGAAAGGTATCCAAATTTCTTTTACAAAATAATGTGGAGTGTTGAATCATGCTTCAGCACGGCAGGAATTTGAAATAGAAAAAGCATACATTATTGGTCTACCGACAATCCCGAAAAGTTTTTTGAAGTAAAACATTCTGGCCGCCGATCTGTAAATGTTTGGTGTGGGATAAAAGACTTTAGGATTTTGGGTCCGATCTTTTTTAACCATTCTCTGACTGGTATATACGTTACCTTAGCATGCTTCAAAACGAAATTGAAGATTTGTTTAATGATTTACCCCTTAATGAAGCGCAAGGTATTGTTTTTCAACAATTTTCAACAGACAAGAACAACTAAGTGGCCGCCGAACATCTACCTTAAAGGACATGATAATGTCGACTTATTGAAAGCACAAATTCGAAATCAAATCGATACTATAAATAAAGTGCATATTATTAGCTACACTTATTTTTTATTAAACATTTTTAAAAAAATACATTATACAAAAAATAAATTATACTCGTAAAAATTATAATAAATTAAATTATACTCGTAAAAAGGAAATAATTTTATTTTAACATATACATTAAAAATAAGTGTACATGGTCTTCCAACGAGGACTGAACAGGGGCTCATTTTTGAGCCTCCTTGTATTTAAAGAAAGATCCAAAATGGCCAATCGATGTACTTTTTCCTGCAAAATTCAAAAATGAAACCAAAAATTTATTTGAACCAGAAACAAAAGCGTTACGCTATGGATAAGGTGTTTTTTAAATGGAACATAGCTTTTTTTATACGATTTTTGGAACGAGTGATTTTCTTTTGTCCGTTCTGATTAAAATATTTAATATTGTGACAGCTATTTTTATCGAATTTTAATGTTTTAACCAGTATAATTTAACTTTAACCTGTTTGAAACATACACTAGGTAATAAAGGTATAATCACCTTTGAATCCTTCAAAGTCAAAAAATTTGACAAATTTACTATAATATTGCCGAAATGAAATATTCATTAGATGAGAGATTGCAGATTGTTATCTTGTTCTACAAATGCCAAGAAAATGCAAGAGAAGCAAGGAGAAGATTTATTGCAAATTTTCACAGAAATATATCCGTCAATACTATTCTAAGGATAAAGAACCTATTTGAGGAAAATAAAACATTACATGACAGAAAAAGAAATCCAACTCTATACTAATTAAAAAAAAAAACATTAATAATTTAATTGTTCAATGTGACCTCCGTTGTTCTCGAAACATGTGCGATAACCTCTTTGTAGCCTTTCCAAACTTGCTGTTATACTGTGATTTTCCTGGTTAAGGCGATTTATTTCATTCACAATTTTCTGCATGATCTCTTCAATATCGTGGTTTCGCTGCTTGTATACCACGTTCTTTAAATGGCCCCAAAGAAATGTGTCTAATATTGACAAATCGGGACTATTGGGTGGCCAAGCATAGGTTCCATTTCTACCAATCCATTCTTTATGGCGTCCGTTTAAATATTGAGTAACCTCACGCACGGCATGCGGAGGGGCCCCATCATGTTGCCAAATTAAATTTTGATATTCTTCCAATGGTAAATCTTCCAAAAAGTTCTCAATTTCGTTTTCTAAGACCTCGTAGTATCTCTGTCCATTTAAAGTCCCGTTAAAAAATATTGGTCCCAAAATTCTATTATTTTTTATGCCACACCAAACATGGATTGAAGTCCTTCCTTGAAATTTAATTGTCTCAAATTTTCTTGGATTTTCAACGGCCCAGTGATGATTATTATGTCTATTGAAAACCCCCGATGTTGTGAATGTGGCTTCGTCAGTCCATAAGATATTTCTGAATAAATTAGGGTCTTCGTTTTCTTTCCGAATCACAATTTGGGAAACAAATTGGAAGCGAAGTTCTTTTTGTGCCGGTGTTAGATGTTGAAGTGGAAGGATATGATAAGACTTAAATTTATGATTTTTTAAAGTCCTGTGAACAGTTCCTTGGGTAACTCTTCTGCGTCTTACACCGCCGCCGTATTGAACGTCCCGAACTGCGTCCGAAATTGATTTGGTTGGATTCAGTCGAAAATAATTCACAATGGCACGGTCTCGATTTCTATTCCTTTCTGGATTTCTTTTTCTGTCATGTAATGTTTTATTTTCTTCAAATAGGTTCTTTATCCTTAGAATAGTATTGACGGATATATTTCTGTGAAAATTTGCAATAAATCTTCTCCTTGCTTCTCTTGCATTTTCTTGGCATTTGTAGAACAAGATAACAATCTGCAATCTCTCATCTAATGAATATTTCATTTCGGCAATATTATAGTAAATTTGTCAAATTTTTTGACTTTGAAGGATTCAAAGGTGATTATACCTTTATTACCTAGTGTATGTTTCAAACAGGTTAAAGTTAAATTATACTGAATAAAACATTAAAATTTAATAAAAGTAGCTGTCACAATATTAAATATTTTAATCAGAACGGACAAGAAAAAATCACTCGTTCCAAAAATCGTATAAAAAAAGCTATGTTCCATTTAAAAAACACCTTATCCATAGCGTAACTCTTTTGTTTCTGGTTCAAATAAATTTTTGGTTTCATTTTTGAATTCTGCAGGAAAAAGTACATCGATTGGCTATTTTGGATTTTTTTTTAAATACAAGGAAGCTCAAAAATGAGCCCCTGTTCAGTCCTCGTTGGAAGACCATGTACACTTATTTTTTATTAAACATTACAAAAAAAATACAGAATACAAAAAATACATTGTACAGAAATTAAATTATAAAAAATCATAATATTCTTTGTCATCTGAGGAACTGTCATCTCCTCTTGACGTTACAATTAACAGGTCGACGGTCCGATCGATCAGGTGGTCAAGATCCCACATTTTCTCCTCTTCTTTAATGACATGATGGACTGCTTCTCGCCAGTTCTCTGGTGTCACTTCCTTAATGGCTTGATCAAACAGTAGCTTAACGTCGTGTTGTGTCTTGCTACAAATCCTTTTACTTGCGCCCATATAAGTTCTATAGGATTTAGTTCGCAATGATTTAGCGGTGTGCGCAGCATAGTTACACTATGTTTTCTGCTATATCTTCCACGGCATATTTCGTAAAACGATGTTTGTGTAAATTTGCTATAGCTAATAGTTCCTTCTTTATCAAATTATCTTCAAATTCAATTCTTTTGGTGGTTAACCAGTCGATAATTTCTTGTTTTCTCCAAGATGAAGTTGGAGTCTTCTCTGTGCGTCGTGAATGATAACTTGCGTTATCCATAACTACTACTGAATCAGCTGGAAGATGTTTTATCATTTCACCAAAATAGTCTTCAAAAACATTCGAATTCATGTCCTCGTCTTAATCTCCCGTATTAAGCGACTGAAAGGTTAGCAAACCTTCTCAATTCTCTCAAATTTTTGGTTAGTTATCATAAGTAATTTAATGCACAAAGCTTACCTGCGCTTATGACCGACACCGGAATTGAGCCGAATTGGACGGAATTCCCCATTTTATTGCTCTACACCTTTTTGAAATAGGGGCATAAATGGACAGTTTGAGTATTTCTTTAAAAAGTCTATCTAATTGTTTTACCATTTTTATATAATTATTATCGTTTCTTTATATTTTTGTTGTACAAGTGCAACGATATTGTTTCTCGAAGTCGTAAAAAACTACATGTATTGCTTGTAGTTTTTTTACAGTCTCCTAATAAAAAATTCATTATAACTAAAGTTCAATAATTTTTTTTTAAGTTTTAACAGATTGTTAAGCGAATTAGTGCTAGGAATATTGAAACAACAGTGAAATAGCACATATTATGACAATGCATGGCACACCGGCTAAAAAATTTATTTGAATAACTATTTCAAGGAACTTTTCAACTAACTTGATAACTAAGCTTTGGGATAAAGCGTAAAAAGCCTCCGTGTATTGTCTCTTGCTTTTAACCAATTTTGGGTCCCATAGTAACTCAGTGTTGAAAAATATCGGCATTTATGGCAGGTCATGTTTTTTTTTTAAATAGAAAATTAATTAATATTGCGAAAACGGCACGAGAGAGGTTGGCATAATGAAATCATAAGTATAAGTATGTTGTTAAAAACTGACAGAGGTTACAAAAATAGGTTTATGTTAAAGATGTCCTATTTAAAATATCAAAGTTGCTTATATTTCCTAAAATAAGCGGCAACACCGCATCGCAAAAATTATTTTAGCTGGGTAGAGCATCTACCAACAAAAAAAAAATTTCGTGAATTATCCGGTTTTGCCATAAACGTCTACGTGAATCATCCTGTATAGGTCAGGTTATCCCTTAATACTAATTACGTATTTATCACTATTACCTAAATTTCACTGGAATACTTACTACGAACATGTTAAAGGGGTGCCTGTTTATTTCCTCAAGACAGAAGATCCTTGGATTTTAGCTTTAAAGAAAGGGTCAAAATAATGTAATACCGTGCAAGAAAAAATTATTATCATCAATGTTTGCTTTGCATCTAAGTTCGTATTGCTTAGCGGTAAAACCTAATATCTATTCGCTATCGGTAAATATCATTTGACACAATTTTAACCTAGTTTATATATATCGTCCCCATATAATTGCCCAAGCTCTACGTTTTTCAGTCCAAGCCTTCTGGGATGAAAATAATATTTGCTCGCACGGTAAAAGCCATAATAATTGTCGGTATTTTTAGAGGTGTATTATAGTGCACTTTGGTTTTTAATTATTATACTATTTACAATCCTAGAAATAAACTTAAAAGATTATTGTACGGTGTGATAATATTTCAGATTATTATGGAAACATATCATTGTAGGCTATGATGACAAACTTTAACTTGGAATACAATAATTTCTTTATTTTACACTTTTGACACATTTTTAGTAAATGGTATGTATTGCAACTAAGACATATATTATGTATTAGTACTATATGGCGCCTTGCCCATTTAACCAATGTAAACGTAGTGAAGCCGAGGTTCCTTGTTCCGTTAGGGTCATTTCGCGCAGTGCGCATGCGCGAGAAAAGGAAAATAGACGTTTGTTTTAACGGAAAAAAATTAGATTTTGACAACTGGACCGAAATCTGTAAACAAACATTAAAGTTCTTGATTTGTTTAAGATTTTGTATATTATTTCGATTGAGAAAAGAAAAAGAACGCAGGTAAACATATTAAAAAAACTTTTGTTAGATATTTTTCAATTATTCTTAGAGTTTAACAGGTAAAATAATAGGTTTTTGTAGGATTCTTTGAAGTACATGCAATTTTCGGTAAAAATAGGTAGATACCTAAGTATATCAACAGCAGCAAAGGAAAATAATCTTTAGGAAATAGACTACCTAATTAACGTAGGTAAGTTAAAAGGAAGAAACATCCGGTCTAGGTACATACCTGTAGGTAGAACGATAAATCTTTGTTTAAGTTTTTACGCCTGTTTAAAATAATGTAAAATATTCTGTTTTGCCTCGGCATCGTCACAAAATTATTACACTTCACACACACAATCAAAATTTGCAGAAAAGTAAAGATAAATTACAGTACACAAAAGCCGTTAATAATACCAAATCAACTCGATGAAGCGAGTTGTCAAACAAATTAACATTTTGCTAAAGATTTCGAGGTTATGTCGAGAAAAAATGAGACGTTGTCACGTTGTCACCTTCCAGTTATATAAAATTGTTATTTACCGCGTTTTAGTTTAGAAATGGAAGTACAGACTTAATGCTTATTTTACAATTTTTCAGCAAGATTTTTGGTTATTTTATCATTGCTCTAATTTTCTAAGGCTCACTTTTCTGCCCTGTTCTAAAGAAATAAAAGTACATTTGGCAATACCCTTATGGGGCATGCGCACAAGTCGAAATGACCCTGGATCTTCTATCTCTGTTGTTGCTTCAAGATATTCAGGGTAATAGCCATATAGTACTAATACATATAATATGAACTAAGATATCGATAAATTAATAAAGCATTTAGGATAACTTTATTTCGTTACAATATATTTTCAATTTTTAAAATGTGTACGTATTCCATCAAAGGCCACAACCATCACCTATGATGGTATATTATCTTAGTAAAACACACCAATGGCAATCCCTATGTAGTTCGCGGTTGTGAGTAAAGCTCGTTGCAGTATAAATATCGCACGTCAGATTCATCACCCTCCATATCATTCCAATAATCTTCCCCTAAGTCTTCTTCACTCCTACTTTCTTCTACGACAGCCTTTTCTTCGCCCTTTTTGTTTCTTTTTTCTTAATTACAGCGTTTTCCTTCTATCAGTTTCAGATCCAATGTCAGGAGTAAACTTCATTGTTCCGGTCTTCTCACGTTTTCTTTTTTTTTCTGACATTAAGATGCTGAAGCAACAACAGGAAGAGGTAACAATTCAGGAACGTTGTAGCAGATTTCTTTGATCAAAGAGGAAACTACCGAATTATCATCTGTATCTTCTTTTTCCGTGCCTATATGGTTAATGATGGCGCAAACATCCAGTCCTCAAAAACGTCTGGGTTGAGTTAAGCTGTTTTGGAAAAGGCATGTACCTATAGCATTGGCAGGTGCATGAGTTCCTATGATGGCGTGCCTATGTCATCATGGAAGTGTATCATTAATTAAATTCATTATTTTAGAGGCCGTCGGACACGACCATTGTCTTTTTTTTTTACTTTGTTCATCGAATGAAGGAGAAGACGAAAATCCATTTTAAACTTAAAATATATCGAACAAGATCACTTTTAACCTCATTTTCAACTTGGTTTTCATGTCATTGCGTGGTCCGTGCGTCTAAACAATATACATTTTATTTAAATTTTAAAGCACTTACTTGAGGTCCATATTCATGAAGCAACCTACAAGAGAAACTGAACCAAAAGTTTTGTTTTTAAACAAACAACACTCACTCTGACTTATTTTACACTAACTCACTCCTTTTCTTTCAAGAATAATAACAAACAACCTATAATTAATAAGTATAATAACGATAACTAGCTAACTAACTTCACTTTTTTTAAACGTGTATTGCGTCCCGCTTTTCTATGTCCTAACGATCATTTCCAGCCTGTCAATTAAATTTTGAACTTGGCAATCGACTGTTGCAGTGATAAATTAATTATGTAACCATTTACGGTCTGTATTTATTGGTACTGTTTTTGGTCGGGTTGGAACAAACCTTAAATTTATAGTACGACGGTAGTAGAAAGATTGAAACAATCTTTGTATTTGTACAAAAATCTATTATGTATCGATGACTTTGACGTAATTTATTAATATGCGTAAAACTAGTAGCCGTAATATATAATTTTTATTATATAGGGTGTCATACGTAGGGGTTCCACCCCCTTTTGTTTCTTTAGTTTTTGAGATATCGGAAAAAAAAAAATTTTGTTTGGAAACGAATGACAAAGGCTTTTTTGACATTTGTGTAATTACCGGGTTGAAAATGCGGAACTTCTACGTGAAACACCTTGTATAAAACCGTATGAGTAAAATGAGTCATCTCATTAGTCTGAATCTATTCTATCAATATCATCCACCGATATAATTAAAGGTTTTTTACGTTTTTCCAAAATTTTTTAAAATTATTATTTTCGACTTGATTACCGCACGCTTTCCAACTGCTCTCTGGTATTATTTTTACTGGGTTTTAATTACCTTAATTACATTAGCGGACATTTTTGGGTTTACATTATTGCGTCTAACTTTGTTTTTTAATTCGGACCATATCATTTCTATAGGATTCAAATCGCAATGGTAGGGGGGCAATCTAAGTGGTATGTTACCGGATGCTTTTATAGCCTCATCTACGCAATATATTTTACCATACGATTTGGTTTCTAGTCCCTCAACTAGTTTTTTTTTTGTGTAATTATCTTTAAAACAAAGGCTATGTTGGCTAGGGAACTCTTGCCGTTCCTCTTTTTTGCTGCTTATTGTTGGTATTTTCAAATGATTTAATAATAATTCGACAATTTCTAATGTGTTGACAGGTATAATTAATTATACCTAAAATACGTACATTATCAAAATAAAAACATAATACCTCCCTGTTACTGAGAAAGGCTTACAAACCAGCCCTTAATTGCTTTAAAAGTCACCCGACCGTTATAAAGCAGGGAAAATCATAACCATTTATCTTGTGTCGGACTATACCGGCAAATTCGATTCTGCTGTATGTGAATTCTTCAAATATTTAGTGGTGTTTGGTTGCCTATCCTAAAGACTGGAATCTTTACGTTCTTTCTTATGGCAGGGTAGGCTTACCGGACCTGGTTCTGGTTATAAAGGCGACTTGAAAAGTAAAACAATAGATTTGATGGCAGCATAGTTTGCGAGTAATTCGCTATAACGTCCGGTGTTACAAGGGCGATTCAAAAAGTGGCACGGTTATTCGCTGGCAGTTTGCGAGTCATTAAGAATGCAAATTCATGTAGATAATATACCGGGTGTCCACGCAAAGTGGCTCGCCCCTATAACTCTTTTGTTTTTAAAGATAATGGAATGAAATTCGGAGGATTCGTATGCGATATAAAACTGCATTTTTGGACGGATAATTCAACTTAATAGAACTTCCGGTTTTACCGAAAATGTCATAAACTTTCGATTTTTCAATGAGACACCTGGTATATTTTTACTTTCTTTGAATCCATATGACATTCTAAATACAACCATGTGTCACTTGTCATTTTTTGTAATAAAAAAAATAAATAAGTAAAAGACAAAAGAACTAAAAATCCTCATGCACATATCTATTAATTTTTAGGGTTGCAGATGTTCAAAGTGACCTTCCTCTTGTTGCTGACATAGTCGTACTTTTTGTACTGTCGCTCTTAAAACGTTTCTTAACTGCTGTGGTGTAATTCTATGAATAGCTATTTTTAATCCAGTTTTTGTTGTAGGTATGATTCGTTCAAATATTCTGTAACTGCCCTCATGTTGTGTATTGGGGCACCATCTTGTTGGTAAAATAGTCTCACTCGATTTACTAATGGTATCTTATCCAAGAACTGCTCAATTTCTTGCGTAAGGAAACCTAGATATCTCGCCCCTGTAAGCGAACCATCAAAGAATATAGAGCCTAAAATTCTGTTCCCTAAAATCCCAACCCAACAGTTAAAACCAAACCGTTCTTGAAAATTTCCCTCCTGCATTAAGTGTAAATTTTCGTGGGACCAATATCGCTTATTATTTCTGTTGAAATGTCCCAAACTAGTGAAACGGTTTCGTCAGTATAAATAATTTTATATGGAAATGTATTATCCTCCAATCATTTTCCTAAGAACCAATTGCAATACTCAAGTCTCCCTTCATTATCGTTTGGGTACAGGTGCTAATGTAGTTGGTATTTATATGAATGGTATTTATGTTTATTTAAAATATTGCCGGCAGAAGACTTACAAATGCCACATTCTACTGCAATCTCCCTGAGTGACGCATTGATATTCACTTGCACATATGCGAGAACATTTATTTCTGTTTCTTCACTTACAATAATTAGATCGTTTTCATTATTATCAGGCTCATTTCCCATTTTCTGAACCAGTTTTGGATAATAATGCCGGGTTGGGTGACGGCGTTCAGGATATCTCTGTGCGCAAACACGTGCAGCATCAGTTGAGTTTTGCCCACACTCTCCAAAAATTAATAACATATCAACTTTTTCGCTCCTTGTATAAATCTTATTATTTTCCGTGATTTTTAAACAATAACGTACACAATAATTACCTAATTTACTTTTGCAGAAGCGAAGTTCCATAAGATGTTGACTTGTTGTCAATTTTTTACAACATATCTTAACGTTTTTGTTTTTATCAGTTGTGCTGGTCACAGGCTACTCGATTAAATCTTATTTTATTCTCAAAAGGCGCTTTATTTTAGGGAAGTCGTACATAACGTAACATTTTCACAATTTTTTAAAGGAACTTTGTTTGAAACCTAATAGTGTGTCGTATCAAATTAATTGTAATAAAATGCTCTTTTTTCCTAACCGGATCAGCCACCATGTTGCCATTTGAAAAGAATGAGTGATATAGGTTTTAAATTTTAATTTGACACAGCAGATGACCGAAAACGATTTTAACTTCTAGATTAAAAATTAAAGTTAAAAGAAAGTAAAAAAAATGTGACAAAATGTGACAAGTGACACATGGTTGTATTTAGAATGTCATGTGGATTAAAAGAAAGTAAAAATATACCAGGTATTTCATTGAAAAATCTATAGTTTATGTCATTTCCGGTAAAACCGGAAGGTCTATAAAGTTGAATCACCCGTCAAAAAATGCAGTTTTATGTCGCATACGAAGCCTCCGAATGTCATTCCATTATCTTTAAAAACAAAAGAGTTATGGGGGCGAGTCACCTTACGTGGACACCTGGTTTACTGTCTGCTGCCTGTTTGACACTGGGTCGGCACTGCCAACCCTGCCGCTCCTGAAAAGCTGCCACTGTATAATATATCTGTAAGTTTTCTACTTCAAATATCTAGTACAGTACAGAGTACAGAAATGCACCTTAAACATGCATTTCAATTTTTTTAAAACTCCTTCAATTAAATTGTCAATATATGAGAAATGACCCTGATAGTAGTTATTCGTAGCGAGACTATTAAATCTTCGACTTAGCCGTAGAGCTATTTAACTAATATGTAGTTTCATGATACAATTTTTTAAGAATTTAATATAATATCTACTAATATTTGCATACTTTAATTTTATGCAGTCATAAAGCACAACTTTTTTATTATGCATGATTTTACTATTTTACGCCATTTAGGTTTCTAAAATAAGAATATTTTACGATTCCAAATCACGCACATGCAGGGTTGGATTCGAGCGAGTATATTTTAACAGCTATAGCACATAGCATAATAGCTCTTTAGTTATTCATTTATTGGTTCAAATCTGTACCGCAGAGCCCAGACATGTTAAGTCTAATAACTCAATTTTTCAGTAGATCAGTTTTATTGAATTAATAACATTAAGAATTACAGTTTACATTATAATACTAATATTAGCTTTTGCGTTTTGTTTTTGATTTTAGTGATTCAAAATAGTTTGGCAGATGCAAAAAAACTAATTTTTGGATTTAATATTAAGTTATGTTATGTTTATGTTAAGTCCAAACACTGACATATTTTTGATTGACATAACATAATATTATGGTAGGTCCTAAGACACAAGACATAATATTTTATTAAATAATGTATTGCCTAATTATTAAGAGAAACTATAACACAAATGTGGTCTCTAATAATAAATAATAAACATTTTATTATTCGTCATCTTTGTTTTTACCATATTCTAGATTGTTAGCCGTGGAATCTTTTTGGTATCCATTTAAAAGTTTTTGTAAATGGCTATACTTTTTGGCGAAAATTGGTTTATACCTATAAGTCTGTGGACTGTGGGTGGATTCTTCTTTAGTTGGTGCAATTGATAAAGGAACGCTGTCATTTGAGCTGGTTGTTCGGCGATAGTCGACTTCTGAAAAATATTTACAAAAATCTGGTTTATAATATAAAATTTTGGGGTTACTTTTTCTTACTTTCATGCAGGGTGATGCATGGCTTAGTTGAACATAGGAAATCCCATTTAAATTTTGAGGTGGCTAAATATATATTTTAGAGAAAAATTGAATTGTAATTTTTTGAAGAGGCCGATATAATAAACCCAAGGGCCAAGTTCGAATAAATTTTAATAAGCCAATCCTAACTTATTGAGTTTAATGTGATGGCAAAATTACGAAATTTTCATAGTTTAGGTAAATCAGCAAACACCAGCACATAATTTCTATTACGCTATTGTCAAAAGTTGACGTAAAGTTGGACATAAAGAATGAAGATTATTTCACATTAAAACACATTTTCGTTTCACCATTCCGGCAATCACTCATCCAAAATAAAAGACACCATTATGTTTTTCTTACTAAGCCTTTAATTTAACATAACATACCTAAGATCACAGATTTTCACAAAAACATTAATTAATTGAATATTCAAACAACCCTCCACTAACAGCTAAATAATATCCTTAACGATCATAAGATTCATTTCTATAATTACTAAGTTGATATTGGGAAATTCTGTCACATTCTAACGAAATGCAGTTCTTTACCTGGTCTTTATAAATAAAATTTTTTTTACCCCACAGAAAGAAGTCTTTGGCAAAAGGTCAGGAGACCTGCCTTGCCAAAGGACTGAATGCCGTGGGCCAATAATATATACCATTCATTTGATACAAGATCTCCTGATTTTTGCGTACAACCTCTTTTAGTGATGGTTCAATTCGATTTTGTAGTAAGTCCAAATAGGTTACTATTGTAAGGTTGCCTTCCGTAAAAAAGGGTCCAATAATGTGATGTCCTACAATTCCCGTCCAAACATGTATTTTTTGTGGATATTGCGTCCGAGTATGAATAAGGTAGGACACCAATGTGTCCTACCGACCTTAACGTACGCCGCAGAAACATGGAGCCTTAATGAGGGTACCATGGAGTGTTTAAGGATTGCCCAAAGAAAAATGGAGAGGAAAATGCTAGGAATTCGACTACAAGACCGAAAGACAAATGAATGGATCAGACAAAAGACAAACGTTGTAGACATCGCAGAACGGGTGGCAAGACTAAAATGGAAATGGGCTGGCCATGTACTGAGAACAGATGATAATAGATGGACCAAAAAAACAACTGAGTGGAGGCCAAGAACAACTAAAAGGAACCCAGGACGGCCAAGAACGAGATGGAAAGATGACATCCAGAAACTGGCGGGTACACAATGGATGAGCCAGACGATCGACAGAGGCGAATGGCGACGAATTGGAGAGGCTTATGTTCAGAGATGGACCGAAAAAGGCTGATGATGATGATGATGATGATGATGAATAAGACGATGTTTATTTCCATGGCTCCAATACTGGCAATTTTAAACACTTAGTTCGTTGTTGTGGGTGAATGTACATTCATCGGTACAAACATTTCTGAAAAAATCCGTATTATTATTTGCTCTTTCCATTACCTCGAAAGAGAATATCATTCTTCGTTCTTCACCTTGCCGTAGCTCTTGACGTTTTTCATACTACTAGGAAAAATATTTATGTTTTTTTAAAGTACGTAACATTGTGGTTTGATATATTTCTTGCCCAAGAATCCTCGTGCTAATCATTCTATTTTTCTCCACGTGCAGTAGAATATTAAGATCTCTATTATCCCTTTCTTCAGCTCTATTGACATTCTGAGTTCAGCGTTCACAGTTGTGAAAATTATTGAAATGAAAGGAATAGGCCTATCAGGGAATTGAACAGAAACCATTTCCTGTACAATACCACTTAATCATAGTTACCTTTTCCCTAATAGAATAGCTCATATTTAGCTATAATTAGAGCGCTTTCAGTGAAAATGTTGTCACTAATGCTACTTTTCGTTGTGTCAATGCCAAATAATAATTTTCTGGTGTATGCTGTATTACCTAAACTATGAAAATTTCGTAATTTTGCCATCACATTTAATTGAATAAGTTAGGATTGGCTTATTAAAATTTATTTAAACTTGTCACATAAATTCACTATATCGGCCTCTTCAAAAAATTACAATTCAATTGTTCTCTAAAATGTACAGGGGAGCCAATATTTAGCCACCTCAAAATTAACATGAGATTTCCTATGTTCAACTAAACCCGGTGATGAACTTCATGGGATATCAAAAAATCATTTCCGGCGTTTTTTTTCTTTTATGGATTGCTGCATCAATCAAATTAAATTCTTTAAAATCAGTTATTTCCATATTGACTGCAATAAAATGTTTTTTGCACCTCTCAATCCGATCATTTGTTGCCAATCTCAGGTGGTCATTATTAGGACTTGTGATTAACAACATTAATGTTTCGCATAATACGAGGGATAAAAAAATAGGACATAACCATCCAGATGATTCGATTGTCCGACCAAATTGTTATTTTTTTTGCATTATCTAAGACAAGCTCTTCAATCCATTTTTTTGAACATATAGCTACTTCGTTTCCTCCCTGACTAACTAGGCTTCCATCCCACAACATACAGACTTTTTAAAAGTTGGATCTTGAATAGTTATGTTATAATTATGTCTATAGCTTTGTGAATTATGTTAATCTGATGTGGGTAGACATTTTTAATGGTCAACCGTAATTACCTTCCTTTCTAGTAAATTTTCCCTAAACTCTCTTTTATCTTCTGATTTAATTTTATATCTATAGTTCGCATCTGCAAGATGTTTGTCATAATCAGCCTGTAGACTCTGTCTTGATTCAAGAGATTTCGCTTCATGGATCTGAAGCTGAAGTTGATGGCATAAGTCACAGGCATCATTGTCTGGGCTAGGGTTGAACAAAAATTCGACATATCTATTTTTTTATACATACTCGTATATCGACTAGCAATATCTAAAAAATTAAGTATCGATATTTAAAAATAAAATGTCGATATATTTAAAAACTAAAATATCGAATATATTTCGATGTTTATAAACTAATACATCGATATACGGATAAATAAAATATTGATGTACCATTGTTCTTGTTGAAATATTCTTGATTCCTTTCAGCAGAATTTTAATTATATTTACATTGAAATATAAACTTTGACAATAACACCACTTAACATATTCTACACTTTTAAAATTATCTGCGGTCTTACTAGATGATTATTATTTTTTACTATTAACATAATAGGAATATATAAAAAAAAGTTTTCCGTCACAACTCACTTTCCAGATGAAACGGCAGGATAAACTAAAGTACTTACCGGGATCTTCAATGATGTTTTGGCTGAAAAGGTGAAGTGTTTTTGGGCTGGCTGACTTTTTGTTAATATTCGAACTTACGATACGCCCTCTTTAATTTTGGCCTCACTAAGTTTGGACAACTTTAGCTTGAGGTATTGAAAAGTAAAACCGTCTCTGGTCAAACATTTTACAAAAGTTTTCACGAGTCCCAATTTGATATGTAGTGGTGGCAAAATAATTTTATTTGACTTAACTAAATGTTCATTTTTAATATTCATTTTTGAAAGATTATCAAATTAGAGCGCAGATCTTTCTTGATATGTACCTGCGGCTTTAAACCTGAATACGCATTAAAACAATTAACGTAGCATTTCTCCGCTACTACTTACATGTGATATGAAATTAATGTCCTACAGAAAATTTTTACTAGTCAACCTGATTATGAAACATTATAAACTGAATCAAATAATTTTTTAGTGTTAAGTAGTGTAATTGATAACTGTCATGAGCAATCTGATAAGTAAGTCTTCCTCGACGTGTAGGGCAATTTTGACTTTACGCTAGATCTAACAGCTTTTTTTTAGTTTGATGTGTAGAAACTTCATTTAGCGGTTCTAGTTTTTGACGTAATATTACAGTGAATAATATCTCTTAAATCTCTCTTATTCTTAGTTCATATAAACGTAAATTCGTGAATATTAACACAAAATTATCTATTTCCGATCTTCATACATTCCGACTAATTAGTAAGTACCTATATACATTATGTACCTATAAAATATACATACTGTTTTTCAATATTTTGTTATAATATTTAGCGGTTGTATTATGTTCAAATACTTAAACTTTTCATATAACCATCCTGCCAAAGTTTTGGTATGTTATTTCAGCTTCCTTAGTACAGTATTGTTTTCAATATACAGTAAGAAAATTGACAGATTCACGAACACTAAAATAATAATAATGGTTTAGGGTAGGGGTGGGCAAAAATTCGGTATATAGATACATAGAATAGCGATATTTACAATATTGATTATTGTTACAGTTCGAAAATGGCAGTTCATAGTTTGGTTATCTATGTTAAGTTCTCGGTTTTAAAATTTTAAGGTGCCTATGTGGACTCTCACCTTTAACATTAGTTACTAATTTAATTACCTATTAAGAGTCAATAGTTTTACTTAAGTGAGTTTAAAACCTTTGTTGATAATTAAAAATTATAATGTTTATATTCCATAAATGTATCTTGTAAGAAATAGCCAAGTGGATTTTTCTCTGTTCTTTTGATTAATAATACTTGTATACAGGTCTTGTTTCAAATTCTTGTTTTAGTTAATTAGTAATTGAACAACTTTTCAAGTTATCAATAGAAATAACTTCTTAACCTTGTATATAAGAAGTTGCTCAAAATAAATGTTGTAGCTGTTGTGAATCAGCTGGTTAAAAAGTCGATAATTTATGACAGGTCGGGTGTCATTGGATAAGATTGACAGCTTTGTGGATTTATACGGCCACGTCTGGTTAAGTGAGGCGTATTTTTGCCGTTGCGTTGGTTGACGTATGTTACCTTAGTTTTCTTATGGTGTTAAAGGGGTTATAGTTTTCATGGATTGGTATGACTAATTCGTCGACAATTTTTGGTAACCATGTTGGAGAGGGAACAATATCCGGCCCTTTCGAAGATGGACACTTGAAGTGAAAGCAGGTTTTTGGAAGTATCTCCCGAGTCTTAGTTTTCTTGGGCAGGGAAGGCCATCTTTCCGAAATGCATCAAATAGGATATGACATTGTAGTTTGTCTATTCTTTGGGCGGAATGCCGATTTAAAACGCTTTTCAATCAATTTCAATAAGCGGTCCTAGGCGCCATTTTGTACAATGGAACTCTCGTAAGTTATTTGAGGTAGGTTTAAACTTTAGCATCTAATTACCCTCGATGAGTCTTATGAAAGTTTTCCCTTTCATGTTTAACATCTAAAATTCGATTTTAGGGTTTTTTGGTAGGGGCTTAAAGTCCAACTTCAAACTGGAGCACCAGTTTCCTTTTATTGGAGCTGCCTGGACACGGGACATGCCAGTTGCCATGTACTATTTGTAGACTAGCAGTGTAGCAGTATCCACGTTGACTGTTTGAGAGACCATGTGTGTGTGTTTTACTGAAGATCGAGTCTTCATGAACTTTGGGTAGCACATAAAGTTTCAGCTAAGTAACATTTTTCTTGAGTAGTACGGAACCTTGAGAGTATCCAGTAGATGACAGGAAAGCGTAAAATTAACCTTTGCTATGTTATTTCCCGTGGCGTGTATGCTATATCTCAAGATAAGCCTTTTTTGTGAACACCTGAGTACTGTGGTGCAATCAGGGAACGAACCTTAAATAAGATCAATTTTTACCTCAGTTTCATCTTGGTTTTTCATGTCATATCTATCATATTTTCTTAAATATCGATATTCGATATTACATTTTTATTATCGCGCAGCGCTAGCCTGGAACCTTAAATGAGTGACTATACAGGGTGTAATTTAATTGAGTGCCGATACTTAAGGGTGATAATCTATGAATGATTCTAAGATAAAAAGTTCATATGGACATATGTCCTAAACCTCTTCATTTTTGAGCTACAGGGTGTTAACATTTTAAGAAAAATATAACCTTTTTATATAAATCACTCTTAGATATTTTTATGAAATTTTGTACATACCTTTTAATCAATAAGGAGCATTTTTTGACCTAACAGATTTATAAAAATTTTTACCAGTGACGTCCGTACGGGGTTTGAACTAAATATTTTTAAAGAAAAAATGGATACGCCACTGCTTTTTCTAAAAACGAAACTTACTTTTGAAATTCCCATTTATTTTAAAGCAAATTTCGTTTATGGACTTACTTTTGTACGACGCACCGTTTTCGCGTAAAAAAATAAAAACAAAAAAAACATTTTTTTCTGCGGTTCATTGAGACTGCTTTTATTTATTTTGTTGAATTTGGTTGGCACCCACCATGAGTGGAAACACTTTTTTTGGGACAACAATTTATTTTCTACTCACCAGTGACATTCAACTGAACGTTTGAAAAGAAAAAAACGGTAACCATATTAAATGCCCTCTTAAAGCAAATCAAATAAAAATCAGTAGGCTGGGTAAAGCTACATCAATTTTGACGTTTCTTTTCATAAAGACAAAAGGCCTGGCATTGATTTTGCATTATTAAATAATTATTATTACAGTAAGACGTTAAATTATAATAAAAGAATGGTAAATTTTACAAACAGTGAATTAACTGACATGCATTTTATTTATGGGCTTGCAGACGGTAATGCATACGAAGCCAGGCGGATATACCAAGAGCGGTATCCAAATCGCGTAGTACCCGATCCGAGAACATTTTCTAGGATTCATAGACGTCTCCACGAGACCGGAACTTTAAGAGTAGACCACAGTGCTAAAGGAGTCCATCAAACAGTAAGAACACCGGAACTTGAAGAAGGAATTTTACACGAAATTGAGGAGAACCCCGAAAGTAGCACGAGGAAAATCGCGGCAACATTTAATGTTTCACATTTTCTTGTTTGGAAAATTCTCATCGAAAATTTATTATACCCATATCACATTCAAAGAGTCCAGGCATTACACCCTAGAGATTTCCCGATGCGCATTAATTTCTGTGTGTGGTTTCTTCAAAACCTGATGGAAAATCCGTTATTTGACAGGCACATTCTTTTTACCGACGAAGCTAATTTTTCTCGAAACTCAATAAGAAATTTCCATAATAACCATTTATGGGCGGATGAAAACCCTTATGCAATTGTAGAATCAAATCATCAAGAACAGTTCTCAATAAATGTTTGGGCTGGCATTATTGATGATTATTTGATAGGCCCATTTTTTCTCCCAAGAAGACTTGATGGACAATCATATTTACACTTTCTTGAAGAAGATCTGCCGCCAATGCTTGAAGACCTTCCATTATTATTAAGAAACCAGATGTGGCTAATGCACGATGGTGCGCCTCCACATTTTAGCTTACGAGTGCATGAATTTTTAAATCACACCTATCGCAATCGGTGGATAGGTCGCGGAGGAACGCAGCCATGGCCACCTAGATCTCCGGACCTTAACAGTTTAGACTATTTTTTCTGGGGGCATCTGAAAAGCTTAGTGTACCAAGTGCCGATTCATACCGAAGAAGAGTTACGAAATCGTATATTAGTATGCTGCCAAACCATAAGAAACACCCCGGAAATCTTCGAAAATGTGCGTCAGTCTATGGGAAGAAGAGTCCATGCTTGCATACGTGTGGGTGGACGACACTTCGAACAACTACTGTAAATAATGTGGGTTCTTTATTCTGTTTATCTTCTCTTGTCATTTCGCTTTCGATTTAAGGTTTGGAATTTTTCCTTTTAAATTAATCGCGATTTTTGAAATAAAATTTTTTATTTTTTTTTGTTTTTATTTTTTACGCGAAAACGGTGCGTCGTACAAAAGTAAGTCTATAAACGAAATTTGCTTTAAAATAAATGAGAATTTCAAAAGTAAGTTTCGTTTTTAGAAAAAGCAGTGGCGTATCCATTTTTTCTTTAAAAATATTCAGTTCAAACCCCGTACGGACGTCACTGGTAAAAATTTTTATAAATCTGTTAGGTCAAAAAATGCTACTTATTGATTAAAAGGTATGTACAAAATTTCATAAAAATATCTAAGAGTGATTTATATAAAAAGGTTATATTTTTCTTAAAATGTTAACACCCTGTAGCTCAAAAATGAAGAGGTTTAGGACATATGTCCATATGAACTTTTTATCTTAGAATCATTCATAGATTATCACCCTTAAGTATCGGCACTCAATTAAATTACACCCTGTATACATATCTTATTAATTATATCATAGCATAACCACTTATTTGCAACATTTTCGAATCTCAAACCACTTTCTTTGCCATCTTTTAAGTAAATTTATACATCCTACAAATGTTTAAATGATTTCGCAAGTATTTCCTTTTTGTTCTTTACCGAGACTCATACGCTGGAATGTGTCGAAATATGATTTTTTTTTTAAATTTAACACAAAGGTGAATTCAAACGAGTAGCTACAAAATAGCATTTTACAGACTTACCTGATGCTTCTATGGTGCTGGTGTTTGCGGTTTGAACATTTTTTCATTTTGTGATAATTCAGGTACTGATTTACTATATCATTTTACTCGTCCTAGAAGACCATGGAACAGGATTCAAAGAAGAACCCTTTTAAAAAATTGAACTGGCCCTTAATCAAAATTGTACAAAAAAAAGCAAGATATTTTAACTCACACCCATATGGACTTAACAATATCAATAGGCTATTTTCTTCAGTTTAAAAGATACACTAAAACTAAAAAAACGAGACGATGCGCCGCAAACTGTTAAGTGATTTAACATATTACTATTTTTTTTAAATTTTGTATATTTGGTCTTAACATAGTCTGGTCTGGGGTACAGATATGGGTTTAGGTTAGTTCGTCGACTGCTGGAGCAAAATTTTGTTTTCTATGAAATATATGCAAAAACTAAAGTGCTTTTATTCTTAGCTTTGAGTAGAGGGGATTATCTTTTAATTCTTGAATGGACTTTTCTAAAAACGCTTTAGACTTATTGTTTCAAAAAAAACTGCTTGTCCGTTCAGTTACGAAATCTGATTGATATAATTCCTTTCCTCAGCTATTTCAATAAAACACCTAATATATTGTCGCATTTTAGAATTCCTCAATAAATTATAGATAATAATATATACCATTCGTATACCATATCCTATATATTATTAACTGTTTTTGGTATATTAGCACCTGAATTGTAGCGTGAATGCCTAATGTCTGTAAAATAATTAGCTTTGTTCCACCCCTGCAGGAGAATCGTTACTGAACGGTAATTTCCAGCCGTTTAACCAATTTACCACCACAACAATTCGATTGCCAAGTTTAAAATTTAATAGACAGGCTGAAAACTACCGTTCAGTAACGATTTTTTTTTTCTGGGTTGCAACAGAAGCAATGTGATTGGTCTTGACAATCATCTAATTAAACTTATTATTGTTGGCACCTTGCAGCACTTATTTATGACCTTCTTGCTCGCCAGACTTAAATTTTCTTGATTTTTTCTTTAGGGTCATCAGTGCCATATGTAAAAATTTGATCCCGAAAACCTAGGTGCTTTAAAGAACAAATAGGGTAAATGCTAGATACATAGAGAAACTCCTTGTTCTCAATATTTGAATATAATTCTGTCAATGAAATAATTTAATTGATAATGGGCAACTAAATCTTGAAGGTAATTTAATTGAAATTTTCATTAAAACATCATTGCCCCAACACAATAATTCAAATAGCCGATGATAATTTAATTGTGTAATTTATTTTACTGTACTATATTTAGCAATAGTAACGTTTATTTGTTACAGACATTTTTTAATTACCACTAAACTCAGTAAATATTCTCGGGACTAGTTTGTTATTATTTTATTTATAAAAATAATGGATTTTCTTATATTAATTGATACACTGTAACAACTATGACTTTTTGCCTCCTCTCTTTGAGTCTCAACTAACATTTCAGGTTGATCAGGTACCTTAGAATGGGGTAAATCAGAACAAAATAAAACTTTAAACTTAAAGATCTTTAATATTAAAACTGCTAGCCACTTGCGATTTTAACTAAAATATGTGTCACAGCTTATAGTTGGCGTTAATAAAAATTAGATTTTTTATTTGAACATTAAATCGCTTTTTTTATTTTTTAGTTGCTCTGTTCAGAAAACAAAGAATGTTTTTCAATCTATTTTTGCATTTTAACCATGTTAGGGTAAATCAGAACACTTATAGAATTTTAAAAAAATAAAAGGACACTAAAAACTTTTTTGCAAACAAATATTTTATTTTTGACGCCTTACTTATCAAATTAACAGGTACAAAGTTAACGTTAAAAAGATTGTCTAACTTAAATCATTAAAATTAACAGCAAACTTAAAACCTAATCTTGAACATAAGGGGTTGGATAGTTTTCCAACAATGTTTTCGAACTGAAACTCACTGATGTCATTTACGGGTAAGAAAATGTAATAGAATCCATAATCATTTTTTGTATATTTGTTTCTAAGGAATTTGCCATGAAATTGATTGCTTTCAATTTTTAAAATGTGTCTGATGTAAAATGTTTCCAAATGTTTTTTTCTGTTTGAAATGCTACTAAGACCCAATTATCCACATGAACATCAAAAGCACTTTTAGTAAGAACATTAAAAAATATTTTTCCATTTCTTATTGAATTGAAAACTTCATTGTTATTAAAATTTTCATCACAGTCTACTTCTTTTGGCAATATGTTTATGGCTTTTTGATTTACAAGGTTATTTAGCATGTTTATTTCAGTTTCACTTAATATTTCGCCATTTTCTTCGGATTCGATTTAGTTAGCAGTGACATTATTTACAAGCCTTAAGAGCAAATCCATTTCCTCGTCAGATGTTTGTGGTGAATTATTTGCAACATCTGGTGTATTTCCAACTACTCTTTTCCCTGCCTCAACATTTAACTTTTGCTTTCTCTTTGATTTTGGGGCTTCATATCGTAGTTCTTGCAATAAACCTAAACATTATGTGTCTACCTCTTTTTCGTTAACATGGGTTGCTGTGCTGGGAATCATATCTTAAACCTTTTGTTGGTCTAAAGGTACAATCCCTGTTTTCTTAAAGGCTGATTTAATAAGCGCCTCACTTTTAACTTTGATCTTCTCGTACAGCTTTTTAAGAAGTGATGGAAAAACTAATTTGGCAATTGAAGATTCTCTTCGTCCTTCACCTTTCTTATATTCCGTCAATAGTTCCCTCCAGTGACCCTTAAGCGGTCTGAAGAAGCATACATCCAACGGCTGAGTTAGGTGGGTAGAATTTGCAGGTAAAAAAAATTAAGGAAATATTTTTTCCATCGCATTTTTAGTTAATTCTATTGACAGGTGTGACGATAGGTTGTTACCTATTAGAATACGTTTTCCCTCACATTTATTAAAGTATGGAATGGCTATAGTTTCAACCCAATCTTGGCGGGCAAGGGCCTAGCGACACCTAAAGCACCGGTTCCGAATCGTTCGGCGTATTTTTAAAGCCAGAAAAGTGTGTTTAAAACACGAGAAACGGCAGTGGGAGGGACTTACAAGACCTCAGACTGACTAACAAACAAGGACCGAACACTAAAACATGGCCACTCTCCGCTGTAGGAGGTGACGGAGCGAGATGGTTGTGCTACATTGCAATCAAATTGTCCGCTGTAGGCGAACATAAAATGTCTGTGATATTCTAAATTTACTGGGTTTTTTGAAAGTTTTCCCAGAATGCTCTGCTGTTGGAATATAGTTTACCGCTTCACAATTTTCTTGGAATTTTAATATTAAACTCCTTGGAGTAACATAACCCTTGCAATACACCGATAAGGCACCGCCGGAACGCGTGTGACACAGTGAATTATTTTAAATAGTAATAATAACCTTAGGCCACAACATCGGCCGCCAGGCTCAAGGCCTGGTTTTTGAACGCATTTCGGGCCGTATGCTTACGGTCCGTATGCGCCCAACTCTGTACTTAGTTTAGTTAGTTTTAGTATTATGTATTAGGATAAGCTAGATTAAGTTAGTTATTAAAGTACTATTATAGAGAGCAATAGGACAATAAAGAATTTTAAAATGGTTCCCGTCAGATCACCGAAGTTAAGCGGTGTCGAGCGCGGCTAGTACTTGGATGGGTGACCGCTTGGGAAACAACGCGTGCTGTTGTCTTAGGGAAGAGTGTAAAATGAATCGACATCAAAACCATCCTATTCACGCCGGACAGGCCGGATAAGATCGGATATCTCGTAGGATGAAGGTGCCGTTTCACACTCCCCAGTCGGTAGACCGCACGATTAAAAACCGTACGGTCGATGACCGGTTCTAGATGGCCTCAGATACGCCGACAAACCGTAAAAAAGTAAAATAAAAAAAAAAAAAAAACCCAATCTTGGAAACAAAAAGTATCAAACCATCCGAAAGGAGCTCGTCCACAACGCGCACCTTTAGGGCCCCGCTTTGTCCAGGTCGTGTATAGCTGAGTGGCCTTGTACACCACATATGGTGGCAAAAGCTTTCCATCAGCTGCACAGGAGAACATTACTGAGGTTGATGACTTCGTCGAGTTCATTACCCCCTCGGGGTATTTACACCCTCTTTTCACAAGCACTCTCTTCTTGCCTGGATCGTCAGAAAGATTGGTCTCATCATAATTTAATATGTTTTGGGGAACCAAGCTATCTAGAGATAATTGCAAATTTTGAAAATAACTTTTAATTATATCAGGCGACACTGCAGCTCTAGACCGCTTTATATTCTGACACAGTCTTTTTGAAATTTTGCCTTTATGTCGCTCAAGAAAACAAATTACAAATTCCTTGCCAGGTAAATTATTTTTAAACAGAGGTATTTTCTTTCCACTTTGATCAAGGAAGTATTTTATTAACAGCCTTAAGTCATATTCATCTATTATGTATCCCCATTCTGCGCATTCTGAATTTTGTTTATAATGAAATTTTCAGTCTCCAAATCAAGCCAGGTAGGGTGTCCCTTTTTCTTAGTTTCTGAATTTTTCAGGTGTCTGTGTATAACATAGACAAGTATACCATATTTTTTAGAAGCTTTACGGTAGGACATTCTGTTATATTTAACATCGTTGACTGCCTTTAATATGTCCTCTTTGGTATACGGTGTATTCGGATAACGTAAAGATTTTATATAATTTCGTGGCATGTTCTCATTTACCCAATTTAACCTAAAAATTGCACATGGATTACAAATTAGTTTTTTAAATAGAATTAATGTAATTAATAATGTTTTTTTTTTATTTTTTTGTATAAAACTTACTTTTTAATAGCTGATAGCGTTTTTCTTAGTCAAATCTACAAATTTTTAATGCTACAAAATTTAACGTTTCAGCCGGTCAATTTGGAAAGTCATTAAAATGACAGATGTCAGCTGAATAAGGAATAACATGACCACCAACCTAAAGCTTGACCACTAAATGTAACTTTAAAAACGAAATATCCCAAAATTTAGCAGCAGAACGTTTAAATTAAAATAACTGATAGTAATAACAAAATTTGAAATTATATTACAAGCACTACATACAGTGTAACAGAATCATGAATAAAAACCGTATATAGGTTTGGATTCGGACAGATACAGGACAGATTAAGCAACTAAAGTGAAGCAACGGAGAGTTTATACTCTTTATTTAATACACCTTATGCCGTCAAGTTAATTAAAAAAAAAATTAATTCAATTTTATGATTTGCCACAAAAAGTATGACAGTATTAGTCATTGGGTGCGTTCACCCGACGTCAACAGTTGAGAAGTTGAGTAAGCGATTGCGTTCAGCCGATCCGCTGACCAGGCGCTGGATATCAGCAGCTGCAAATTTCTTTAAGCGAAGTTTATTTCTGCTTTCCAACTCATCCTTTGCTTAGGCATGCTGGTTTTGACATTTTACATATGTTTCCTAACCTGTTTGTTTTGTTCCAATTTTCTGTGTGGTTTTTGTGTTAGAGTTTATTTATTAACTGTAATATAATTGCTGTATGCATTACTTGTATATAGGAATGTTTTCCCATTATTCAAGATGGATCCAAAATTTTTCACATAAAATACGAGATTTAGTCGCATGTAAAACTTTTCCGTTATCTCACGAAGTAATTTTAGATTTTAAAAGAATAAAACCAGAGATAGTAAACTCACTTCTGTGGACAACAAATAAGGATGAAACTCTAACTGTTGAAACAGATGCCTCAGATTTTGCAATTGCTGCTACCTTAACGCAATCAGGAAGACCAGTGGCCTTTTTCTCTAGAACTTTATCAGATATTGAAAAACGGCACTCTTCTGTGGAAAAAGAAGCATATGCTTGTGTTGAAGCACTTCGCAATTGAAGACATTTTCTAATTGGGAGGCATTTCAAACTAATTACCGATCAAAAATCTGTTTCATTTATGTTCAATAATTCTAGACATAATAAATTAATAACGAGAAAATTATGCGTTGGCGTTTAGAACTTTCATGCTACAGTTATGATATTGTTTATCGACCAGGAGAATCTAACGCTGCTGCCGATGCATTGTCAAGAATTGGTGGTTCAATTACAAGCGAATTATTCGATCTACATCCATAAAACGAATGACATTCGCTTGTCCTATTTGCGCCGAGGTGAAGCCTAGATTTTACAAAAATAAATAAAAACATTTAATAAAACAACTGCTCCATTTGAACGGTTAAACATCGATTTTAAGGGACCTATTTACCTGAAACGTCGATCTGGATATTCTAAAATGATTATGAAAATCATCAGGGCTGTAATTTGGTATAACATTCTTATAATAATCCTCACTTCGAACAGGAATTATTCTGCCAGGCTCCACTATATCGACTGCCCGAACTAAATCACCTACGATAGCCCCTATCGGGCCAAAATTTAGTTCATCGTTCATTAATTCCAATAGAATTGTTCGCTGAATGTTCTCCATTCTAAATGTAAATAGAAGAAATTGGCACAAAATAAAAAGCGGGAATTTTGAGGTTATGTGACATGTCAACGCAACAGCCGTTATAAACGTCAAATAATAACGCTTTAGTTCAACAATGCGTTCATCTATTTTTCAACTGCTAACTCATATTACCGCTGAACTGCTGAGAGCTTTAAGTCAGCTGCTGAGGACGGGTGAACGCACCCAATGATATAATATTTAACTTTGAAGGGGAAAAGAAAATCAAGGAGTAAAATAAAAAAATACAAAATTCTGTACGCAGTAGCAACAGTCATATTGAGACTGTAAAAAATATGGTAATGTAAAAAGAGCATGTAAGTATCTGTACAGCCGGTGCAACAGATATTTCCTTAATTTTGGCCCCTTTGGAGATGTAAATAATTAGTATATTCCATTAAAAAACTTGAAAATATGTTATAAGATACAATAATTAATACTTAATAATGCCGTTATTAATGTATTATGCTCTTAATTAAAATTGGAAACTAACCTATCGACGTCAATATGCCGCGGCCACTACGAACGATTAGATACGCATGACAAATTATTTACAATGAATGCGAGCATGATTAAGTTATGCGGTAAGTGTAAATTGTGGTTTACTTACCTTCACACACGGTTGTTAACATTTCCATCTCCCAAAGCCTCAAAAGTACGTTAATTTCAGCCATCGTTAAATATAATACGCATCACAAATGCACCAAACAGCAATGTCTTTGTTCTTTCGTAGCCTGCATAACTGGATATTATCTACTTCGGGGAATACCTAGTTTAAGCATCCAAAGTAAAATTTAATTCGCTCAATTCTGGCAGAATACATTTATTTTATTATCCCTGTATACATAAGTAACAATACCAAATTATTATTGCTATAACTGAACCTTGTATTATTGCTGTAAATAAATTCAAATACATTCAATAAAATATGTACCAAAAAAGTTCTTCAATTAATAGGATTAGGCTTTGCTGGTGCAATTAAAAGTAAATTCAATGCACTTCATATTTTTCAATTAAGTCGTGTACTTTCTGGAATTCGACGAAGATCTTTTAAAATATTGTCTTAAGTTATATTTAGTTTAGTAAAATAAACTTTTATTTTAGTAAATAATTTTTTTTCAACTAATTCGTTTAATAGCGGCAAGAAAGAAATTTCTCTGTGTGCAGGTTAAGGAGGATTTTGCTTACTTTACCCCACTTGCCAAAAGAAATGCATTATGAGAAATATTTTTTTACATATGCAATATTATTACAACACACTTGGAAGGGCATAAGAAATATCACTGCCATAGTTACCGGACACTGTCTTTTCATGCCGATCATCACGGTTTCGAAAAGTATTCTACATTTCTTTTGTGAATGCCCTTGCCTTGCAAGAAGAAGGTTTATGCTTTGAACGAGCCATTCTTCAATAATTTGGAGGAAGTAAGCAGCTTACAAATGGGTCGACTAACTACGTTTATTAACATTAGTGGCTGGTTCGAATTAACTGCCAAAATTCTTCAATGTTGTACGGCACACTAGCCACCTGATGCTGATAGGTTCCGCAGAACATGCGTGGTATCACAACGGTCCTGAACTACGTGAGGTTGTCTGGATATACTAGAAGTCTGCCACTCTAACCTTTAAGTTAAGCTAACCTAACCTGTCTTCCACCACCCTTTAAAGTTTGTCGGTATATTTTGGGAGACCCTGCATAAGTTCTATCTAATGGAAATTGTTTTTTTTTTATGATTTAAGAAGTAGTCCATATACTGTGGCGAGATTGTAAATAGAAATAAAGGTCTGTCTTTACCACCAAATAACTTTATTTGCCCCTCTAGGGTAGAAAACAAGGGTTATAGAAATACATAAAATGACGATGAATTAAATTAAATTTCTTCATCATCCTCAGCAACTAACCATTTAAGAGATTTTAATATGAAAAGTTAAAACAGTTGGGGGAGCAGAGAGGTGATTTAATAATACAATACAATATAATGTAGATTATGCAACCTTTGGAATCGACAGGAGTTTAGTATAAGAACGGTGTATCTCCATGTGAAGGTAGGGGTTGATTTATACGCAAGTAGAATTAAGGACCTTAATCATAGTCAAGTGATTTAAGCAATGTTGAAGTCAAAACGTGTTGTAAAAGAAGAATTTTAACATATCAATTCATTCTTTTTTCCAGTGAAACTAAATTAGTGAGGGGACATGCTTAATGTTATGGTGGTGTCTTAACAATTTTGAATTTTATTTTATTTTATTTTTTAACAAGTGAATAGTGACCACATAATGTATTCCCATTTTATTTGAAATGACATAGTCTCATTTTGACAACCCTTTTTTAGAATAACAAGTTCATTTAATTTCATTCACAAATATTCAATACACACGGTACACAATAGAGGCAAATATTAATATATAAAGAACAATTAGTTTACAGAATATCTACCTGATTAGCATAAATATAAAAAAAGTCAAAGATAATTACTAAATTAGTGAGGGGACATGCTTAATGTTATGGTGGTGTCTTAACAATTTTGAATTTTAATTTATTTTATTTTTTAACAAGTGAATAGTGACCACTTGATGTATTCCCATTTTATTTGAAATGACATAGTCTCATTTTGACAACCCTTTTTTAGAATAACAAGTTCATTTAATTTCATTCACAAATATTAAATCCACCATAACATTAAGCATGTCCTCTGACTAATTTAGTTTCACTGGAAAAAATAATGAATTGATATGTTAAAATTCTTCTTTTACAACACGTTTTGACTTCAACATTGCTTAAATCACTCGACTATGATTAAGGTCCTTAATTCTACTTGCGTATAAATCAACCCCTACCTTCACATGGAGATACACCGTTCTTATACGAAACTCCTGTCGATTTCAAAGGTTGCATAATCTACATTATATTGTATTGTATTATTGAATCACCTCTCTGCTCCCCCAACTGTTTTAACTTTTCATATTAAAATCTCTTAAATGGTTAGTTGCTGAGGATGACTTTCTCTAAAGTCGAAACTAGTACAACACATGCATTAAGAAATTTAATTTAATTCATCGTCATTTTATGTATTTCTATAACCCTTGTTTTCTACCCTAGAGGGGCAAATAAAGTTATTTGGTGGTAAAGACAGGCCTTTATTTCTATTTTTTTTTATGTTTTGAATTGTATTTTAATAATTTGTGGTGTGAAATCCTAGTTCCTTTTTGTCTTCCTTTATACGTAATTGGAGAGTACTGACATGAATTGTCCGCCGTCACATTGCAGGCTTACTTGCTAAAAATACTTTTACCGACAGTTTTTTTTTTCGCTGTCATTGCATGATATTTTTATAGAAAATATTTAATTTTAACCTTAAATTTAGATTAAAAATTTTCTTAGCGAATACCGCTCGTATCTAATTATTCTTTCTCGCTCACGAACATTTTTAGAAAATTATTCATGTCTACAAAATAATGTCCGGGTAAATTTAGACACTCGTGGTATTACACGTGAAAATCTTTCGACTTGAAACTGATCACAGTTTTTTTACCCATCGAGAAAAGTAAGTAACTTAAAAATATCGTCGCAATTTAAAGTTTAAGCTTTCTGTTACACACGAATTCACAACCCAATACTTTTAACGAATTGGAAGCTGAGTTTACGTTTTTCCCTTGCGAAGAGATATCGTGGTGTAAAAGTTAGTAAGGAAAGTATAGACGTAGCATTTATAGTTTAATTTTGTACTTCTCTGAAAGATATATGGAATGTAATAAAAGCAAGGACAGTAGCTAATGTTTTGTTGGGAAATATGGAAGGATGCAATCTCAACCACCTTCCTTCCCTAAATAATATCAGTATTAACAATATCCTATATCGGTACACAATATAGGCAAATATTAATATATAAAGAACAATTAGTTTACAGAATATCTACCTGATTAGCATAAATATAAAAAAAGTCAAAGATACAAAAAAAATACTAATAAAAAAGAATAAAAAAAAAGGTTAAAAATATTCACCTAGATTGAGTAAAGAAAAAAAAGAAATTGTTTTTGTTAAAAGAATGAATTTATTGAAAAGGGCATAGCAAGTAGACATCGTGTAGCGTAAAATGACTGCCTGTGGTAATAAATAGTGTTAATAATAATAACTAATGGATAGACCGATAAACAGAAGGATGTTGGCCATTTGGTTTCAACCAATGCCAATAATGCAAGTTAAATTTTAAAAAAGCACATGTGCATGTGGTTCATGAGTCTTTTTTAGGTTTAACTTCCAAAAGTGAAGATGTGTCGAGAATTATTGTTTTTTTTTTATTTCAGGTATTATATTAAAGTAAAAAAATAATATTGGAAACAGTTTTTAACCTGAGAATATGCAAATTGGGTTGTTTTAGTTGTCACCATTATAAAAGACCGCAAAGAAATATCCAGTGCCGCAGGCGAACATTTTTGGAAACACGTAGGAAGTTCGAGTAAAAGTAAGTTGCTCCGAACCTTCCTTGCTTTTAAAATTACAAAACGCGAGGCGATGTAATAAGGAATAATGGTTAACATTTATAGTTTCTAAAAAATACATCAAACAGTGTAATGATAAATATTAATGTTATTATTATTAAACGTATTTATTATTGTTAGGTTTACAAAACATCGCTTAGGGATAAAAATTGCATTTAGCAATACAGGGTGTCCCATAACTATTGAGCCATAGAGCAACAACTAGAGATACTATACCGGGTAATGCATGGCTTAGTTGAAGATAGGAAATCCCATGTAAATTTTGAGGTGACTAAATGTTGGCTCCCCTGTACATTTTAGAGAAAGATTGTATTATAATTTTTTGAAGAGGCCGATATAACAGATCCATGTGCCAAGTTTGAATACATTTTAATAAGCCAATCCTAACTTATTCAATTAAATGTGATAGCAAAAATTACGAAATTTTCATAGTTTAGGTAATATAGCAAACACCAGCAAATAATTTCTTAGACGATATTGTATTGAGCCATAGAGCAACAACTAGAGATACTATACCGGGTAATGCATGGCTTAGTTGAAGATAGGAAATCCCATGTAAATTTTGAGGTGACTAAATGTTGGCTCCCCTGTACATTTTAGAAAAAGATTGTATTACAATTTTTTGAAGAGGCCGATATAACAGATCCATGTGCCACGTTTGAATACATTTTAATAAGCCAATCCTAACTTATTCAATTAAATGTGATAGCAAAATTACGAAATTTTCATAGTTTAGGTAATATAGCAAACACCAGCAAATAATTTCTTAGACGATATTGTCAAAAATTGACGTGACATAAACGAATAAAGATTATTTCATATTAAAAACACATTTTCGTTTTACTAATCCGGCAATCACAGATCCAAAATAAAAGACACCATTATGTTTTTCTTACTAAGCTTTTAATTTAATATAACATACGTAAGGCTACAGATTTTCACAAAAACATTAATTAATTAAATGTTCAAACAACCCTCCATTAACAGCTATACAATATCCTAACCAATCATTAAATTTATTTCAAACATTACTGAGTTGATATTGGGAAATTCTAACACATTCTAACGAAATACAATTTTTTAGCTGGTCTAGGTTTTCAAATACATCTTTATAAATAAAAATTTTTAAGTGACCCCACGGAAAGAAGTCGTTTGCCGAAAGGTAAGGAGACTTGACTGGTCAAAGGATTAGATGCCGTGGGCCAATAATATTTCCATTAAAAATATTTTGCAAGTAGTCCCTAACCATGAGAGAACTATGGGCAGGACAACTATCCATTTGATATCAGATCTCCTGATTTTCGCGTACAACTTCTTTTAGTGCGGGTTCAATTTGATTTTTCAGTTAGTCCTAATAGGTTACTGCTGTAAGGTAGCCTTCCATAAGAAATGGTCCAATAATGTGATGTCCTACAATTCCCGCCCAAACATTTATTTTTTGTGGATATTGCGTCCGAGAATAAACAAGACAATGTTCATTTTCTGGGCTCCAATACCGGAAATTTTGAACATTGGGGTCGTTGTTGAGAGTGAATGTACATGTACATTCATCGGTAAAACAAATAATTCTCAAAAAATCTCTATTATTATTTCCTCTTTCCATTACCTCAAAACAAAATTCCAATCTCCGTTGTTCATCATTTTGCCGTAGCGCTTGATGTTTTCCATACTTCTTAGGAAAATATTTGTGTTTTTTAAAGTGCCCAATACTGTGGTTTGATGTTTTCCTATACGGCTTGCGCAATAATCCCCGTGCTAATAATTTTATTTTCCTCGACGTGCAGTAAAATATCAAGATCTCTATTATCCATATCTTCAGCTCTATTGACATTCTCAGTTAAGCATTTACAGTCATTTATTACAATGCCTTTAAATTCAAATATACTAATGATAAGTTTAATTAATGAAATGGAAGGGATATGCTTATCAGGGAATTGAACTGACAACATTTCAGACACTGCTCTTAAACTATTTCCTGTATAATACCACTTAATCATAGTTACTTTTTCCTTAATAGAATAGCTCATATTTAGCTATAATTAAAGCACCTTTAATGAAAATGTTGTCATTGACGCTACTTTTCGTTTCGTCAATGCCAAATAATAATTTGCTTGTGTTTGCTGTATTACCTAAACTATGAAAATTTCGTAATTTTGGTCACATTTGACTGAATCAGTTAGGATTGACTTATTAAAATTTATTCAAACTTGGCACATGGATTTATCACATCGGTCTCTTCAAAAAATTCACGTTGCTATAGAGCTACAGTGTGTTGTACCTACAAGAAATAACATTAAACACTTTATCAACTTTTACTGCCATACGTTCTACATAAATTATTTCGTCGCTAGCCAAAAGTCACATTCAATTGTTTCTATTGATTCTGTGGTTCATAGCCACAGCTTTATGTCAATCATTATATGAATTTAATAAATTCGATTTTCAACGAAACGAAAATATCTCCAAGAAAAGCTTAGAAATAACCCTTCTTTAAAGAACTTTGCTAACTATTACGGATAAGAATAAAAATAATACATTTATTAAACCCAGTATCATTTCAAAAAAACTTATATGGCCTAATCGGTTTAGTTACATGTCTAGTCTTCTCAGTTACTCTATGGTGCATTAGTTATGGGATACCCTGTATAACCTCAGTAAGAGCGTAGATTAGCACAATGGCTATTCTAACATTTAACCTTTAAGACACATCTAAAGTTTTCCCCATTATCAAATGAGTGGACATATAAGAAAACGATGTCAAAAAATGTTTTCCAATGAATTGAAACTAGTCCATTTATTTTCAAATACCTTGTAGACGATATTTAAATACATCACCTATATGAACCTGTCATATCCCAAGGCATTACAGATATATACGGGGTGTCCGAAAAGGTATGGTCAATAATTAGGGATCAGGTAGGTCGGCTCAAAAAAGGATCCGGAGGTTATGTAACATCTTGTCCTATATACCCCCATAGTCGAGCTAAAGGCTCCTAAAGATGATCCCTGAAGATGTTTTTTTCTTAATATCTCCGAAATTCATAAAATTACAAACTGGACATTGTATTTAACCCAGATATGCCCAAATATATTTTTTCGTCAAATTTAAGTTAATTTTTTGTTAATTTGGTTTCTATTGGCACATAATACAGGGTGTTTCGTAAGTATATGGCATATACTCGGGAGGTCAAAATAATACTAATTTGTAATAGAAAATTCCTATAAAGGAGATACAGAGTCCCAAAGGGGTACCCAGCGACATACCTGTTCGTCTGTGACTTTCGGACCGACGTGTATAATTTAATGAAATTTTAATATTTTATTTAGGCCCCAAAGACTCATAAAACCATACTACAGTAGATGTTTTACATAGTCAGGGAAGTAAGGAACGGACTTGCCATGACACATTTGATTCGATAAAATTAGCCGTGTTTGAAGAAAATAATTTTTTGTATAACACGTTATTGAAATAATAAATTAGATTACTACAATTAAACACCAGTAGTTTATATATTATTAACAATGTGTCATTGACAATAATTTTCTAAATTATCTGATTGATTGAGTACATAATACCTAAGTAATGGAGGATTATTCCTATAGTGAATATGCTTACATACATCTAATTTATGGATAAATACTCGGCAATTGTGGGGGAGCGAGAAGAACTTAGTCTGATACATTTCCAAATCGATGTTTACCGTCAGAACAACTTTTGATAGGGTTGATCGTAGCTTAAGAGAAATAGGTATATGTCAAGTGAAATAAAAAAAATTCTAAATATAGCTTTTGCTAATCCATTTTGGGAAGAAGGGCCTCCAAGAAGAGCATGGAACTCTCAATTAGAGAAGAAAATTTTGGATGAGATTGCCGAAAATCCCTTTAATAGTGTAAGAAAACTGTCGGTCCTAGTTCATGTAACGTAACAAAGTGGGTTGTTGATGAGAACCTCCGAGTACAACTCTTACATCCTTATAACGTCGAAAAGGTATATGCGTTATCCCCGCTGATTATGCTAAAAGTCGTTTTTGCAACGATTTCGGCAAAATCATAGTTTTATTAGTGCGGTTATGTACACGGACAAAGCTGGTTTCACCCTAGACGGAGTAATAAATTGCCATGATTTGCATATCTGGCATAAAGAAAATCCCCATGCCACAATATAGACGAAGCACCCACAAAGGTTCATGTTTAACATATGGTCAGGGATTATTGAAAATCATCTCACTGAACCTTTCTTTACTCAAAGAAGATTAAATGATGTCATGTATTTGCAATTGTTGTGAAAAACTTAAACGGTTTATTAGAAAATGTGCCCTAGAAATCAGAAATCAGATGTGGCATATGCACGAGGGTGTTTCGTCCCAATTTAGCAATTTGGTTTGTCAGCACTTATCAAATAGTTTTGGTAATCGATGGATAGCGTGGGCCTATTTTATGGCCACCGAGGTCGCTCGACATGTCTTCATTGGATTTCTTTTTATGGGGAAATTTAAAGAGGCTTCTATATTCAACACCAGTTCACACCAGAGAAGATCTGAGAAAGAAAAATACGTCATTTCAACAAAATTCAAGACAATCCTGGAACGTTGTATCAAGTACAACGAAAAAACATCCGTCGGCTAAGGAAATGGATAGAGATATAGGACGCCCACTTCGACCAAACTGTAATAAATAGAAGAAGCAAATCTCTAACATTTATAGCACTCTTATGTTTAAGTGATTTCCGAAACGTTAACTCTTTCAAAAGTTTCTTTATGCGGCACCTTTTGGCTTGGAATAAATTATTCTTGTATCCGCACAATTGCCGGGTGCTTGTCCAAAATTTAGATCCAATTAGTTACTGCGTTTAAATAACTTATGTTAATAAACTTGATTATTAATAAATTTCGAAAGTCAATGACTAAACGTGTTGTACCAAAAAAGTATTTTCCTCGAGAAGGGCTAATTTTATCGAAACAAATGTAAAAAACCTTTTTTAAAGAAAAATGGCCAGAGTATTTAAAAAATCAGTTTTTAGCTCTATAAAATGACACCTGTCAAAATTTAGGCCCAACGAGTGTGGTGGCAAGTCCGTTCCTATCTATTGTAGTATGTTTTACGCATCTCTATGGCCGACATATAATATTAAAATTTCTTTAAATTATACATGTCGGTTCAAAAGTTAGAGCTGAAAGAGTAAGTCGCTGGGTACCCCTTTGGGACTCTGAATCTACGTTTGGGGGAACATTAGGATTTTTCTTCTATGTCAAATAAGGGTTATTTTGACCTCCCCTATATGCTTTCGAAATTATGTTATATAGGTACTTACCGGACACCGTGTATTGTATAACCTGCATACAATAAAATAAATTCAATATATCCTGAAATAGTGTATTCCTACCATAACTTGATAAAATAGGAAGTAGAAAATAATAATGAAAATATAAGAGACAATCAAATAACGCATACTAATCAATAATAGAAAATTTCAAAAACAAATGTCTTTAACGTAATATTTTTTTTTATTGGATTTTTACCTCTTCGATCGCTGCCAGGGCCATACCCGAGGGGACCTACTGCTTAACGTGGGTCACCAGCCACGGTCCTCAGTCACGACAACAATCCCGGCCAGCACCCTCCAAGGGCTATCAACCCCTGTCAGTTGTGACCTACCGACTGGGGAGTGCGAAACTTCACCCTCTCCTCCACGAGATATTCGATCCCATCCAGCCTCTAAGCGGCGTGAATGGGGGGGGATGCCGATACATTTTTCACTCTTCCCTTATTTTGCACGACGTCAGACTGCAACCGCCCTGCCGATCCACTAAAATCCAAACTTAGTCGCAAAGTTTGCCGGCACGGGGCTTGAACCTCCGCTACACTAGTCCCTGTGTATCCGAAACCGTCGCCTTAACAGCTAGGCTACGATACTTGTAACGGTAAATTTAAATGTGTTAAAATTAGTTACATTTTTCAAATCTACTTTGTACATATGAATCGCCTGATATCCTCGTATGTGAAGCCCCGTCGAAACTGAGTGGCATTATTCCTTGGAGTGGACAATAACATCATATTTCTGGTATCTGCATTTGGTACAATTTCGCGACCAATATGTTTCACACCAAGATTCCCCGGAGATAAGGTAACCATCATTCCTTAGTACAATAGAGGCTACTGTGAAGAATACACATTATCCCCCCCCCCCCTCCCGCGCTTCCTAAACCAAGTTTGAAATCAGTAAAACCAGTTATTCTCAATTTCTCAAAAATTATATATATAACGTAAAATAAATTGTAATCGCATGAAAAGAAAAAATTTAATATTACCAGACGGACTTGTCACGAGAAGTTGCTTGTCTCCTTTTCTGGCCGATGTTTTTATGGATTCTTCAGAAAATAATCACATAACCTCTGAAAACAACCCTGAGATCATCCAATGGTACAGGTATATAGATGATTGCTTGTGTTTTTTAAATTGTAACAACGAAGGAGCTCTAGAATTACTCAATAAACTTAATAACATACACCCTAATATATCCTTCAAACTTGAAATAGAAAACAATGAAACAATCTATTTTTTAAATATTACCATATTAAAATCAGCAAATAATTTACAATTCCAAATATATGGATAACCCACCCAAACAGACCATGTCATCCCTTACAATTCAAATTACCGTCAAGAACATAAGTTAGCCTCTTTTTATTGCCGCATAAATAGACTACCATCCCCATGACAAAAGAAAACTACCAGAACGAAGTAAAAATATCAAAACAAATAGCTCTCAACAATAACTATGACCCAAGTATGATAGACTCCTTAATTTCAACAACAAAATGCAGAAGAACTCGGAAAAATATATCTATAATTGATAAAAAATACATTTCTATACCTTACCTTGAGCAAAACACCAATTCCAATATTAAACAAATATTTACACAATCTATTGCGAATCTTAGTGTCTCCTTTAAAATCAGAAATAGTCTAGCAACACATATCGTAGATTCCAAAGATATAATTGACCATCTTTCAAAGAGTGGTATTTATATTAAATTGTAATTCTTGCGACAGCACCTATATTGGTCGTACGTGTAGAACCCTAGAGACACGCATAGAAGAACACCTTTCTAGATCCTCTTCTGCTTTTGCTCAACACCTTAGAACTTCTAATCATACTTTCAGCCCTTCCTCTAATTCAAAGATCATCAATGACATATCTTCCAAAAATTTTAATATAATCAATTTCATGGACGACAAAGAAATCAATAAGGAATTACTACAGTGGCGAAGCATGGGTTATTTTTCTGGATAGACATAAAAAATGAAATCCAAAAAATAATAATTACTCTGCTGCCGATAAGAGCCTTTACCAGACTAAACAAACGAGCGAGAGAGAACACTGAACTGCAATATAGAAATAGACCAAGTCGCAAGTCGCATACGATTCCCAACGCCATATATCGCGCCGTAATAAATAGCTGGTCAACAACATAGACAAACGCTCAAGTGTCTTCGGACCGCCCGAAATTCGCGTGCTTACATCGACAGTTTCAGCAGTGAGGGAAGCGCCCGCCTGCATGTGGCTGCGTTATTAAAAGACAAATCTCGATATGTTTACCCCGGCTGCGTATTGCATTTATTTAACATACGTGCGGTCTCGCCGCGCCGGCCGGCCGGTTTCTTTTATATAATAGTTTGATGTTTGATACAATGCTGCAATTTGTTGGGCGTTAATAAAGTTAAAAGTCAAAGTACATTAATAAGAAATTTATAAAACTGTTTTATAATAAGAAAATAAACCTTTTGTGTAGAATTTTGGGTAGACAATGTCTACCTTGTCTACTCGTACGCTTCGCCACTGAATTACTAGACAATTGCCTTTGTTTAAATACACAAGTAAACTTAAACATATTATTATTTAATACTATAGTCCTTTACATAGACGCCTTCTAAATTAAAATTTAAAACTAAAATATCGGCCAACCTTAACAAATTTTCAAATAACCCGCTCTTTTATTCTCAACAACGTCAATAATATCAATTCAATGTCAATACATATTATTTAATCTCTATAATTTAAATAACCGTCAAATTTCGATTTACAACCACGTTCCCATGTGTAACAAAAATTAAAAGAAAGAAGAAAAATGATAATTATTAATTAAATTTTTAAAAAAGTGGTTCGTCCCATATACAGGGTGCCCAAGATAAGGAGGGCCTCTATGGGGATCTCGGTTATGGTAAGAGCTACAACTTTGATTAAATGGGGAAAAAGTTGCGCAATCAGAGGACTAATAATATGGCATAAAAAAAGTTTTAGTAATATTTGTAAGTTTTGAGATATTAAATAAAAACTGATATTTTGGATTTTTGATTTTATTTTTCTTTGGCGTTATTATTAAAGTTAGAGCAAAACTGACAAAACTCTCTCACAGCAACTTGTTATGAACTTAAAGATTACATCGCAATTTTTTTTATACGACGTTTCGTTTCCAAGCAAACACCATCAACTTCATTTTTCCTAATACGGCCCTGATTTCTTATTGTCAAATTTTGAGAGCATTTTTTATTCTTAATTCAATGATGTACCAGGCAATGTTGTTTAATTACGTTTCGAGCCTTTTTAACCATCTTTATGAAATTTTCAGGGTCCGGACCTGGATCCTAGAGTGTTGCATATGCTTTTTCAGCTTTTTTAATTAAAAAAATGAAAATGATGGATGTAGAAGGTAACAACGTAATCTTTTTAGTTTCATTATGAATTTAAAAAAAAATAATAAAATTACATAATAGATTTTTAATTATTTATTTAACATTGTAAAATACTGATTCCGAACCCATAATAATTAAACTTTAATTAATTGAAATAAAACTAACATTAACTCATTAAAAATTAATTTTCCAAAAGGTGTTCAAAGTGATTTCCGTCGTTCTCCAAACATAAATAGGATCTTAAAACTGTATTATTTAGGACATTAGTTAACATTTGTGGCGTTACGCTGTGAAAGGCTGCAAGCACTAGTTGTCTAAGCTCTTCTTCTGTTTCAAAATTCTGCTTATAAACACAATTCTCGATATATCCCCAAAGGAAAAAATCAAGCGGGGTTAAATCTGGGGAACGCGCCGGCCAGGGTGTTACAGAATAAGTGCTGATACTTTTTTCTGGAAATCTTGCTGAAATGTACTCTCTAACTACCCTTGAATTATGTGCAGGTGCACCATCCTGCTGGAACCAAGTGTCGCGTTGTTCTGCCAGAGGTAAATTATCCAGAGCCTCCTCTAAGTCATTTTGGAGTAAATTCAGGTAATGCTCAGATGTTAAATTATGTTGATAGAAAAAAGGTCCTATTATTCTTGTTCCCAAAATTCCAGCCCACATATTAAATCCGAAACGGTATTGGTGTCTTGATTCTTTGAATACACGTGGATTTTCCTTAGACCAGTAATGTACATTTTTTCTGTTAAAGATCCCGTTTCGATTTATCATGCTTTCATCAGACCAAATTATCTGGTAAGGAAAATTTATGTTTTCGTGGCATTTTCTGGTGTACCATTCGCAGAATGATCGACGTCTTTCTGCATCACCTGGCCTCAGTCCTTGACAAATTCTGTATTTATATGGGTGAAATTTTTGTTTGTTTAAAATAAATTGAGCAGTTGATTTCGCTACGCCTACATTTTCATCAATTTCTCTAGTTGATACTCCAGGGTTTTCAGTAACAGCTAATAATACGCTGAAAACCTTTTCCTGGTTACTATTTTTTTTTCGGGAGAGCATGGGTTTTTTAAATGCACCGTGTTCTTTAAGGTTAGTTACTAACTTACTGTAAGTCCGTTTAGCTGGTTGTCTCCTTTCCGGATATTTGTCCAAATACATCCGCTCCGCTACATTACAATTTTCTCCGCTTAAAATAAAACATGATAACATATCAAATTTTTCTTCATTTGAATAATAACCTGCCATATTTAGTTCAACTGAAGTAATGCCAAATTGTCTGACACCATACCTACTCATTTTTTTTTCCAATGCCTACTTCGCTAATTTGGGAAAAGAACAATACTTAGTTTGCAACAGCGTAGATTTGTGTTGTTTCAAAAAGAAAATAAACCCAGGAAGTTTTTATTTTTTTTTAAACAGTATCGTAAGGTTTAATTAATAAAGCTGAAAAAGCATATGCAACACTCTAGGATCCAGGTCCGGACCCTGAAAATTTCATAAAGATGGTTAAAAAGGCTCGAAACGTAATTAAACAACATTGTCTGGTACATCATTGAATTAAGAATAAAAAATGCTCTCAAAATTTGACAATAAGAAATCAGGGCCGTATTAGAAAAAATGAAGTTGATGGTGTTTGCTTGGAAACGAAACGTCGTATAAAAAAAATTGCGATGTAATCTTTAAGTTCATAACAAGTTGCTGTGAGAGAGTTTTGTCAGTTTTGCTCTAACTTTAATAATAACGCCAAAGAAAAATAAAATCAAAAATCCAAAATATCAGTTTTTATTTAATATCTCAAAACTTACAAATATTACTAAAACTTTTTTTATGCCATATTATTAGTCCTCTGATTGCGCAACTTTTTCCCCATTTAATCAAAGTTGTAGCTCTTACCATAACCGAGATCCCCATAGAGGCCCTCCTTATCTTGGGCACCCTGTATTTGTCGTTTACAACTTTACAAACTGAATGTTTTGTGTAACCAGTTTTTACCTTATAGTGTTCATGTCCCACTTAGAAAAAAATTTCTTGTCGATGAGTTGTTCCTGTTTCCTGACAAAGTGAGCAAATTTTCAACAAATAGGTAACAGTTGATTAATTGTTACAATTACATTTCTTAAAACAAAAATTCTCAAATTCAATACTGCTGCAAATTGGGGTTATCCTCGCTTTTTAGGAAGCACTGACGATGGCTAAAGGCCGAAAGCGCTCTGCATTATAAGAATTTTAGAAGATTATACACTTAATACAAAATTTATTGGTTCTCACTCTTAATACAAAAAGTGCACACAGCCCTACCTTATTAATATTTTATGGCAGGATCGTAGTTTGTATCTTCAAATGCAAACCATGCATGCGCTGGATTTTATTACAATTTTAAAAGTGACTTTTGAAACTACGAGAAAGGGATTTTAGAAGAAAAATATTTATTACCTCTCTGACTACGCGATAAGCAGTAAAACTTCTATATAGGGACACGAAATACCTTAGTCAGCGATTTAAGACGTTTGCCTTTTTATCATATTATCGGAATTCAATGGCGCTTTCGACGAGGTTCATTTTTATTTACGACTGTCTCTTGTCCCATGTCACCTTAAATAGTTATTGCCTTACGACATCATGAATGAGAAATAATAATTTTAAATAACCAACGAAAGAAAAATCCTAGTAAATTTATGTTTTGAAAAGTACTATCTATCTAACATCAAGAATGCTGGGTTAAGATATCGGCATTTTTTACAAT
The DNA here is from genome assembly GCA_963920685.1 of Polydrusus tereticollis. Lineage (NCBI taxonomy): Eukaryota > Metazoa > Arthropoda > Insecta > Coleoptera > Curculionidae > Polydrusus > Polydrusus tereticollis. Next base: position 116,409,557 of record OY987326.1, read on the forward strand.
TTCGGCCTTTCTATGAATAGTACTCAAGTTGACCTTCCTATGATTATCGCTTTGTTTTTAATTCAGCGAGAAAAGAATGTGTATGAATATAATATACAAGGTGTATAGGTGTAAGGTCGGCAAGGTACGATATTATGGAAGCTATAAACCTTAATGCTTCCGGGAAATTCTTTTATTGACTAAATCGGTCAAAAGAAATTGCCAGAAAATATTTTCAAGTTTCCAAAATGATCGCTTGGGTAAAGCATATGGAAGACACAGCAAAAAGCAATTTTTCTACGATCGTGCGTTTTAACCCATTTTCTTGCACGAATTTTATTTTTGAAAGTGACACTTTCCCGCACTAGTGCGGGAAAAACCACTTTCCCACACAGTGCGGGAAAGTAAAATTATGCAAATTTTGACCTTATTAGATAGTTTTTTACCTCGGAAGTTATAACTATTGTTACAATAGTTAAAAATGCTCAGTTCAATGCGTTGGCGTAAACACTTTTGGTAAGATGCCAGCAGAGATTGCTGTATATTTGCGCCTACCTAACCCGGAACAGGACACAGTTTCAGACGTTCTTCAGCGTTCCTAGCAGACTTAGGTGAAGGGATAACCAACATAAAACGCCTCGGTGGCTGTAAATCTACTACTGTCGTTGAGGGCTATTTGGAGGACTCCGAGAATCAGAAGAAAAACATATCGAATAAAATTCTTTCATCTACAAATGACTTACAACCGTTGCCGTCACCGTCATCGTCATCTTTATGAGACCTGCAACAGATGCCCATCGTCGTCATCTTTATGTGCACGTATCAGTTAACACCAAATAACTCCACTGGACCGGCAATTTTAAATAATTTACAGAATGCAACAAATTGTGTTTTTAATATTAACATTAATAATAATTAGTAGCTTTTTAGTTAAACTTTTGTTTATAGACTAGTGAATATTGGGGACTGCAGCAAATGAAAGAGTACTCTTTAAAGTTATGCCAAGCTTTTTGAAATCGTATATTTTATTTCCATCCTCAAGGAGACTACAAATTTTCATAAATTGAGATTAGAAGACGTGTTCAAATTAATAATTAAATTTGAAGAAATAGTCCATACTTTCAGTGGAGTTGATGTAATATAAATAAAAAAATTATAGTAAAAATAAAAGTTGAAGACTTGGTATGTGAGATGTTTAATTAAATATTAATTAAACATCTCACATACCAAGTCTTCAACTTTCAATCTACTATGAGTTGTACTCATTAATTTGAAACAACGTTTTGTCTACATAACTCGATGTTGGGTAAGTCCTTTAAAATTTGATTTTGTGTTCATTGGTCGTTTTAACTTTGTACTTTCCTTTATAGTATCCCCTGAGGATGAGTGCTTAAGCGCTCGAAACATGTAGGGAACATTTACATCAATCATCATTTTAATAAACTGTGGAGGAGGACTGCTTTGTTTTATTTATAATAATTAAATGTTTTTACTTACAACTTTGGTGAGATTGTTCATATAGATGTTAAACAACAAAGTTGTAAGTAAAAACATTTAATTATTAATTTGAACAATTCTCCTAATCTCAATTTATGAAAATTTGTAGTCTCCCTGAGGATGGAAATAAAATATACGATTTCCGAAAGCTTGAAATAACTTTAAAGAGTACTCTTTTATTTGCTGCAGTCCCCAATATTCACTAGCCCATTTCCCAACTAGTCAGCAACGACTACCCTCTCGGTTTTGTATATAAAGGGTGTTTTGTAATTGAATGTCAATAATTAAGGGGGCGATTTTTGTGTTCATTTTAAAAAGAAAACTTCATATGAACGTATGTCCTAAACGTCCTTATTTTTGATATACAGGGTGGTAAAGTTTTCAAAAATAAATAGTTCTTTAATAATATCTGTAATACTACTTTAGATATTTTAATGAAATTTGGCAGACATGTACTATGTATCAAGATGCATTATTTACCGTACAACAATTTTTTTTATTTCCACCAGTGGCGTTCGTACGGAATTTCACCTGCCTATTTTGGCAGACTTTAACGTAACGCTACTGATTTCTCGTAAAAATAAATTTATTCCTAAAATCCCCAATCATTTCTAAACAAATTTGATCTCTTGAATTTTTTCAATCCGAAGCACGGTTTTCGCTTAAAAAAAATAAAAACCTTTTCTCTGCATGATCATAACAATATCGTTAATATGACAATATCACCAAATCACCATTCACAGAAATAGATTTTATTTCTTAGATCAAGTTTGCTTAGAAATGAATAAGGATCGTCTGTTAATAAATCAACAACAACCTTTGTGAAAAAAAAGAACATACATAGAAACTAGATAAGTTGTTGAAAATGCCCTCCACCTTGAAGGATACACGCTTCAGCTCTTTTCCTCATATTGTCGCGCACTCTTTGAAGTATACCTTCAGTATTTCTTATTAAATCGAAGGAAGCTCTTATACGATCTTTCAGCTCTTCTAAAGTGTTTACTGGGGTGCGGTAAACCAGACTTTTAAGATGCCCCCATAAGAAAAAGTCCAAACTATTTAAATCTGGGGACCTAGGCGGCCATGGTTGAGGTCCGCCACGACCAACCCATCGGTTATTAAATGTTTGATTTGAATATTCTCTTGCTACAACACTAAAGTGAGCGGGCGCACCATCATGCATGAACCATATTCTGTTTCTTATTAAAATTGGTACTTCTTCTAGTAATATGGGCAAATCCTCCTCTAGAAACCGGCGATAATTATGGCCATTTAGCCTTTCTGGCAGGAAAAAAGGTCCAATTAAATAATTTTCAACAATTCCACCCCAGACATTTACCGAAAACTGTTCTTGCTGGTTATATTCTACAACTGCGTGGGGGTTTTCGTCGGCCCAAATATGGTTATTGTGAAAATTTCTGATTGCGTTTCTGGAAAAGTTAGCTTCATCTGTAAACATTATTTCATGGTCAAACAAGGGGTTATGCGCAATTTTCTCCAAAAACCACTGACAAAAAGTAACACGCAAGGGAAAGTCTCGGGGAAGTAACGCTTGGACCCGCTGAATATGATATGGGTACAATAAAAAATCGTGGAAAATTTTCCAAACCAGACGTGCGAGATATTCAGATTATGTCCAATTTTTCTAGTACTTATTTCAGGATTATTATCAATATAATTTAAAATTGCTTCTTCAATTTCTGGAGTTCTTACAGTCCGATGGGATCCTTTTAATTGATTATTTGCCATAAAAGTACCTGTTTCAGTCAACCTTCTATGTACATTTGCAAATGTTCGCCTATCTGGTACGACTCTATTAGGGAACCGCTCTTGATGCAATGGCCTAGCTTCCGGAGAACTGCCATCAGCCAAACCATACATGTAATGCATATCTGCCAACTCCACATTAGTAAACCCGACCATTATCTTTCAAAATAACAATACTCGGATATTTTAAACACCAAATTAATAAGACACGAAAAACCGAATTTAAATATTGATAAACTGTCAAACAAAATAATGACAACCGCCCTGACAACAGAATTAATAACTCTTACAGACACAGCCTACTACAATAATAATTTTTGAGATCCTTATTCATTTCTAAGCAAACTTGATCTAAGAAATAAAATCTATTTCTGTGCGTGGTGAGTGATATTGTCATATTAACGATATTGTTATGATCATGCAGAGAACAGGTTTTTACTTTTTTTAAGCGAAAACCGTGCATCGGATTGAAAAAATTCAAGAGATCAAATTTGTTTAGAAATGATTGGGGATTTTAGGAATAAATTTATTTTTACGAGAAATCAGTAGCGTTACATTAATGTCTGCCAAAATAGGCACGTGAAATTCCGTACGAACGCCACTGGTGGAAATAAAAAAAATTGTTGAACGGTAAATAATGCATCTTGATACATAGTACATGTCTGCCAAATTTCATTAAAATATCTAAAGTAGTATTACAGATATTATTAAAAAACTATTTATTTTTGAAAACTTTACCACCCTGTATATCAAAAATAAAGACGTTTAGGACATACGTTCATATGAAGTTTTCTTTTTAAAATGAACACAAAAATCGCCCCCTTAATTATTGACATTCAATTACAAAACACCCTGTATATGTTAAAATAAAATAATTTTCGAAAAATATGATCGCTTGCCCGAATTCCGCTCTGCGTCGTTCGGGTCAACTGCAGTCGCGTGCGGGAAAGTATCACTTTCCGCACTTGTTAGGATACCAGAAAAGTCTTAGACACAAGTTTCTGCAAAAATTAACGAGCTTTTTATTTGCGTCATTAAAACAGTACCTTATTAATATAGCAATTGGTAAAATTTGACTTTTTAGATATATCCTAGTAACTGTGCCCCCTAGCGGTCATTTTGGAAATTTATTTATTAAAAAAACAGAACTAATCGAATAACAACATAACTAATAATTCGCATTAAAATAATAATATTTGTCATCATTACATCTCATTAATGCTGACATGCATCTAACTTATGAACAAGCACTCGGAAATTGTATGGATGGAAGAATAATTTATTCTAATACATTTCTAAATGGAAGTGTGCCGCATAAAAGAGCTATTGAAAGTGTTGACATTTCAGAAAATTTTAAAAATGTGAAAGATGTGCTTCTTTTTGTTTACTTCAGCAGATTTTCGAAATGGGCCCCCTGTACCTGTATAAATTTTCTTAGACGACAGATGTTTTCTCGTTGCACTTAAAACAATATTCCAGGATTGTCACGAATTTCGTTGAAATGTTGTGTTGTTCTTTCTATCAGATCTTTCCTGGTGGGAACTGGCGTCGAATATACAAGCCTCTTTAAATTTTCCCATAAAAGGATATGAAACTAAGTCGGGCGACATTGGTAGCTATAAAATAGATCCGTCCTATCCATCGATTACCAAAAGTATTTTGATAAGTGCTTGTGAACTAAATTGCTAAAATAGGGCGGTGCACCGTATACACCTGATTTCTAAATTCTAAGGGCACATTCAAGAATTGCAAATACATGGCAACATTTAATCTCCCGTTAATAAAGTACTGTCCATTGAGATGATTCCCAATAATCCCCACCAACATGTTAACCATGGACCTTTGTTGGTGCTTTTTCAGTACTGTTGCATGGGGATTTGCTTCATGCCAGATATGCAATCTATGGCAATCTATTACTCCGTCTCGGGTTATACCAGCTTCTTCCGCAAACAAAAAAATAGGTACTAGCAAAACAATGATTTTGCTTAAATCGTTGCAATAACTAATTTGCGTAGTCGACTCTTGCAGGATAAACAGCGGGAGACATGGCATGTACATTATTGTACATTGTACAGTGTACAGCGTTATCAATTTAGTTTGTCCCACTTTTAAGAACCTGTAACTTTTTTGTATTTTGAGTTAGCGAGCTCATTCAAAAAACAAGATGTACCATTTTTAGCCAAGTTTTTATGAGTGTTGTCAAAAATGACAGTAGTAGGTGTCACTAGTCACATTTAAAAGCAAAAATTTAATTTTTTTAAATAGGACACCCTGTATATTAGAGGCGCATTGGATGGTCCCTTTTCTTCCGATTTTAAAAATATAACACACATATGCATTCTTTTCTTCATTCCATCAAACATTGACAAAAATATGAAAATATATATTATTGTTAAAAAGCATCAAGATACCCAACAAACATATTGTAATAATTAATAAAAAATAAAAAATTAAAAAAAATAAAAAAAAAGATAAAAAAAAGATTCTTATCTACTTTATTCAATTTATGATTGTTCTTGTTATATGTTTATTAATTAATTACTTGGGTCACCACGGCCACTCAGTTTTTTAATTCGCTTGAGAGCTAAGGTCGTAGATTTAATTCAGATAAGATTTTTGGGCGCCATCAACCAAAGGGGTTGAAAAAGATTATAAAGAAAATAGCAAATAGAATATTTAGTTCCCTAGCCCTGAAAGAGAAAGCAGTATGAATAAAACAATTATTTTAATCAATTCCTATTTTATTAATTAAAAGAACAATATTTTCCAACTAACACCCATTTTATTCATATAGGAAGAAATAAACATAACATAGAAAAAGAATTTGAATAAAAGGCTAAGCAACTAAATCAGAGAAAGAAGATATAAAAAATAACATAGAAAAAGATATGACATGAGCTAGACAGCTCCACTAAAAGATATATTAGATCGTAGGAAATCAAACAGAATAAGAAGTGAGGATTCTTTCTAAACACCCAATAATAGGAGTCAAATACTAAATAAAGCTTTGAACATAATTAAAGTGTAATTACTTTAAAGGTAGTGACCAAAATAAAACAGAATTTAAATTTAATGTAAACTAAATCAAATTATAGCATTCATTATGCCAAAATTGAAAATAAAATATTCTTTATAGTAAAGTCAATGAAAGGTCAATTGAAGCACTTACGATGCCCCAAAATTTGGTTAAGATCCCTTGAGAAATTTATGATAACTTCAAGGTTATATAATTAAAGACATTTACCCTTTTGCCAAAATTCAAAGTAAAGCAACAGTTAGGGTAAAGTTAATATAAAGTCATATACATATATATATAGCATTCACTACGCCAGAATTTATAGTGAGATAGAATTTAGGATCAAATTCATAAATAGTAATATCACTTCCAGGTTATTAATAAAGACATTTACCATGCCCTATTCCAAAATAGAATTGGGAAACTTAAAACTTTAGTTATGTTCCCAGCAAAAAAAGGCTTAGGGGTGAAGATAAAGATTATCTAGCTAAGTCTAACTAATAGATATAGCCAAAACCTAGAATGACAAAAAATACATACTGATGGTAACTAAAATATCTGGGTCAGTAAGTAATGCATTCAAAACCGAGATTATCAGTCTCTTATTAACCCGCTCAAAACAGATATAGATATATCCCTTACAAGGTTAAGTCCAATGAAGAGGTTACCGATATAGGAATATCTCAACAAATTAATAGGGATATCTTAATAAAATTAAGTCAAAATAGAGAAAATTACAGCTATAGAAATAACTCAATACTCTATAGGGATATCTTAATAACATTAAGCAAAAATAAAGAAATTACAGATATAATATCTCAATAACTTTACAGGAGATAATAACTCCAATATAGCTTAGGAAAGATTTAAAATTCATTACCCAAAATTAATTAGAGGGAAAATGCATACTTCCTGAGGAAGTTCTAGAATAATACTTAAAATTAAACATTTAACCGCTACTTCTGTTAGAAAGTAAGACTTACGTTTTTTGTTTAATGTAAATCTCAATTTAAGATAAATAAAATAACCATCTTATACTCCTTGACGAGTAAAAGTTAGTTTCATAAATCAAAACTAGCCTGTTCCAGCTAGGTAAGCATAAAACCTACTAGGGATTAATCTGAAAATGAATTTACAATAAATAGACCAACCACTCAAGCATTACTTGACGAGGGAGGTTTCGGTTTTAAATTGAAAAGTAAGTTTTCGTATGATACAAGATAGGTAGTTTAGGCAATATATACATTACTGGAGTGACCCATCCACTTTAAGCGAAATCTACAAGAATTTACAACAGTCTTAAGCGAAGCTAGGGTAATTATACACTATACATCAAAATATACAGAGGGAAGAATATACAAATATAATACAGTCTACCAAATCACCACATAAAAGGTTTATAACATAGGAAATTAAGTTAAGGTTAACAAATTGACTTTTAGTGGCTATCAGTCATCAAATAAAAAAGGTTAAGTCCGGTAAGTGTGGCATTGTGCCAGTCAAAACGTTACAAGTGAATAAAAAAGAGGTATTTTAGCAATATTACCTAAAAAGGTGGCTCTAGGCCCATTAATAGTACATTACGAGTGATTTAACTGAAGTACAGAGGTGAAATTATCCTGAATTATTGGACACATGAAATTTACTTATTCAAACTCAAAAGAAGGGTTTTTTGGTATTATATCTTATGAAATTTAATAAAAATTAGTCGGAAGTGGTGTTAGTACAGTAAACAAGGAGAAAAAAATATGCTACTTAGCTCATGTAAGGCAGGACTCTAGCAGACAGGCACGACGGATTATGCGTCAATCTCCAGCATCAGATCAATGTGGACGGTTGACCATACAGCACGTCGGGGTGACCGGCACATGCACCGAAACAGGAACTTCATCCAAAATGACACCCCCACTCGTCTTGGCCTCTCTAAGACATACATCCTCCATTCCAGACATGGGATCCATAGCAGGGTAAAGAATTAAGAGGAAGACTCCAGGTTACGAGTACTGACTAAAGCACTTTCAACACATGGCTAAATCCATGTAAAACGTAGAAAATAGAAGTAGAAGGTAATAAAGGTAGAAGATAAAAGATGTAGGAGTTAAAAGAACCAGAAGATAAAAGAGAAATAGACGGTAATCGAAGTAGATAAAGGAAGTAGAAAAAGAAGTTGACAAAAGAAAAATGATGAATAATGAAGGATAATAAAGTAGTCGAAAAATGAAGAATAATGAAGGGTAATAAAGGATAATAAATAATGAAGCCTAAAACAAAACGTGAACATTAGGACGCCATTTTGTGAAACCCAAAAATACTACTCACCAGATGGTCGGGCTTCCTACGGTCTAGGTGACGAAACAATCCCATTTAAGGCTCAAAAGACAGCTTCTGTGTTAAATTCCGATCCGGCCATTGCCGCCACATATAAAATGTGAATATTTCAACACAAAACCATAATTTTTATATCTTCGTCACCTGCTGTTCAAGTCTTCTGGACCGGTATATAGAACGAACAGACCTAGGCACTACGCCGTAAAGTCCTTAAATAGACTTTCCTATCAAAAAAACAACTTCCCACTCGTGACTCGTACTGCTTCGAAAACCCATGTGACTTCCGGAAATGACAAGTAAAGCTGGAGGGCACTTTGAACTTGAAAACGGGAATCTACTCATTTTAACCAAAAAAGCCATGAAAATAGATGCACGTTTGACCCGAAACTAAATGCATCCAAAATACTAGGTTAGGTAACGTCGAATAAACGACAGTCATCCCCAAAAATGTAAAAGATCGCATTATACCATCTGGGTGTGCAAGTGATATTCCGACAGCTAGTCATGCATATCGTCATATTACGGGTTGCCTATACGTAGGTTATTATTTTAAGAAGACCAGTCTGAATCTAGAACCTTTTAGACAGGGGCGTATTCAAAAATTTTTAAAAAATTTAATTATTTAAATTGGTCAAAATTTGATAAAACTCGGGCCATCCATTAACGTTGTAACAAGCACCAAAAGATTGTTACAAATACCCCCTTTCAACAAAAAATTAAAAAATAAGAAATAATTCAGGACAATTGATTACCTCTTAACGTCTAATTTCCAAAAAAATTTTAGGCTACAGGTTGCCTTTACATTTGAGATACAATATACATTTCGGTTTATATTTTAGTCTTAATTACTAACTTACTAGCTATGGAATACGGTTGGGTTTAGGGCTGGTCAGCGTCTTCAAGATCAAGACTGCTATCCAGAGGGGATTTAAGATCTTTAATGTGATACCGACCGATGCTTTTATCGTGCTCATCCTTAAGTTCATAAATGATTGGAGAAATTTTCTTAATGATTTTACATTTAATGAATTTCTTTGCCAGTTTTTTAGAGAAATAATTCCCAGCGTCAGACAAGATGAAATTTCTTTTATAGACTACGTCACCTACATTAAACTCAATATTTCTCTTTCTCAAATCATAATATTTCTTATTTCGCTCATAAGCTTTATTGATGTTTTTAATAACTTGTTCATAAACGTCTGGTAATTTAGAAAGTTCTTGAGCTAAGTTTTGTCTGTCGTCAAATTTATAGGGACAAAGATTTTTACTTTCTATGATACCAAAATAATCTCCAGAGGTAGGTAAGTTACGTCCAAAAGTTAAGAAAGCTGGTGAAAATGCAGTTGATATGTGTGTAGTGGTGTTTATAGCGTTACATATGTGGTGTACGTGTTTGTCCCAGTCACGGTGGTTATTTTCTTTAATATAGGACCTAATCGCGGTGCCTATCACTCTATTTGCACGCTCTACGTTATTTGTTTGGGGATGGTATCGGGCATTGTACCAGATGTGACCTACTTTATAACTATTCATCAGGCTGGTGAATTCTTTTGATTTAAACTGCGTACCATTGTCTACTACTAGAACTTGGGGAACACCAAAATATATAAAAACTATTTCCTCCAGAAAGCTACAAATTTCCTTAGTCAAAGCTCGTTTCATTTTATGAATAAAAGTAAATTTGGTGAACCAGTCTATTACGACGAGCAAATAACAAAAGCCGGACCTGGATTTTGGAAAAGGTCCCTGAATGTCTATAGAAAGTAATTTAAATGGTGTGGAAATATTCTTAGGTGCCCCCATGAGACCAGCCCTAGCAAATTGAGAAACTTTCTGTTCATTACAAACCTGACAACGAGAAATATACGTCTTTATATCTTGTCTAATCCCTGGCCACCAGCATTGTTCTAAAATTTTATCGAGACACTTTTTAAAACCAAAATGTGCACCTAATGGATTATCATGAAATTTTTCTAAGACTTCCGATCTTTTAATTCGTGGTATGATTAGTTTCCAATCTTTTTGGTTAATTTGAACATTGTGACTACTGGGGAAATGTTTATATAAGTTATTACCCTCTATTCGAAAAGCTGGATATTTTTGAGGATGTTTTTGTATTTTATCCCTCAACTGTGAATACCATTTATCTAGTGGAACGTTATCTATTGAGGAAATTTCTGGAAAACTACGACTAAGTGCGTCTGCGACGACGTTTGAGGTGCCAGACCTATGCTTAATAACAAAATTAAATTGTGACAGCAAGATGGACATTCTAGCTAATCTACCCATGGGGTTTTCTAAACGGAAAAGCCACTGCAAGGAATAATGGTCAGTTAAAATTGTGAAAGTTGGGCCACCCTCTATATAAGACCTAAACTTTAGCTTGTTCCGCTTCAGGGTTCCACTCTACAACTTGTTTTTTCTTTTTACTTTTTGTTATATTATTTAAGGGTACTATAAGTTCAGAAAAATTTTTAATAAATTTTCGATACCAAGAAGCCATTCCCACAAAACGTTTAATGCCTGTGACATCTTTAGGTTTTTGATAATTACAGATGGCTGAAACTTTGTCAGGATTCGCGTGTAATCCATTCTTGTCTACTACATAACCAAGAAAAGCAAGGCTAGGTTGACAAAATTTACACTTTTTTGCATTTATGGTGAGGCCTGCATTTTTAAGAGTATCAAAGACTTTATTTAGAGTTTCCAAGTGAGAGTCAAAATCGCTATTTACTACTACCAAATCATCAAGATAAACAAAGATGTTCTTTTCTAAAGTGGGGTCAAAAAGGCGGTCCATTAATTTTTGGAGGGTTTGAGCAGCATTACATAGCCCGAAAGGCATACGAACGAATTCAAAATGTCCCCTGTTAATGACAGTAAACGCGGTCTTGGCACATGAGTCTTCACTTAGTTTTATTTGCCAGAAAGCGTGCTTTAAATCTATAGAGCTTAAAAATCTAGCATCTTTTACTTTGTCTAGTGTTCTTGATAGGTATGGTAAAGCATAAGGGTCTTTAACTGTATAAGAATTTATGGCTCTCCCATCATAGCATAACCGGTATTCACCTGAATCTTTCTTTACAAGCAAGACATTGGCGGAATACGGGCTTGTGGAAGCTCTTAGCACACCGAGAGTTAATAATCTATCGATCTCGTCGTTCATGTATTTTTGCATATAGGGAGAAAGAAGAAAAGGTCTCTTACGAAAAGGTTCCTTACATGTAAGTTCTATTTTATGTTCTATTAAGTTGGTCACCCCTAATGTATCTGATACTAACTCATCAAACTTCCTAATCATATTCTCTAATCTACCCTTTTGTACCACTGTTAGATCGTTTTCAGACTGGATAGATATCTTTTCGAATTTTTCTTTAACAATAATTTCATTTAAACCCAGAGTGCTGTTTAAATCATAGGAATTGTCCTTAAAATCTAGTCTTAAGTTCATTTTTTGACAGAAATCTATGCCCAAAATAAAAGATTGATGAATGCTTGGAACTACTAATACTTCTAGGTCTACCTTTTTATTACTTAAGTAAAGTGGAAGAGTAACAGATCCTAAAATTGATTGTGGATTGCCATCAGCAGTGGTAATGGATTCTCTACTGAATTCTTTAATTGTGAAACCTAAGTTTGATATGATTTGATATCCTCTCTTCCCTACTACACTTTGCATAGCCCCATCCAATAAAGCAGTCACAAGTTTATCTTTAATAAAAACGTCTAGATAAGGTCTTTGGTCGTTATTTGATTGTTTTGAGAATAAAGGTGAAATTTCATTATATTTAAAGAAATGTTTTACTGTATTTAGCCACTTAGACCAGTTGTTTGATAAATGAAAAATATCGGACTTTAAATTTGCTTTTAAACACTCCCTGCCGACTGATGAGAGTAGGTTACTACGTTTTTTGGACCACAAGCTTTACAATTAGGTCTGGTGACATTTTTGTGTCCACACTTATAACAGAAAATTTTCTTTTTCATTTTACAGGCGGAGAAGATATGCCCCTCTTCATCGCAGTTAAAACATTTAACTCTCTTTCTTAAAATAGGCTGAGTTATACCAGTAGTTTTATTTGTTTGATCTAAAGCGCTTAAATTTAGGTCTTGAAAATTTATTAAATTATCAGTACTATTGACATTTTGACTTGAATTTTGTTTTTCTTGTTCTAGATTGACATTGCTAGGAGATTGATTAATTTCACTAACGTTTCTATTATTATTATTAAATTTTTGGAAAGGCTTTCTATAAGCTAGCTCGGGTTCCAGAGTGGAAGAATTGCAAAACGGTGGAGCTTGAAACTTATCAGTTCTTACTTTTGTGTCTTCTAAAATTCGACAAAGATTTTTTAACTCAAATAAAGATACTGGTTGCCTCAGAGCTAATTGTCCCTGGTAATAGGGTAACAGATTTCTAGTTATTATTTTTAATTGTACGCTCTCGTCAACTGGGTTTAAAAATCTTTTAAATAAATTTTCCATAACCGCTATATAGATAAGCGCCCTTTCAGTAATACCTTGAGTACGAGATCTCATTTCATCCCACAATGCTAATTCATAGTCTATAGGCAAGAAGTTTAAACGCAACTGATAAACTAACTCATCCCAAGTGTTAACTAGACTTCTTATTGACCTGTACCAAATTAAAACATCCCCTTCAAAAAGTTCGTGTGAAAAATTTAAGAGCCCTTCTCTAGGTATTCTATATGCTAGACAAAATTCCTCTACCCTCTCTAAAAAGCTGTGTAGACTTTGGTTTCTACCATTGAATTTAAGACCAATACGATTTAAGGGAGGTAGTCTGTAATTATCCTGACTACTTAATGAATTTGAAGGCACTTGTCTATTTAAGAATGAAGTACGATAAGGATCGTTATTTAATTGTTGATTAAATGGCCGGGGTTCGTTTAAATTTAAATTGGAGGCTATGCTATCGAAAATTCCTGAGTTTGGAAAACAGTTATAACTCGGATTAGGTAAGCTTGCGGTGATATTAGGTGGAGGACCTTGTGCAAATAAACTATTCCTATTTATATCTGGTCTTGAGCTATCTATGTTATAGGTATCTGCCTGTGGCAAGTTAGGACCCTGCAAAAATGAGCGATTTATAGTGACATTTCCTTCAGATTGATATTTGCTATGCAAGTTTGCCTGTGGCAAAATAGGACCTTGCAAAAATGAGCGATTTATAGTGACATTTCCTTCAGATTGATATCTGCTATGCGAGTTTGCCTGTGGCAAAATAGGACCCTGCTCTAAACTTTGTGGTCTCTGAAAAATATGACCTGCGGCCTGATTTACTTGGTTTCCTGACATAAACCCACTTTCCTCCCTAATAAGGCTATTATCCATGTCGTGTGGAGAGTCTCCCAACGTGGCCATATGTGAAAATCTATCCAAGGAATCTAATCTACCCTGTTCATTATAAAAGTCTGGCATTATTCGCGAACTTTGAGGTCTTGAGTTTAAATTGAATTGTCGTGTGTTTAAGTTTGTATTTTGTTGGGTGTCTCTACTAGATAAGGTTGCAAGATTTGGTGTGCGGGAACAATATGGTTGGACACAGCTTTCAAAGTCATTATCAATTAAATTTTCGCCATTATCAACTTTATTTTGAGATATTGAGTTTAAACTAAATTGTCGTCTATACAGGTTGACGTTTTCTTGTGTGTCCCTACTAAACAAAGTTTTAGGCTGTAATGTATGAGAACAGGTTGGTTGAATAGAGCTTTCAAAATCATTATTGTTACTCATATGTTGAGATACGGAATTTAATTGCGAAGCCTCCTGTGCTGGCCCACGAACAAGAACGTCAGAATGAATAATTATTTTAGGATTTTCTCCTGGATTTACTTTTTGTTCGTCGGTCGCAAAAGATACTCTACGAGAATTTACAATTTCAGGAGTTTCAGAATCGCTCTCATACGAGGTCTCTGAAGAACTTTCATCTGTGTCCTTGAAATGCAAAAGATTGACGTCATTATTTTGAGCTTTTGCCTTTAAATTGGCAATAAGAGAGATTGTTTCCGTTATAAGTTCGGATTTGAAATTATCTTCTTCTGGGTTACCAGAAGAGATATACTCTAATCTACGTTTAACATGTAGTAAACGTGACATAGCTCTTTTATAATCAACATGTTCTTTATTGGAATTAAAAATGGTTACCAATCCTTGTAATATCACGAGTTTTCTTTGGCATATTTGTGTTTCCTGTTGAAAATCCATCGATATCGCCGGATGAGGCACGATAGAATCATCTTTCTCAGCTTTCTGTAGCTGTCGCAATAAGGATTTGAGGATGTTGACTTTTGATCCTGGATCAGCCTGGATTCCTCTGACGCAGAGTTCCCAAACCAACTCATCTTTCCACAGGTAGGTAGGGTTCATTTTAGACATTTTTCTCTATACCAAAATGTACCTAAAAATTCCAAATACAATTAAAAAATGGTCAAAATAATATCTCTGGCCAAGCCAAAAATATAGAAATTTATGTGTTTAGAAAGATATCACTGCAAGGAAAAATGAAGATTTTTATCTGAAATGTTGTTAAAAATTTTACTTGTTACATACGACTGAGCTACCCACAAAATGTTATTCCTGGCCCCACGTTAGAGCGTCATTTGTAATAATTAATAAAAAATAAAAAATTAAAAAAAATAAAAAAAAAGATAAAAAAAAGGATTCTTTACTTTATTCAATTTATGATTTTTCTCGTTATATGTTTATTAATTAATTACTTGGGTCACCACGGCCACTCAGTTTTTTAATTCGCTTGAGAGCTAAGGTCGTAGATTTAATTCAGATAAGATTTTTGGGCGCCATCAACCAAAGGGGTTGAAAAAGATTATAAAGAAAATAGCAAATAGAATATTTAGTTCCCTAGCCCTGAAAGAGAAAGCAGTATGAATAAAACAATTATTTTAATCAATTCCTATTTTATTAATTAAAAGAACAATATTTTCCAACTAACACCCATTTTATTCATATAGGAAGAAATAAACATAACATAGAAAAAGAATTTGAATAAAAGGCTAAGCAACTAAATCAGAGAAAGAAGATATAAAAAATAACATAGAAAAAGATATGACATGAGCTAGACAGCTCCACTAAAAGATATATTAGATCGTAGGAAATCAAACAGAATAAGAAGTGAGGATTCTTTCTAAACACCCAATAATAGGAGTCAAATACTAAATAAAGCTTTGAACATAATTAAAGTGTAATTACTTTAAAGGTAGTGACCAAAATAAAACAGAATTTAAATTTAATGTAAACTAAATCAAATTATAGCATTCATTATGCCAAAATTGAAAATAAAATATTCTTTATAGTAAAGTCAATGAAAGGTCAATTGAAGCACTTACGATGCCCCAAAATTTGGTTAAGATCCCTTGAGAAATTTATGATAACTTCAAGGTTATATAATTAAAGACATTTACCCTTTTGCCAAAATTCAAAGTAAAGCAACAGTTAGGGTAAAGTTAATATAAAGTCATATACATATATATATAGCATTCACTACGCCAGAATTTATAGTGAGATAGAATTTAGGATCAAATTCATAAATAGTAATATCACTTCCAGGTTATTAATAAAGACATTTACCATGCCCTATTCCAAAATAGAATTGGGAAACTTAAAACTTTAGTTATGTTCCCAGCAAAAAAAGGCTTAGGGGTGAAGATAAAGATTATCTAGCTAAGTCTAACTAATAGATATAGCCAAAACCTAGAATGACAAAAAATACATACTGATGGTAACTAAAATATCTGGGTCAGTAAGTAATGCATTCAAAACCGAGATTATCAGTCTCTTATTAACCCGCTCAAAACAGATATAGATATATCCCTTACAAGGTTAAGTCCAATGAAGAGGTTACCGATATAGGAATATCTCAACAAATTAATAGGGATATCTTAATAAAATTAAGTCAAAATAGAGAAAATTACAGCTATAGAAATAACTCAATACTCTATAGGGATATCTTAATAACATTAAGCAAAAATAAAGAAATTACAGATATAATATCTCAATAACTTTACAGGAGATAATAACTCCAATATAGCTTAGGAAAGATTTAAAATTCATTACCCAAAATTAGTTAGAGGGAAAATGCATACTTCCTGAGGAAGTTCTAGAATAATACTTAAAATTAAACATTTAACCGCTACTTCTGTTAGAAAGTAAGACTTACGTTTTTTGTTTAATGTAAATCTCAATTTAAGATAAATAAAATAACCATCTTATACTCCTTGACGAGTAAAAGTTAGTTTCATAAATCAAAACTAGCCTGTTCCAGCTAGGTAAGCATAAAACCTACTAGGGATTAATCTGCAAATGAATTTACAATAAATAGACCAACCACTCAAGCATTACTTGACGAGGGAGGTTTCGGTTTTAAATTGAAAACTAAGTTTTCGTATGATACAAGATAGGTAGTTTAGGCAATATATACATTACTGGAGTGACCCATCCACTTTAAGCGAAATCTACAAGAATTTACAACAGTCTTAAGCGAAGCTAGGGTAATTATACACTATACATCAAAATATACAGAGGGAAGAATATACAAATATAATACAGTCTACCAAATCACCACATAAAAGGTTTATAACATAGGAAATTAAGTTAAGGTTAACAAATTGACTTTTAGTGGCTATCAGTCATCAAATAAAAAAGGTTAAGTCCGGTAAGTGTGGCATTGTGCCAGTCAAAACGTTACAAGTGAATAAAAAAGAGGTATTTTAGCAATATTACCTAAAAAGGTGGCTCTAGGCCCATTAATAGTACATTACGAGTGATTTAACTGAAGTACAGAGGTGAAATTATCCTGAATTATTGGACACATGAAATTTACTTATTCAAACTCAAAAGAAGGGTTTTTTGGTATTATATCTTATGAAATTTAATAAAAATTAGTCGGAAGTGGTGTTAGTACAGTAAACAAGGAGAAAAAAATATGCTACTTAGCTCATGTAAGGCAGGACTCTAGCAGACAGGCACGACGGATTATGCGTCAATCTCCAGCATCAGATCAATGTGGACGGTTGACCATACAGCACGTCGGGGTGACCGGCACATGCACCGAAACAGGAACTTCATCCAAAATGACACCCCCACTCGTCTTGGCCTCTCTAAGACATACATCCTCCATTCCAGACATGGGATCCATAGCAGGGTAAAGAATTAAGAGGAAGACTCCAGGTTACGAGTACTGACTAAAGCACTTTCAACACATGGCTAAATCCATGTAAAACGTAGAAAATAGAAGTAGAAGGTAATAAAGGTAGAAGATAAAAGATGTAGGAGTTAAAAGAACCAGAAGATAAAAGAAAAATAGACGGTAATCGAAGTAGATAAAGGAAGTAGAAAAAGAAGTTGACAAAAGAAAAATGATGAATAATGAAGGATAATAAAGTAGTCGAAAAATGAAGAATAATGAAGGGTAATAAAGGATAATAAATAATGAAGCCTAAAACAAAACGTGAACATTAGGACGCCATTTTGTGAAACCCAAAAATACTACTCACCAGATGGTCGGGCTTCCTACGGTCTAGGTGACGAAACAATCCCATTTAAGGCTCAAAAGACAGCTTCTGTGTTAAATTCCGATCCGGCCATTGCCGCCACATATAAAATGTGAATATTTCAACACAAAACCATAATTTTTATATCTTCGTCACCTGCTGTTCAAGTCTTCTGGACCGGTATATAGAACGAACAGACCTAGGCACTACGCCGTAAAGTCCTTAAATAGACTTTCCTATCAAAAAAACAACTTCCCACTCGTGACTCGTACTGCTTCGAAAACCCATGTGACTTCCGGAAATGACAAGTAAAGCTGGAGGGCACTTTGAACTTGAAAACGGGAATCTACTCATTTTAACCAAAAAAGCCATGAAAATAGATGCACGTTTGACCCGAAACTAAATGCATCCAAAATACTAGGTTAGGTAACGTCGAATAAACGACAGTCATCCCCAAAAATGTAAAAGATCGCATTATACCATCTGGGTGTGCAAGTGATATTCCGACAGCTAGTTATGCATATCGTCATATTACGGGTTGCCTATACGTAGGTTATTATTTTAAGAAGACCAGTCTGAGTCTAGAACCTTTTAGACAGGGGCGTATTTAAAAATTTTTAAAAAATTTAATTATTTAAATTGGTCAAAATTTGATAAAACTCGGGCCATCCATTAACGTTGTAACAAGCACCAAAAGATTGTTACAATATTAAGTAATGTAGACCAGAACGGAAGGAAAATAATCCTAAATTGGCAAATATTTGCTTATTTTTGCCTTAAATGTTTTCTTAAAAGTCACAAAAGATTCGAACTCTAAAATCCAAGTCAAAATTTGGATATCTAGAACTTAAATAATTTGTTATAGGGAAGTCTACTTGTAGTTTAATTTACCTAGTTAAAAATTACAAATAAATTACCTCTCTTAGACATTAAAAATATTTAATCCTAATAAGGAATATGATTAAGTAATAATTTACTTAATTGTTACTTCATATATGTGTTCAGCCGGCCTCGGTAGCTCGGTGGGTAGAGAGCTTGCCGCGCAACCGATAGGTCCCTGGTTCGAATCCGGGCAAGGGCATGGATGTTTGTGTGAATGTGAATGATTATACAAGTTTTAAGAAAAAATCCTGGCTGGATGCCAAGAGGCAAGAGGTCATTGCAACCCTAGAAAAAAAAAAAAAAATATATGTGTTCAAAATTAAGGAATTTTTTGGCTATTACGCTAGGTAAATATTACCCAATTATTGCCTACAAAAAGTCTAAATAATTTACTGACCATGTAGTTTTAGAAACAAGTAATATTTTGGATAATTTTGCCATATAAATTGTTCCCAAAGTTATAGATCTTTTGTGGTTGAAAATTGAGCTACTTCATAACTTTCTGATTAACCTCAAAGCTAACATTGCTTGTACAGTTAATAATAAAGAAAAAAATAACTTTAATGTTAAAAATATAAAGGCGGCCATATTTAATAATTATTAGTTTTCCTGTTTATCGACAACTATAAGAAAACAATAATTAATAGTTTAAGAATTACATAAGGTGAGTGGAAAATCCATTAGACTACGATATCTTTCGTCAACGAAAGTTTTTTTTAAAACTTTAGGTACATATAATGTTTATAATGAAGACACTCTGTTTTTAGGTTAATGGTAAAAATATTTTAAATTATCGTAATAATACATACAAAAAATGCATATTTTAAGGGCGCGTTTAGTTTTTCGAAGTATCATCACCATAATTCACAAACACATTTCTTTCGCATCCAAATTTCGGTCCAGAAAAATGATAAAACTTTATTGTTGAAGTTATAATAAGCGGCCATTCCAAATATCTACTTAAGTCGAACTCCATTTTATAATTTATTTTGTCCTGTTGGAAGTGTTGGCATAAGTTGTTGTTTAATATGTTTTCTCTGTATTTTTGTCTAGTGTCTTATTGCTCCTATTTAGGTTATATTTAGGTCAAAAGGTTGGTCTCACTTTCCACATTTAGACGTAAAATAGGTCTATATTTATTTCACTTTGTTTCAACTTATTGGACAGAAAAACCCTATCAACCTATTTCCGACCTTCAAATTACTTTAGTTTTTTTCCCCACATTGGGCAATAGGAAAACAAATGTAGGTAAATTATCCCTATACATAATTGGTCGTGCAAAATATTTGACCCGTTTAGAGGTCGAATAAAGGTAAATTTAACTTAAAATGTTTGTTGAGTAGCTATGCAACTGTTTTGGTTGCTATGGATTTTATCTTCATTTATATTTCAGTCTGTCATTCTCAGCATTATTAATCGTTTCGAATATTGTAAAAAAGTTATTTTGTATGTAAAAATTAACTAATATAAGATATTATTATTCAGTGGAGGAAAAGTGTTTTATGTTTGATATTTTTCGTCAAACGGGCAGTGCAACCTTAGCACTTAGGAGGTATAGGCTTCAGTTTCCCAATTGACGGGTTCCTTCCAAAAAAATGGTTTATCGGCTGAAGGAGACATTTTTCGAGACTGGAGGTATAAAGAAAAAACGAATAATTAGGCGGAAAACAATTATTACGGAAGAAATGGAAATGAATGTATTAGCCTATTTTCGGCCATTTCCCTACAAATCTATACCCGATATACTACGAGAGCTGCCTATATCGTATGGTTCAGTAGAAACGATTTAAAAAAAAAACTTTTGTTATTTTCTAGTTATGCCAATATTAATAAAATTGTTTATTCGTTTCAATGTGTCGTGTTTCATTGATCATATAAGCTAACAACCAAAACAGTTGCATGGCTATCTTGATGCATTTTAACAATAATATATTTTTTCATATTTTTGTCAATGTTTGATGGAATGAAGAAAATAATGCATATGTGTGTTATATTTTTGAAGTCGGAAGAAAAGGGGCCATCTAATGCGCCTCTAATATACAGGGTGTCCCATTTAAAAAAATTAAATTTTTGCTTTTAAATGTGAGATGTGACACCTACTGTCATTTTTGACAACACTCATGAAAATTTGGCTAAAAATAGTACATCCTGTTTTTTGAATGAGCTCGCTAACTCAAAATACAAAAAAGTTACAGGCT
Organism: Polydrusus tereticollis; assembly: GCA_963920685.1. Classification (NCBI taxonomy): domain Eukaryota; kingdom Metazoa; phylum Arthropoda; class Insecta; order Coleoptera; family Curculionidae; genus Polydrusus; species Polydrusus tereticollis. Next base: position 116,430,754 of record OY987326.1, read on the forward strand.
CTTAAAAGTGGGACAAACTAAATTGATAACGCTGTACCTGTTGAACGTGATAAGGATGAAGCAGTTGTTCTCGAAGGGACTTATTAACAATCCACATTGTCGCATGAACTTGGACCGAGAGTTTTCTTATACTATTTATTACAGGGATTTTCAGTAAAAGTCTACCTTTAGGCTATGATTAATACTTTGAAAAGTTCTTCTGTGCGGTGAACGTCGATTTGGAAATGTATCTGAATAAATTCTTATCGCCGCCACACAATTGTCCAGTGCTTTTCCATAAATTGGATGCTTGTCAGCATATTCACTATTGGAATAATCGTCCATTACTTAAGTCTTATGTGCGCAAACAATCTGACAATTTAGAGAAGTGTTGTCAATAATACATTGTTAACGAAATAAAAACGACTTGTGTTTTAGTGTAGTATTCTAATTTATTATTTCAATAATGTGTTAATATTTTCTTTAAATACTACTAGTTTTATTGAAACCAATGTAGATTACCTTTTTGAAAGAGGGATGACCAGAGTATTTAAAAAAATAGTTTTCAGCTCTGTGAAATGACACCTGCCAAACGAGTGTGGTGGCAAATCCGCCTCTGACTTGCCTGACGATGTAAAACATCTACTGCAGTGTAGTTTTATGAGTCTTTGTGGCCTACATAAAATATTAAAGTTTCGTCAAATTATACATGTTGGCTCAATAGTTAGAGCCAAAAAGGTATGTCGCTGAGTACCCCTCTGGGGCTCTGTATCTCTGGCACTTTAGAATTTTTTACTTCTATGCTAAATTAGGGTTAATTTAACCTCCCCTATATGCTCCCGAGAGTATAGGGGATATATATATATATATATATAATATACTTACCCAACCTGTATTTTTAATATTTATATTCACAAGATTTAATAAATATTTCTTTTTATTAAAATACAATGTTGAATGGATATACAGGGTGGAGCATCGACAACGAAACAGAGTAATTTACTGGCAGCTCAGTTCTATTTTGGAAAAACGCTCAGACCCGTCGATTTTGTTTTCGAGGGGGACACAAAATTGGCAAAAAATCACGTTAACACGTGCAGTCCCCAGGGCGGGGGTGGCACCACCCTTAAAATCTTAAATGGAAAGAGGAGACGAGTGATACATTATTTTAAAGGCCCTGCAATTTTCTTTATAATGATGTAAAACTCATGTACTTCAGTTCAGTACTTTTGAAGATTTATGGATTTAAAGCTTAAATAAAACTCTAATACATCATCATTAGTGGAGATCAATACATTTGGCAGCAAAGTACTGTAAAAATAAAAAATGAACTGACCCGTCAGCCAACTAAATGTTGGAAATGACCACCATGACTCTCTATGCAGTCATAAAGATTTTGCTCAAAACGTTGCCGCACATTTTGCATATTTGAGGAGTAACTTGAAGGCACTCATTCACAATTCTTTGTCGCAACTCTTCTAACGATGTTGGCTGAGTAGCATAGATTTTGCTTTTTTAGTGACCCCACAGAAAGAAATACAAAGGTGATAAATCTGGCGACCTTGAGGGCCATTCAATGGCACCTCTTCTACCAATCCATCGGCCTGGAAACGTCTGATCTAAATATTGTCAAACACGTAATGCGTAATGTGGTGGGGCACCATCCTGTTGGAACATCAACCTATTCGCAATGTACCGCCGATCATTCTGATTTTCAATTATGGCTCAAAACGTTGCCGCACATTTTGCAATATTTGAGGAGTAACTTGAAGGCACTTATTCACAATTCTTTGTCGCAACTCTTCTAACGATGTTGGCTGAGTAGCATAGATTTTGCTTTTTAAGTGACCTAACAGAAAGAAATCCAAAGGTGATAAGTCTGGCGATCTTGGGGGCCATTCAATGGCACCTCTTCTACCAATCCATCGGCCTGGAAACGTCTGATCTAAATATTGTCAAACACGTAATGCGTAATGTGGTGGGGCACCATCCTGTTGGAACATCAAACTATTCGCAATGTACCGCCGATCATTCTGATTTTCAATTATGGCTGTTAATGCAGGATCTATGGCATCTTGCAATAATTGCAAATATATTTCACTGATCAAATTTCCAGGTAAGGAAAAAGGACCAACTAAATGATCGCCAAGAGTACCAGCCCAAACATTTAATTTTTGTGGCTGCAGTGATAAATTCTGGGATAAGAATCGGACCAATATCGGCAGTTATGACGATTTACTACGCCATTTAAAAAAAAGGAACATTCGTCGGAGAAGAAAGTGTTGAATAGAAAATGTTCATCGTTTATTATTCGTTGATTCGTTCACTCATAGCTTCACAAAATTTTAATTGCCGATCAAAATCGTCTTCATTAAGTTCTTGTACAAGGTGAATTTTATACGGATGAAAACTATGGGCCTTTAGAATCCGTTGGATACTACGTCGACTAACATCACACACAATAGGTATCCAATTTGCGGGTACTTAACGTAGGATCTACATAAACTTGCCCTAAAACCCCCACTTCCATTGCTTCGTTCCTTATGTTCAATGTTGCGTTTTTTATTGGCGACTGATCCAGTTTCCTGAAATTTAGCTACAAGTTCTAGAACATATTTTCGATGCACGTTACTGTTCTCATTTCGCTCATTAAATATTTGTGCTGTTCTATTAGCGCTCTGATTATTTCCGAAAAATATTTCGATAATTTCAACCCTTTCTGCCGTGGAATATACTATGGTTAATTTATGTATAAAGCGTTAAAATGTATTTTAACAACAAAGTTTGGTCGAATCAATCGCAAACTATGTACTAAATTCCTATTTAAAATAAGTACGAGACATTCCCTTCTTATCTTTCTTCAAGAAACAACTTTTTTTGCCACAAAAAACGCTCCAATCGCTATTTTCAACACCAAAACGATAAACAAGCCATGGGCGTAGTGAAGAAAAGCATTTGCTTATTAAGTAAATGCTTTTCCTCAAATTTCTTCTGAAAGTAGTACAAACTAATCTGATGTACTTATTAAAGTCTACTTTAAGTTTTAAATCAACAAATCTCCAAAACTACTGTACTGAAGTACATTAATTTTATATCATTATAAAGGGAATCGAAAGATATTTAAAATAAGGTATCACTCGACCCCCATTTTTATTTAAGACTTTAGGGGTGGTGCCTCCCCCGCCCAGGGGGCTGCACGTATTAACGTGATTTTTTGCCAATTCTGTGTCCCCCTCGAAAACAAAATCGACGGGTCTGAGCGTTTTTCCAAAAAAAAAACTGAGCTACCAGTAAAATGTCTCTGTTTCGTTTTCGATGCGCCACCCTGTATTTAAAATAGTATATTAAAGTACAAGTTTTATAAAGCTCATTGAAGCGCACGCGTCCATGCTAGAAAACGAGCCGCTTGCGGCGAGTTTTATAACGGACAAGTGCGCTAGTAGCTTTATAAAACGTGTGCTTTATATTATTTTTGGCATTTTTTTCAATAAATAAATCCATATTTAAAAAGAAAATAAAACATAGAAATTTTCAAAATTTTTAGGCCAATCAAATTATTTATCATAATAGCCTTAAAATCAACAAATAATTTTATTTCCGTGTCAGCCATTTTGTCACAAAGTTGTCTAATTTTTCTAACAAACCTACATAATTTTAAAATATGGAGCAAGATGAGTTTAGTTTAACTCCCCCAAAGTTAAGGGAAATTGCGGTAAATTTTATAGTTCTATAGGTATTCTATAATATATATAGTAAATTTTTAAGATCATTTAATATTTTTTTAATTAATCTCTATTTCATAGAATTAATGCAACCAAACATACACGACAGCAAAATAAAACATTTGTGAACATCATTACCAACCTTAGAAAAATAAAGAAAACTGTTTCATAAAAAGTTCATTACGTTACTGAAAACGATATTGAAACAGTTTTTTAAACCAAATCAGAAAAACATAATATTTTTTATATTATATAACTAGACTTTATTTGGGGCACTTAAGTAAATATATTTAATATTATAAGGTATACAACTAATATTACAATATAAAATATATTTATTTGACAGATTTGTTTTTTCTAGTGCCATAATATAATAATTATATGTGCATTGTTTGCTTAAAACTGCTAGAAGATGGCACTGCCTGTATTGCATTGCTTACGTGGTCAAACCTCGCCTTTTTCCGAATTGATATACATACATGCTTGCCCTGTGTTGATGATAACTAAACGCTAAACATGCAGTCCAAAACTACAGGTTGAGTCAACCATAGAGTAAAGTTCATTATCTCATTTGTTTCGGAAATTATCAAAAAATAACAACAAAAGTTTCAGAGAATGTTAAGATGCACAGTTTAAAATTATTCTTTAGTATAGAGAGTGGCTCAAAAAAGCGTGGCGAATATAACATATAACAAGTTTTTTTAAATGGAACACCCTATTTTTTATTCTAATAATATTATATACCCAAACCTAGTAGTTGTTTTAATATTCTACTTTTTCTGGAAAATTATAAGTTTTTTACTCTTATAAAAAATTGACAGTTCCGCCATTGTTTCTAAAGGTGGATACTCATGTTTGGTACAAACGTTTCATTGGGATGACAAAAAAAAACATATAACGAAATTTGAGTTAGATGCGACATACAAAATAAATGTATACATTTCGACTAATTTAAATTGAAAATATCAACTTTTTTAAATGGCACATAATATATTATCAGTTCTTCTGATAGGCTGCATAAAACTCCCAAACTTTCAATAAGTATGTCATATACGTATTTTTAATAGTTTGCGATTTATTTTAATTTTCCTCATTTTTACCCTTGTTTTTATTGCACTAACGGGACTAACGCTATAAAATAAATAACAATAATTTTTCTGCTAACTAACTTATTTATATTTTAATTATTTAGACGTAATAAATGTTAAAAAATATGCCCGTCTACTTGGATACAAATGTTTAGTATTTTTACTCTATTCCCAGCACGTTCCTTAGCATAAAGGGTGATATTGTCCTGCAGGCATCCCATATCCTATTTTCCATATACTCTGGTGTTGTAGGGGGATTTACATAAACGTGATCTTTAATGTAGTCTCACAAAAAGAAATCTAAAGGTGTTAAGTCACATGATCAAGGGGACTTAATGAATTCATCCCTACCAATCCATTTTTGTGGGTAATGATTGTATAAAAATTCCCCAACTTCCCGATGGTAATGAGCAGCAGCTCCGTCTTTGTTAATTTTAAGATCATCAACGTTTTCAAGAAGCCCATTTTGCAAAAAGTTTGAATATGTATTATTACCACTTAAGTGGTTCGCGGAAAAAATATGGATCAATAACTCGACGATTTTTAAGACAATCTTGATTGCCACGAGATGTCGCCACGTGCAACATCTCGCATATGTATCGAAGATTTTTGATTCCACAGCATACATTAAGCGACAAATGGTGTTGATTTTGAATTTCCCGGATCGATAATGGATTTTCTCTCGAATAATAATGCATCTTATTGCGGTTAATTGCTGCGAAAGGCAGCTTCATCAGAAAACACTAATTTGGACTTGTTGTTCAAAATCGCGGTCTAAAAGTTCTTGGTATGGAAGAGATGATATTTGAATTTTCTCGTAGTGACATTAGCGGTAGCCTGGGTTGTATCACATAAGTTACCTAAGTTACGGCTACTGACCTAGGGATTATCTTCAACATTAAGTAATATCTCAATTTTTTTTCGTCATTGGTAGTATTCCGGATTACCACTTTTTGTTTCTTATATTCAACGCTACCATTACCATCAAACCGTTCCATTAAGCATTGAAAATATTGTCTTGTTGGTATGCGTCAATTAGGGTACTTCGCACGGTAAACCCTTACTGCCAAAAGATAATATTTTTCCTCCTCGCCTAGTATATAAATCATGTCAATTATTTCATTTTTAGGATAATCCAAAACTATTTTATTTTAATAGGTACGTCACTTACGACGATAAATTAAACTATTTTTACTTGCTTAATTGACATTTCAAAACAATGCTTAAATTTTTATTTTGTCATGGCCAGCTTATTTTATAGCGTTAGTCCCGTTAGTGTAATAAAAACAAGGGTAAAAATGAGATAAGTCTAAATAAGTCGCAAACTATTAAATATAGGTATATGACATAATTAATGAAAGTTGAAGAGTTTTATAAAGCCTATCAGAACAAATAATAATTTACAGGGAGTGCCGTTTAAAAAACTTGATCTTTTTCAATTTAAATTAGTCGAAATGTATAAATTTATTTTTACTTCCCTGTAGCATCTAACTCAAATTTCGTTACATATTCTTTTTGTCATCCCAATAGAACGTTTGTACCAAACATGATTATTCCACCTTTAGAAACAATCACGGGAATGTCAACTTTTTATAACAGTAAAAACCAATATTACAACAACTACTAGGCTTAGGTACATAATATTGTAAACAAAAAAGTTACAGAATTTCATGCAAAATCAAAAAATAAATTAAAAAATAGTGTTCCATTTAAAAAAAACTTATGTTATATTCCCCACGCTTTTTTGAACCACCATATTTACTAAAAAATAATTTTAAACTGTTTACCTTAATATTCTCTAAAACTTTTGTATTTAACGTTTTTTGGTAATTGACGAAACAAATGAGATAAACTTTACTCTATGTGTTGGCCGCTGCCTTTATTTGCGTTGGCCAAACATAAATTGTTTACTGTATTTCTCCATAGGTTGCGTGGTTCAAAATATGTCAGCTGAAATAAAAGGCTTTTTCTCACAAAAACTATATCTATTTACTTCTGTTATTCAGTTACTCATCTTCACATTTGGGCTGAGTAGCAGCAAATACGGTTTTACTGTTACATGTTAGTATGATATCTATTTACTTCATTAAATCAGCTACACATTCTACTTCACTATTTACAAACTATATTATTGTGATACAATACTACTTCTTAGACCATCGAAAACTTATCGCACAAATTCACGACTTTCTGACTGCTTTTTACAATAGATAAACTGAACTCTAGTTGGGATGTAGTAATCACATTACCACACCTTCGGGATGTACCTCGGCGAATTTACCAACTTATTTAGTGGCTTGTATACCATAAAATTAACTAAACCCGCGCAAACTGCCGCGATGAGACCGTGTGTTTTCTCCAAAGGCTGCTATAATTATATTAGTATATCTTCGGGATAACTCCGCGAATTGACCGACTTAATTACTTGGCTTGAGTAGCGTAAAAACAACTAAGAACTCGCGTATACCGCGCGAGGGAAACCGTTTGCTTCCCACGAAAGCTGTTACAGATATCTCTGTCTGCTTCCAGTCACGTAGGCTAAAATTAGCTATGAAACCGAATTTCATAATCTCGAACCCCTATCTGTTGTCCGGTCTAGAGTTTTTGAGAACGTCGGAAGTTGACGCTGTTTCAATTAACAAGTAAGTAAATCTAGTTGCCTACCAATAAAACTCCTGTTCTTACCGCGGTTGCACTACTCAACCAAGACATATATTTGTTTCACACTCTGCTTTTGGTCATGTACGCTTGTTTTACTTCGGCGGATATTCTAGGAAATTGGTCTTGGCGTTGTAGACGGCGTATATTTTTGATGATTTGATTTCATATTTATATTATAAGGAATAATAAGAATATATAATTATTAAAGATGTAAAAAATATAGTAAGTACATATTTCTATAATATAGTAATATAAAACAAAATCTGTTAAACAAAATGTTGTGATTATATTTGTTAACATATATTTTCAATAGTACACAACATTTTCTCTTTACTTCTCTCCCTATTATTAAGTAATATGGTTTTAGGAAACTACGAATGCTAATTTAAAAATATATCAATTTAGGAAACTTTTCCGTAGTTGTAAAATACGTAATAAATAGTTGAACTATTTTATACCTTCCGACCTCATTTTTATAAAAAAAAGTGTAACCGTACTGAAACTTTCATTACTTTGATTAGTTCCAGTAAATCCGACAACTTTACCCTTTACTATTAAATTTCCATTATGCAAAAAAGGAAGAAACTCATTCATGCAAAAGCTATCTCGCCACAAAAGTTTCAAGGTAAATAACTTTGTTTTACTATGAAAATTCGCGTTTATCTTTATTTGCAAATTTTCTCAAACACTTTTTAATACAGTTTAAACCCGGTAAATTTATTGCTAGCATTTTCCACTGTGTTTACGATTATGTACCAATTTTTATTACTTCCTGTGTGCATTGTATGAAACTTAGAAATTTTCTGGGTTAAGAATTTTAAATGTATAATAGTCGTATCAGACGTAATGTATAATATAGCACTTCGGAATATACACTGCCTGTCTAAAGTCACCTCCCTTAATTATCAATTAATCACAATAATTATCTATTTATCTAGTACTTATCCAATTTCCTTTTATTCTTTGATGCCCGGGCACCTAGTACATAAATATATAAAATATTGTGGTTTGGTAAAATCGCTATATAATTTAATTTATTTATTCAATGTTTAAGTACGTCTTTTATATTTAAAGTTATTAGTAGTGTTGCAGATATGAATTTTTAATTCCTATATTCACAATATTTAATGAATATGGTGGTTTGATAAAACGCAATGTTAAATTTATGATATAATTATGTGATCCTTCCTTATTTTAATATTAAGGATCAAATATCATGGCACTGGTGCACTAGTGACATAGTAATAGTCTCGCAGTGGCTAGAGATTACTAGTATTTATTTGGGAACATAGTTTACACACAGTAATGTACATAGAAAAATAATCTGATGTATACATAACAAACATGCATGCATCAGTTTTTATTTTCTAGATACCTACATAAATATGTTAGTTGTTAAAATATATGAAATAAATATATAAAATAAATATATATACAGGGTGTTATGGAAATGACTTATTATATTTTAAGGGGCCACTCCTGAGGTGGTCTAGAGTTACACTTGATAGTTTTTTTTTCTAAAATCGGAAGTATTTTGAATTTTGTAAAATACCTTAAAACCGGACTATGTGCGCCTTCCATGATAGTTCAATGCCCCTGAACACATGTGTTTTTGACAAGACAAACTGCTGGAATGGTAATTGTTTAGTTTAGTGCAATTAATGTTGAATTTTGTGCTAAAATTTCGTATATAGACTAATTGAGGGTAGCTGATCACAATTTTCCTTTTGCGTTTTTACGGCAAATGCACTGGTTTTGAGAAAAAAAAAATGTTAAAGTTTTTCACTTACAGGTTAGGGTATTCTTTCACTTTCCTTTCAATTTCCTAGATTTTATGGTTTTCCCTTCAAAATATGTGATAAAACTTTCACCAAACTATCTGTTCATAAAATAAGAACAACATTTTAGCAAAAAAACAATGGAAAAGGCACAAATTTAATTAAATTCGTTGTTAATACGCCGACAAAGTAGAAGCGTCTCTTTTCAGATTCATTGCACTCACGTTGCCAGATTGTTCTTCTTTTTCTTGTAATTATTAATGGCTTCCATCCAGGAGAATGATATGCTAGCTCGAGCCAATAGGATTCATTCAATTAATAAAAATGAATTGAAAAGTATAGGCAATTTATAATACACTAACAATCTGACAACATGGGTGCAGTGAACCTGCAAACAGGCTCCTTGTACCGTGCAGTTTGCTTCTGCTTTTTTGGCCAGCTGTCAGTGAGCTGTCTCCCGTCTTTTTCCAGATAACGTAGAGTTTTCTGTTCGCTTACAAGTTATCCCGTTTTTCAGAGTTTCCTTGTGGCATATTTCGTTTATTTCAACTCAAAAGTGTATACTATGACTCCGACAAGTAATATTTTATTGGAAATAGCAACATTTTAGGATTACATGCAAAATAACATACCGGTGAGTTAGAAAAACTTTAACATTTTTTTTCTCAAAACCAGTGCATTTGCCGCCTAAACGCAAAAGGAAAATTGTGATCAGCTACCCTTAATTAGCCTATATACGAAATTTTAGCGAAAAATTCAACATTTGCACTAAAGTAAACAATTACCCAAATCAGCTGTTTGGGTCATTGGCGCGTAGGTGTTTTGGACCTAAATTTTTGAAGGCATTTTTCTCGAATTTCTAGCTTCGAGCGCCATTTATAGCAATTTTTCCCCAATTCGTCTCGACCTATATATTTACGGGTTAAAAAATAATAAGTCATTTCCATAACACCCTGTATATATATATATATATATATATATTTTTATGGTAAGGCTCTACGAGCGGTGCGCATGCGAAGAAAACGATTCACGTTGGTCTTAAATATTTGGAGATAATACTCGTTGGGGAACACGGCCTCAGAGAGGTGGTTTCGGAGTGATGACGTTCTCCAGATGAAATAATATTTAAGCAGTGTCGTTCGAGGCATATTAAGCTAAACCACGTACAGGTGGGCTGCAGTAGCTCGTCGTGTATGTCTACTATGCACCGCTCTGGGTGGAATCAAGCGGGCAACCTCAGTTGAGCACTTGCCATGAAAATATTTGTAAAATAGACTTAATTGTCCAACCTGCCTTCGATGTTCAAGACTTTCCAGGTTATTTGTCAGATTACGGTCACCGATCAAGCGAATGACTCCTCTTTGGATGGACTCCAGCAATCGCAGGGTATCTTTAGGAGCGATGCCCCAAATATTAGAACAGTATTCCAGCGATGGTCAAATTTGGGCTTTATAGAGCATCAATATCAAATGGCATTTGTTTTTCTAAAACTCACTGAATTATTTTTGTTCTTTTTTCAAGCAGTTGTAGGCAACTCTTCACATCTTCTTGAATTGTAGGGAACAGTGTCCAAAACAGCGACGGAGCCCGTTGGAACTAAGTTAATCACATCTTCAAAAACGTCAGCATTCATAATGAATAGCGTTTTCCTTTTCCAGTGAATAGACCATCTAAAAACGCTTGAGGAGAATTGGTTACATTCTTGTCCTGTCATATTTTTCCAGCTGTATTACCTTCGTTTAGTCACGTTTCGTCCAAATAGTATAGTTTTCTATTTTATTTGCGGTAATCTCCTATTTTTCGTAAATAATCTCGCCTCCAACATACAAATTAATCTTTTTCGATGAGTTAAGACTTTCGACTATGGTTTTGCCATTTAGCATTCAATTCCTGTAGAATTTTCCCAAGCTTCTCTCTTTTTAATTCAGGAGTATCTTTTTTACACGAAGAAAATAGTAAATTTAGTTGAGTAAGAATTTTAGGATCTTTCTCTATAAAACCACTTAATAACTAAAAATCTGTTTATTAGTATTTACCAAAATAAATTTGTAAAGTAAATTTATAAGAAAATGTGGTTGACATTCTTCCACAACATAGTATAATTATGCCACTACTAAGGTATATATTACATTTTACAAAAGCGCATTAGTTAGATTCAATCATACTTTTTTTAGTTGAACGTAAGGAACTGTATTGTGAATTTTACTAAACCCTTTTGTGGCTTTTAAAATTCTTTATCTACTTTCATTTAGTAATATGAATTTTACAGTTCTGTAAATCGTTTTGTAAGGGCATCTATTACAGCACTAGTGCTGTAATAGATGCCATTACAGCACTAGTGCTGTAATAGATGCCCTTACAAAACGATTTTTAATAGCAGGTGCATTTTTATTTTTAAAAATGCCTTTTGCCAAATATTTTTATTCATAGATGAAAGTAATAATAATAATAATAAAAAAGTTTATTCAAACATATATAAATACAATATTTTAAGTATAATATAATATGTATATAAAGATTTTTTGAATAAACCAAAAATAATATTTGTTTTAACTCACGAAGAAAACTTGTTGTGAGTATAGGTAATTATTATATTTTATAACATCTATGAATATAATTCTCTAATTTTATGTTTTTTATCACAATAATATAGGTAGGTAAATAATAAATGTTTTAATTTATTATATTATGAAAGATATATCTTTGATTAGTAATTATCCATTTTTTAATTTCCTTTTTAAACTTTATTATTGATCTGATTGATAAAATTGATTTTGGTGTTATATCAAAAATATAAGGAATTATATTTAAAAAATGTTTTTGTCCTATAATTTTGTTGGTTTTATTTTTTAATGTAATTTGATTTTTATTTCTGGTATTATATTTATGACTAATAAAATTTAATTGATTTTTATTTTTAAACATATAAATTAGCATATTATAAGTAAATAATTGTCTGATATCCATTTTTTTACTTTCTTTATAAAGCATATCAGAGGAATATAAATAATCTCTATTATAAATAATTTTTAAAATCCGTTTTTGAAGGACTTCTATATTATAAAGATGACTTTTGTTTATTCCACCCCAACCTAATATTCCATAATTTATTTGAGTTTGTACTAAAGAATAATATATTATTTCCAACTGTTTTATATTTAAAAATTGTTTAAGATGTTTAAATTTTGGAATAAGCATTCTTAATTTTTTAGTAAGGTATTCGCTCTGTAAATTCAATTTTAAATGTTTATCAATAATTATTCCCAAATATTTAATATAATTTGCTTGCTCTATTTTTATATTTTCATTAATTCTTAGTGTATTTGTTGCATTTGGTAAATTATTTTTATAAGAAGTAAATGGAAGATATTTTGTTTTTTTATAATTTATTGTTAATAAATTATTATTAAACCATTCATTAATTTTTATAAAATCATTTTTAATTATATCTTTTATAATATTCCAATTCATTCCTTCGTAAAATATTACAGTATCGTCTGCGAAACTGTGTAATTTTCCTTGACAATTTAGAGTAAATATATCATTTAAATATATATTAAAAAATAATGGTCCTAAAACTGTTCCTTGTGGGACTCCATAATTAAAAATTTTTGGTATACTGATCGTCTCACCAATTTTGACATATTGTGGTCTATTATTTAAATAACTTTTAATTAAATTTAAAACATTTCCTCGGAAACCTAGATTTTCTAATTTTTTTAAAAGTATTTCATGACTTACAGTATCAAAAGCTTTTGCTAAATCTAAAAAAATACAAATACTTTGCATTTTATTATCCATTGAGTTATAAATCTTAGTTGTTAGTTGACAAATTGCATCTTGAGTTGATTTATATTTTTTGAAGCCAAATTGTTTCGCTGATATTATTTTATTTTTATTTAAGAATTTGTCCATTCTATCTTTTAAAACTTTTTCAAATATTTTTGCTAATGATGAAATTAATGTTACAGGTCTATAATTTTGAAATTCTGTTTTGTTTCCATCTTTATAAATTGGTTTTATTAAACCTATTTTAAAAGCATTTGGATATATTCCTGTTCTAAATATAGTATTTATTAAATAAACTAACGGTTTAGATATCTCTGAATTAATTGATTTTAATATCTCTGATGTTATTCCATCAATTCCAGGAGATTTTTTAGGTTTAAGATTATTTATAATATTTTTAATTTCATAATAATTGGTTTCTTCTAGATAAAAGGAATTTAAGTTATTTGATAAACTTTCATATAAAATTTTACTTTTATTTTTATTTAATATATTATTAGCTAATGATTCACCAACTCTTGAGTAATATTCAATAAAATTATTAGATATTACATTTTGATCATTAGTTAATTCTCCATTTTGAAGTGTCATGTAATTTATTGAATTATTTTTTTTATATTTTTCATTGCATAATTTTTTAACACAATTCCATATTTCTTTTGCTGATTGACATTTATTTTCTATTTGAGATTTATAATAAATTATTTTAGCTTTTTTAATAATTTCCGTTAATTTATTTTTATAAATTTTATATTCATTTAACAGGTTTTGATTATCTGAATTTTTGAGATTCTTATAAAGTTCATTCTTTTTATTTATTGATATTAATAAGCTTTTTGATATCCACTCTTTTTTTGATATATTTACTCTATTTTTAATATTGACTTTACATTTTTCCACATTATTTTGAATTTCGTTAATTAAAAAATTACTTAAATCTTCAGAAGATTTTAATAAAAAATATTTATCCCAATTTGATTTACTTAAAGATTTCTTTAATTTATTGTAATCAATGTAAGTTTTATTTTTTATTAAATCATGGTTTTTAATTTGATTTATATTTGAAAAATTTTGTAAAATAATTGGATAGTGATCTGTTATTTGATATTGGAATATGAATGATTTAAAATTTGATTAATTTTGTTTTGTATTAATGAAAATATGATCTATACATGAAGTTTGATTATTTATCTTCCTTGTAACATCGTTTACAAAAGATGTAAAATTATATTCACTTAAAATATTTAAATATTCGTTAGTATGTATATTATTTGAGAGTATATTAATATTAATATCCCCAATAAAAATTGTTGTATCATCATTTTTAAAGTTATTATAATGATTATTAAAAAATAATTGCAAATCATTATTAAATTTTATTATACAAGTTGATGGAGGTCTATAAACTGCAATAATATTAATTTTCGTGGTTTTTGTAATGAATAAATGTATGTATATTATTTTTAATTCACCAATAGGTAATATTTCATAATTATAATTAAGGTTATTTTTGATAAATACAACAATTCCATCGTTAAATTATATATTAAGTTATAATTAGGAATATTAAACAAATTTGTATCTAAAATTTTCCAAGTTTCAGTAAATATTAAAATATCAAAGTTGTCTTCTAAATTGTAAATAAATAATTTACTTTCATCAATATTTTTTGCAATGCTACGTATATTATTGTGATATATAGAAAATGTTTTATTATTAAATTTAAAATCATTATATTCATTTTTATTACTTACCAAATTTGTTTGAATATTATTTATTTTTAGTTCTTTCAAATAGTCCATTTTGATTGATTTTAAAAATGTAGAAAAAGATATTTTAGGGCGTTAATAATGAAATAAAATTTAAAATAAATATAAACTTAATTTAACATCTATTCAAATTTATCAAGTTTTTCAATGTTTCTTCTGTATTTATATTTATAACTTTTTCTTCTTCATTTTTCCTTACAAAATTTTTTCCATTTTTTATCCATATATATTTAAAGCCTTTTTTCTTTAGTTCCTTTGTTTTTCCAAATAGATATTTAATTTTTGGAGTTAATTCTTCATTGATATATATAATATTATTTTGATTTCCTTTCAAATTAAGTTCGCATGTTGTTAATTTTCCATTAGTCTTAAAATATTTTTTTGACTTCTCCAAAATTTGTTTTTTGAGATCTTCATTTTTTAATTTTATTTTTATTATATTTTCATTTTTATTTTCTAGTCTTTTAATTTCTATGATATCTTCTTTTTCGGTACTTATTCCAATTTGTTTAAAAATTTTTTTCGTTATTTCTTTATCATCAATATTTGATTTTTCAGGTACTCCTTTAATTTCAATATTATTTTTTAATGAAATTTGTGATTTAAAGTCATTTTTTTGTTCAATATTTGATATTTCATTTTGTAAAGTTTCTATATGTTGTTTTAAAGATATATTTTCTTTTTTTAATTCATTTTGATTCCTACTAAGTTCAGTTAATGTTTTGGAAATTTTTTTATTTTCTTGGTATATTATATCATATTTTTCAGATAAAAAATTTATTGATTTCTCAATTTCTTTAATATAATTCATTAAATTACCTGTCGATTTAACTGTACATTTTTCGCATATCCATTTTATTCCATTTTTGTTTTCAATAAAGTTGTCCAATAATTTAATATTTGATTTTGAGCATTTTAAATGGTACCAATTTCTGCAGTCTCCTTTACATTGTACATAATCTTGATTTTGTTTGATAATTTTCTTGCATTCATCACAAAATTTTAAATTTGACGATCCCGCTTCTTTTCTATCTTCTATACTGATCTTAAAGTTTTGTATTTTTTCTGTACATTTATTCTGACTTTCTCTTATTGGATATTTTAATGGTAAATACCCTTCTTCTTCATCTGATTGATTTTCAAGGTTTATTTTTGACTCATCATTTTTATTTTGACTGGTGGTTTTCCTTGTACTTTTTCTTGTCATTATAATATGTCAAATAAAATGTCTGAAATTTATCACAATATTTTAAATAAATTTCTTATCTTCCAGCTTTCCAGCTTTTCCACTTCAATGTTTTCCAACAGAATATTCCTTTCCAAATCGTATTCAACTACTTTTAAAAATATTATTGGATTTCTTCTTGTATAAATCTTTAAATAAAAATGTTAAAATATAGGTACAATATTATAATATAGGTCGACAATTATTATTAAGTAGATAAAATTTTGTACAATATTCTTGTTGTAAATTCATATTACTACACTCGATGTTTTATTAAACTCGGCTGACGCCTCGTTTAACAACTTTAACATCTCGTGTTGTAATATGAATCTTTACAACACTTATATCGTAAATATCTATTATTACATGAACAGGTAAGTATAAAAATGGTTATAAAAGAAAATTAGCAAAAATCACTATATTTCGTTACTAAAAATTTTAATAGAGTTTAGGTGGGTGTAATTATATTGAGACGGTTTAACAATAAAGTAATTGAATTTTATAACACTACAGGGATGTGTCAACAAGGTGTTCGCTTCGATAGCGCCTAAACTGTAAGAGATAAAAGAAAATGTTTTATATAAGAGTTACAAAGGGTTTGCAATGGAGCATAACGTTAAAATATTTTGCGTTATACAGGATGGCTCAAAAAATTGGTACTACATAACAATTATTTTTTTTAAACGAAACACCCTATATATTTTTTCTCTTTCTGATTCCACTAGAAAGTATCTCTATAGTCATATTTACTTTTTTTTAATTTGATTGCGACGTTGTCAAGTAAATAATTATTTCTTGGTATGTTATGATTTTTATTTGACTTATTAAAAAAATCATAGTTGCCTATGGAATCAATAGAATTAAACAAAATTTGTACCATAAGTACATTAAAGTACTTGGTACGTAACCATATCACTATTTGTTCCATTTATTATACGGGGTGTTCGTGTTAGTTGGCAAATTTCGCTAATTTAAATATGCATTATGTCAATTTTTTTAAATAGAATACCCTGTATTTTTTTAACTGATAAGGTGTATTTTCAAATGCCTTTATTTTTTGTTAAATACGTCATCTACCTAAATCTTCTAGTTTTTGAAATATTGTATATTTTATGAAAAGCTACACGAAAATTAGTAATTTTATTATTATAATCAAGAATGCCATGAGCAAAATAATTAAAATTGGAATATTGGGTTACCAGAACATACTCGGGAAAGAATGTGGTTCAGCAGGATGGAGCGCTATCTCATTACAGTCTACTAGTGAGACATTTTCTAAACCGACGCCGACGTTTCCATGACCGTTGGATCGGTAGGGGGGGCCCAGTATCTTGGCCAGCAAGGTCTCCCGACCTTACCAAGCTAGATTGTTTCTTATGGGAATATGTAAAGGAAATAGTATACAGTGTGGCCCAAATTGGGCCTACATGTATGGGGATCTTGGAAACTATAGAAGATAGAGAAACGGTTAAATGGGGAAAGTTTTTGACAATTATATTTCTAACTGAAAACCGTTTAGTACGCGGCCCTATCTTTTTTGGTTTTTGAAATATGTTGAAAAAACCAAAAAGATGTATTTTCGAAAATATGCTGTAGATTTCTTATTATTCACTATTTTGGCAATCTGTAAAAACATTTTTAAAGCAACTTTTTAAGCAAATTTCAGTTCTGCAATTTAATTTTGAACACGACGTTTCAGTTATTTTATACTATCATCAGGTTCATTTTTTCTTATGGGCGCCATATTGTATTTTATACTTAAAAGGTAGCTTATGACGTCAGCTTTTCAACGATGTATTATTTGTTGAAAAATAAATGAAATTGACTTGAAAAATAAAGAAAATTAATTTTTAACAACACGTCAAATTTGACAACTGCACTATAACTCCCTAAATTGAATACCAATTAAAAGGTTTACATTTTGTAGTATTCACAAAACACTGCTTGCATTGTTTCAATCAACAATATCGCAATAACCTATGAATCAAAAATAAAATCCAGTAGCCTATGACCTTACAATAACCTATGAATCAAAAATAAAATCCAGTAACCTATGACCAACCACTACCGTTTGAAAATGAAACAAAAATATTACTTGTCAGAACGAGTAAAAGTATAATAGTTTTTAATATTATTATCTAATAATAACGATTTATTTGTGTATTCTGAATTTAAAAGAAAATGGCATTGCGTTTTTCTCACGAAGAAAAATTTGATTTGCTAGAATGTTACATTCATTGCAACAGAAATGCAAACCTTGCATTAGAAAGGTATTTTGAAAATTTTCCTGAAAGACCGCAGCCAAGTGTCAGACTTTTTCCAAAAATTGTTATGAACCTGAGAAACCATGGAAGTTTTGAAAAACCGCGGCCCAAGAGTTACGAAAAAGCAGGTAATAACGAGCGTGACGAAAATGTCAGAGCCTATTTTAATGCCGCTCCGACATCATCTACAAGAGCGTCGGCAAGAGACTTACCAACCCCGCGAAGTACCATACAAAGAGTCCTTAAGGAAAATAAATATCGACCATACAAGCCAACTATAGTTCAGGGTTTACGAGAAACGGATTATCCAAGAAGAATGCAGTTTTCAAATTGGTATGTGAATCATTGCGAACAAAATCGTGATTTCAGTCGTCTTGTAATTTGGACCGATGAATCACATTTTACCAACTGCGGGGTATTTAATAGACATAACCATCATTTTTGGGCAACAGAAAATCCTCACCAATTGGCTCAACGAAGACTGCAAACCCGATTTGGTTTTAATGTATGGTGTGGTATGTATGGTAAGTAATGTCACCTAGCTTGCTAAATACATAGCAGGTATTAAGTAACCCAGCTTTACTTTTCTCCTTACATTTTAGACAACAGACTTATAGGACCATTCTTTTATAATCATACGTTGAATGGCCAAAGATACTTGGAGCTGTTAGAAGATCAAATATTACCGGCAATTAGAGCAACAGTTCCTCAAGATCAATTGAATAATATTTGGTTTCAACAAGACGGTTGTCCCGCACATAATGTTCGGGAAGTTCAAACTCTCTTAAGACAGATATTTGATGACAAATTAATTTCAAACGGCGGACCAGTTAATTGGCCTGCTAGATCCCCTGATATAACTCCTCTCGATTTTTATTTATGGGGTTATGTAAAAAATGAAGTATATGAGTTTGAACCCCCGGAATCTGTACAAGAATTAGAAGAGAGAGTGAGGAATGTGTTTACGAGCATAAATGGCAACACGCTTCGCAGGGTCATCAATACTGTGTTAAAAAAGTGTCAAAAATGTATTAATAAAAACGGCCAACATTTCGAATAAGTATAGTAAGTTAGATATTTTTTCTTATTTTCTTTTCAAAACAATAATTATTATTCATTGCGTTTTTAGTTTTCTTTATTTGAAATGTTAATATGAGATTTTTAACCATAAGGAAAAAATAAAATAATGTATTATAATATTATGATATTTTAAACAAATTTAACCCTGCCTAATGTGTTCTTCTCAAATTTGACGTGTTGCGAAAATTAATTTTCTTTATTTTTCAAGTCAATTTCATTTATTTTCCAACAAATAATACATCGTTGAAAAGCTGACGTCATAAGCTACCTTTTAAGTATAAAATACAATATGGCGCCCATAAGAAAAAATGAACCTGATGATGGTATAAAATAACTGAAACGTCGTGTTCAAAATTAAATTGCAGAACTGAAATCTACTTAAAAAGTTGCTTTAAAAATGTTTTTACAGATTGCCAAAATAGGGAATAATAAGGAATCTACAGCATATTTTTGAAAATACATCTTTTTGGTTTTTTCAACATATTTCAAAAACCAAAAAAGATAGGGCCGCGTACTAAACGGTTTTCAGTTAGAAATATAATTGTAAAAAACTTTCCCCATTTAACCGTTTCTCTATCTTCTATAGTTTCCAAGATCCCCATACATGTAGGCCCAATTTGGGCCACACTGTATATGACGGCTCCTACCACAAGAGAAAAGATGCAAAATCGAATTCGAGAGGTGTTCCAAACCATCACTGCAAATAACTTAAGAAATATAAACGACTCATTTGCGAAAAGAATTCGTTCATGTAATTTGAACTGTGGAGGACACATTGAACAAAATTTGTAACAAGACGGGTTTTCTTTAATAATTATCTCTAATATTTCTTTTCAGTTTGGTTTATTTATAATATAAATGTGTAAGATGTTCGTTTTAATTATAATACATTTAATGTTAATACTTAAAAGAACAGATGATATTCTTTCGTTGACCGAATACCTATGCATTTTTCGTTTCTAAAATTCTCTAAAGAGGACTCTTAAAAATATGTATCAATTTTGATGTTTATGCCCATTTTAAATATTTTGCCCATGGCATTCTTGATTATAATAATAAAATTACTAATTTTCGTGTAGCTTTTCATAAAATATACAATAGTTCAAAAACTAGAAGATTTAGGTAGATGACATATTTAACAAAAAATAAAGGCATTTGAAAAATACACCTTATCAGTTAAAAAAATATTAGGTGTTCCATTTAAAAAAATTGACATTATGCATATTTAAATTAGCGAAATTTGCCAAATCAACACGAACACCCCGTATAATAAATAGAACAAATAGTGATATGCTTACGTACCAAGTACTTTAAGGTACCTATGGTAAAAATTTTGTTTAATTCTATTGATTTCATAGGCAACTATGATTTTTTTAATAAGTCAAATAAAAATCATAAAATACCAGGAAATAATTATTTACTTGACAACGTCGCAATCAAATTTAAAAAAGTAAATATGACTGTAGAGATTCTTTCTAGCGGAAAAAATAATTTTTATGTCGTACAAATATTTTGACTCATCCTGTATAACGCAAAATATTTTTACGTTATGCTCCATTGAAAACCAGTTTAGGCGCTATCGAAGGCGAACACCTTGTTGACACACCCTGTATATTTACAAAATATCAAAAAATTAAGTACAACTGATTTTTCGTTCATAGATAATGCACATGTAGTCGCACTATAAACTGAAATAAATCTTAAAATAGACTATAGGAGTATAATATGCCTAAACCACTGATGCTCATGCAGGTTCTTACTTGGCTCATGGTGCCAGTACGGTTAAGGTAACTTAATTAATAACAGTACTGCCCAAGTAACATTTCAAGTTTTATCACAATCTACAAGAGGTTATTAAGTCTATATAATAAAATTGATCGTAAAGCTGTTTATACTAGATAACCTCTTCAAGGCTCCAATAAACCCGGCATAAAACCAAAAAGGACCTTTTGTAAATCTTCCTTAAAACTGTCAATAAAACCAACAGTACGTTTGAACCCAAATCTGCAAGATGCTTTTAAGTCTACCACAAAACATTTTATAAAGCCGTCTTAAAACCATTAGAGCTTGCAATCAAAATTTATGCGTGATTTGAAACCATCATAAATAACTTTATTATTTGTTGTTGTATCATTAATAATTCTTTGTCAAAGACTTGTTGCACTTAAATTGTCAATATCAAAAAACGTCACTAAGTATAGCTAAATATGTCTGCCTCGATTGAAATATCTGCATGTGCTAACATTTTATAATTTGATATTAATAAACAACCTAGTAATAAAAAATTGTCAACCCCGGCCACTTTATTGAAAATAGCTATTCATATTACTAGTACGGTATGAGCTTCATTACAGTAACGAGTGGGGAATATTGGTAGTAACCACACGAGTGCTGTAATGAGCCTTACCGTACGTGTGATATATAACATTTTATATAAGACCCAGAATTTTGGTTTTTTATGATTTTTTTATGTATTCAAAATGGTTTTCATATTTATGCAGTGACATTACACAAAAAGTGACAGTGACTGACGGAACAAAAAACATCATAGTTTGATTAAAAATGAGTAATGTAATAAGTACATTACATCACTGAGTGATGTAATGAGTTCATTTCATCACTCAGTACGATAATATAGTATATTACATAACGCAAACAGGCTAAAATAGGTTATGTAATAAGCTCTTTTCGTGTGGGTCTTATATAAAGTATATAAAAGAACTTTTAAAAAAATAACGCGCCTTTCATAAAAAAAATTGTAACCCTAGTTTTAGCTTAATCAGTATGATTTTGGGCTATTTAGGGGTTTATATAACATATTAACATTTTTTTTAAACTGCAGGCTAAATGTAAACAGTTAGAATAAATAGAAATATAACCAAACACTGTTGCTCTAACTTCGTTTAAACATATCGGAAAAAAACATGGCTGAAAAATTAATAAAACCGTTTAGTTTAATATAATGCCCTATTAAGAGTTTGTGGGTTTATGAAATATTTTTATAAACCAAAAGGTTTTAACTTAGCTTCATAAAGCTACCAAAAACTATTAGGTTTCAAGGAGCCGCCTTTACCAATTATCGTCCAAAGTAAATATTATTTATGATAACATATATTAAGGGTAAGACTACTTAAGAGTTATTCGTTTTATTGCTTGATCATAATGAGTACTTAAAAACCATATTTTAAAACTCCCATAAAACTCAAAGATTTATAGATGTCTACCACAAAACTTAAAAGATTTAAAATCCTCTATAAACCTTAATGAATTTAATGTTGTTTTGATTAATGCAGCAATTAAGAGGTTATATAACCAATAGGTCTTAAAGAGCAAAAATATTTAACAACTTGCTTTAAAGATAACTTGAAGGCCTTTTTTTAAGTACATATTATCTGCAGATAAATTGGTATGCACAAAAGAAATAATAAAACCCACTTCGGTTTATTTACCTTCTTAAACCTGTGATAAAACCCTATAAATACTTGTTGGCATTTAAATTGTTACTTGGGTGGGTAGATACCTTTGTAATTAAGATTATATAATACTCCAAAAAATCAATATTAAATATGGAGACAGGCAGGTACTCTCATAGAATGATCACTGGATCCTCATTTATTACTCTTTCCAAAATCTAAACAGAGTATAGTATTTCTACCTATTGTCAGCTAAACAAATCTTTAAAAATTATAAAAGGATACTATTCAAGCGCATCAGTTCTAATGAATTTATTTACTTTGTTTGGTAAATATGATCAAATTATAAGAGGACATGTAGAAAAGTTTAATGAGATGTATCCGAATCTATCACCAATAAACGATAAAGAATTGTTAACAAATAGATCCGCCGGGGCTTAAATTCCCATTCTCTATTTCCTTCTCTCATTTCTGGAATTACGGTAGTGCTTGTCAAAGTCAAAGGATGTTTTTCTCTTATCCGAGAATATGCTTGTGATATATTTCCTGTCTTATTATTCGAAATATTTTTTATCTTGCCATTTTGGCTTATTAACAATAATTACCTCTACCTTATTCAATAACTTTTTAATCTGCAAATTATTAATAATCCCCAGTTTTAGAATATTTGATAAAAATTCATTTCCCCTCGAGTAATAAGTATGGTTGCACTATTTCTCAATTTTTGCTTATACCTCACGTGGCCAATAAAAGAGTTTGCCAAGTTATAAAGCAATCAAATGATACGTTTAGAAGCTTGACCACCGACAAATTGCCTATAGGTACCAAGTTTTTGGCAGGCAGAAACATAATAAATTAAAAAAATACCACCTGCATTACTGGCAATTAAAATTTACAGAAACAGTTACAACCAATACAGGGTGGTCCAACGAAAACTTGACACCTCGATTTTCCTGCTTTAAAATGAAAATGTGGAAAATCGCTCGGACCCGTCGATTTCTGATTCGAGGGGGAATAACTTTTCCGGTTTTTTCGTCTCCGTAACCTCAAGCCCCTAACGGGGGTGAGCACAACCCCCTGATTTTGAATAAAATATGGTTTGATTTAAATTAACGCATTTTGCAAATTAGTTAGTCTTTAGAAGGTATTATTCTGTAAAATCTTTATCTTTATACGAGGAATTGTGGAAAACGGCTAAGTAACTACTCATATTATTAAAAAATCAATACGTTTTAAAATAAAACCGTGCACTATTCATAATTAAACGAATTTATTAGAGAACGAATGAAGAGTTATATTATTTAATAATATTATGAAAAAAGTTTCTATTTTGTAAGTATTTCTGATCAACCCATAAGCAAAAATCAGGTCTTTTTGCATCATCATTTGCTTCTAGAGTATGAACAAATTTAGGTTTATATGGCCTGACTTTATTTGCTTTAAAAATTATTTGCAAATATGATTTACTAATGTTTCCAATTTGGGATGCTCTGATCCTTAACGATGTTTTGGGGAAATGCCGAATGGAATCCAGCGCAATAGTTGCCCCAACATTTTCTTCTTCATTGATAGGAGTTTTCTTCTTTTTAATATTTAAAACGATTCCTGTTCTTCTAAATTTTGAAACAATAGATTTAACTGATATTCGGTTAATGGTAAGATTTGGCAATTTCTCATTAAACATTCTTGTTACATACGAGTATGAGATATTTTCTCCTAAACCAAATTTTTTGTTCTAACTTTAGCATTTTTTTTCACTGTCATAAATTGAGCAATCTGACATCGACAACATTTTTAATTTGTTAAATACGTCGCTCGGCGATGACAATCGTCCATTGTCATCGAAACGTATATTATAAAGATTTTACAGAATAATACCTTCTAAAGACTAACTAATTTGCAAAATGCGTTCATTTAAATCAAATCATATTTTATGAGTTGGAACTTTTTGCCGGTCTCTGTACGTTTAGCTAATAAGTCAAAACTTGGTAATGAGACGTAGGTTTTCAACCACAACAACTTTTACTAATTACTTTTTATCCTATCTTTATTTTTTCATATTTTTCTAAATTCTGAACACCCGGTATATAAATTTGAAAAAATAATATGCTTTTTGGTCGTTTGAGAACAAGCTGGACTTTTTATGAAAAATAACTTTTTTTCATAAACCCACAAATAAATAAGTTTTTCCTCTTCGATAGTCAATCCGTGGACACACTCTATATATAGAATTTTATTCGAAGCGATAAGAAACAATAAAAAAACAAGTCTAAGCATTTATACCATTGCGTTCAAGACGAGTGACTTTTTAAAAATGTAGGAAAAGTGCATCTATAGTTCACCACTAGTTATGAGTTATGACCCAAACTGTGTATTTTTAAATGGGACATCCTATATATTATTTTTTTGTCTTATCCTTGTTTTTAAGAGCCTTCCAAAAGATATATTATAGTCCATATTTATTTCTTTTAATAAGGGATAATTTAAACATTTTTTGTAAAATTAATCATTTTTCGTATAGAAGGCTAGTCCCAAGAGAACCAACACGTAATATTTCCACGACAACGTCAAGGTCGGATTGGATTTAGCGTGTCATGCTTTATTTTTGGCACTAAAATTAAGTATTTTATCTATGAAGGAACTTTAACCGGAAATATACATATAATGCGAGATTCACTAATGGGGGGAAGGCCAATTATTTAATTAAATGCATTGCGAAGAATCGAAACGGTGTGTGGAAAGTGTTTAGAACACAACGGAGCACAATTCGAGCATTTTTTGTAATTTAATAAAATAAAATATTTGTTTTATTGTTGATTTAACGTTATGTAATAATATGCGGCTTTATAATAAAAATAACGTTGTTAATTTTGTTTATTGTTTGCGGGAATAGCCTTCTATTCAAAAAATGTTAAATTTATCCCTTTTTAAAAGAAATGAATATGGACTATTATATGTTTTTGAAAAGCTCTTAAAAAGAGGGATAAGACAAAGAAATAATATATAAGATATCAAATAATCGAGATACATGGGAGCGTCAAAAATACCAAATTTTCCAAATCATATGTATGCCAGAAACTGAGAGGGCTATGAAAATTTCGTTTTGGGCAATGAAAGTCTTATAAAATAAGAACAAGAAATAGGGTGACATCTCACAAAGTTATTGTTAAAAAACAAGACAACTACAACACCACCCCGATAGAGTCAACGTGGATCGAACTGCAGATAGGTATACTGAAATTAAATATTGCTTGTGTTTATAGACCTCCAAACTACTCAAAGGAAGACAGCGACCCACTTTTACAAAAACTGACAAAACAAAAGCACACACCTGAGTAACCTATTTGTGTTTGGGGACTTCAGCTACCCGTCCATTGACTGGCGCAATCCTGCCCCATCTGATAACACGTCACCCGCAGACTTATTTATAAATACCTACCTTACCACTGGCCTAACACAACACGTTACAGAACCCACTAGATTTCGAATTAATAATAGATCATCAACCTTAGACCTCATCTTCACTTCAGACCGTGACTTAATATCCCACATCGTTATGGAAGCACCAATCGGCCTAAGTGATCATTCCGTTATAATAGCAACTGCTCAGTT
Organism: Polydrusus tereticollis; assembly: GCA_963920685.1. Classification (NCBI taxonomy): domain Eukaryota; kingdom Metazoa; phylum Arthropoda; class Insecta; order Coleoptera; family Curculionidae; genus Polydrusus; species Polydrusus tereticollis. The sequence continues at coordinate 116,457,134 of OY987326.1, forward strand.
TTTAACAAACCTAACTCTAGACAAAACCGTAAATATGAAGAATTTTAAGAAAGGAGACTACGCCAAAATAAATCAACAATTCACCGCCCTGGAGTGGCCAACTAACTTAAACATAACAGAAATATGGCAAAGGATCGTTTCAGAAATTTATCAATGCACAAGCCTATACATACCAGAATAATAATAAGAAGTAAGTCAAAACCGTGGATTACTACGGAAATAAAGAAAAAAATTAATAAAAAAAGGAAAAAATGTCACGAATATCGCATATCACAAAATGGCTTCCTACCTGGTCTTTCAAAAGTGTCCAACCTTTTAGAATGTGTAAACTCTTGGACTTCATCATTGGATCAGAACAACCCCATTGATGTCATTTACCTGGATTTTAATAGGGCCTTCGACCTAGTGCCCCATAAAAGATTAATACAAAAACTTAAATCCTTTGGAGTAATGGGAAATTTACTAAAATGGATCACTGACTTTCTTACCGACAGAACCAGCGTAGTCAGAATAGATGGTGCTACTTCACGGACATTTAGAGTCACATCAGGTGTACCACAAGGGTCAGTTCTGTTACCAATCCTCTTTAATCCGTACATCTGTGACTTACTACCAGCAGAACTTAGGTCCAATGTTTCATTGTTCGCTGATGACACCAAAATTTACACAAATCCTATTACACATTATGATATGTTGGCATCAGATCTGAAGGCAATTGAACAGTGGTGTGACAATTGGCTTCTACACCTTAACAATGAAAAATGCACAGTCCTCCATACAGGCAACAATAACCCAAAAAGTCGTTATGCTCTCAAAAACGTAACCATCAAGCATGTTACCCACCAGAAAGATCTTGGAATCATCATCAGCGAAGATTTAAAATGGGCAGTTCACATTGGTAACATCATCAAGAAAATCAATACAGTTGCCTATATGGTATCAAAGGCCTTTACAAACCTGTCTGCGTTCCTTCTTGAAAAAATTTACAAAACATACATTAGACCAATCCTAGAATATGCAGCCCCAGTCTGGAACCTCTATTTTGTAAAATACATTCATGCCTTAGAACAGACGCAAAGAAGGATCACAAAGCTTGCACCATCAATACGTAGTCTGAGCTACGAAGAAAGGCTAAAGAAGCTCCACCTGACAACGCTTCACGATAGACGCATAAGAGGGGATCTAATAGAAACCTACAAAATTCTGCACGGTCACTACAATCTCAATTTGAACTTCTTTACCCTAAACCAAGATCTAAGACTACGTGGCTATAACTATAAGCTTACACGAGAACGTTTAAAAAAACTCTCTAGACAACATTTCCTACCCAACCGAGTCAACCGCCAATGGAACTCTCTTCCAAGAGACTGCGTGAGTGCGTCTTCCACCAACCTTTTTAAAATCAAATATGACGATCTGACTAACTAAACCAATGTGACAAATTAAGTTTAAACGGCTCCGCCGCCTATACTGACTTTTTAATAATAATAATAAAATAAGAGAACAGTAAGCCGCAAACCCCGTCTTTCTATCTTTTATAATAAGGGAGCTGGTATATGAAAATACACGAAAACACGAAAACTGAACACCCAGTACACATATTTCTAAAAATCAGCAGCAAACTTCTGCTAATGCTATTTTTCAGTTGTGGGTATGAAGGTGAAACGAACGAATTATGAACACAAGTAGTAACGATTTCTCTAAACTCAGAGAGTTAGGCTTCTGCAAACCGTATATTGTTGTTAATATTGATAAATAAAATTGTATAATAATCGCAGATACAAACTAATACCTAATGCAGTGGCACTTTTTCCATCATTTTTGAATTCATTTATTCAAAAAAACCAGCGGTCTTCGACCTCAAAACTCATTTAGGTCGACCATTTCATGTTGCTGTCAGCGACAAACTAATCATATACCCATCAGGGGCATATTTGCCATTTAACATGCTTTAACATAAAGTCATTATTTATCAACTAATAGACCTCAACTGGCAGGACTTGTAATTTATTTAATTGCAATAATAGTGTCAAGTTATGCCTTATTTAAAAGTTGTGTTTCAATTTGTTGATATTGCGAAAACTGATATTAGTTCGAAATTCTCTCGTCAGGCAGCTTTAAATAGCTTAACAGCAAAATGCCTAGATATTATAAAACAATTTTCTTCTAAAGGCCTATTTTTGCCTTGAAATAAGTCCTGCAGACAAAAAAGAGCTATTTATTTTCCCCAGCTTTTATTCAAGTGTTTTGCACTTTTAATACCGTCTCATGTTTATTCTTTTTTTCCTCGCTTTCTGATACCGAAAAGGATATGAAGCGATTTGCTGACGACGTATGTTGCAGGAAAACACGATAAATAAAAAAGTTTAAGTAAAATACCATTTACAATTTTGGTTGTACTATTGATATTAAGCACAAAATTTACGTTTTACTAAAAAATATACATTTCGTGTTAGTAGACCATGACGGGTATTTAAAAAAAAAACTATTTCTCGTATGATAATTACTGCAGAAGAAATATATTTTGGACTTATTAATTTAATTAGCAGTTATATTTCAGTAAAAATAGTAACAATGCATTAATCAAGTTGTTTTTTTCTACGTAAAACATTAGAAACAAAAACTAAAAATTTTTAGAACTTTCTCATACATATTCCTCAAATTGTTCTTTATTATGCCTTAGACATGTTTCACACATAGTTCTTATTCGCCTTCATGAATTTAAAATAATAAAAGGCTACATTTTTAACTTCCTAAATGCTCTTTTAATGGCATTTCTTAAATCTGAAATTGTTTCGTATTGAATATAATAAATTTTATCTTCAAGGTATCCCCACAAGAAGAAATCCAAAACCGACAAGTTGAGTGACCTTGGTGGCCATCTTACAGGCTCATTAGTTCCAATTCAGTGGCTTGGGAAATTATTGTTTAAGTAGGCTCTGATAATTAGCGCATCGTGAGCGGGTGCTCCATCTAGTTGCAGATGCAACTTATTGTGAACCTTCAACCGTTCTGCAAGAACTAGTTGGATTTGTTTCAATTGAAGCTAAAACATTTATTTCATCAGTCTCGCGGTTTTCCTTATTGTAGAATTTAGACTGAGGTTAAGAAAATGAACCGTGTTCAATTAAATTTGATTTCATCCTTAGAAAAATTATTTTATCCGGCTGTCGCCTTCAGCGTATTATCATCTACCATCTGCTCCATTTCCAATCCCGTTTTTTGAGCATAATAAACTTAGTGCTAAATATTCTGTTGCTAAAATTCAAATACAGTATTATAGAATATCTCCTAAAATGTTTTTACTTACATACACTTTTCATACAGGGCTAAACATAAAGTCAGAATAAGGGCACCTTGCAATTTTTTAAATTCTCATTCCAAAAACACATAACCCTCATTGTTTCTTTTGAAAGTTTAATATTAAAGACTAGCTTTCTATTTAGGAAAACTTACGCACACCTATTGGTATTTAAGGTAAATATAAGATATAGATCCTGGACATTAACAAAGTCATATCTCGGGGTCGGGGCATACCTTACTTAACCTTTAATAGTATACTCCTTGCAAAACTATTTCCGTTGCACGTCATATCCTTCGAGTGATGTCAATTATTGGCAGCGTTGCCAGCTTGTAACGAAAATAACCGAGTGAGGGAATTTCACTGTATTTTTTTTATAAGAACAAGAAAAATTTACAAAAATAAACACAAATTATTTACTTTATTTTTAAAATCTTCCAGGATTACAATATATAGACAATAGGCATGCAATTTTATTGTCACTTTTTTATATATGCTTTGGCTATTAATCTCTTTTATTATTCCGTATTTTTATAAAAGCAGGCGAAGCAAAAATATACCTATAGTCTATCTTTAAATGGCACGAAGTAACAAATGCTCATTAAATATTCAAAACGCATACCGGGGTATCAAGAACAATTTAAACACCATCCCTTAAAATCTATTGTGTGCATTAAAGGATGATGATGATTAATACAGGCAGCAAGCCAAGGTTATTACTACCTCTACACCGCAGCCTAAAGAGACTTATTGTGACGCTTGTTGCTCGATTTCTCATTAAAAGAGGTTAGTCGCCCTTATTAGGCTGAGCAGCCCCTTTATCAGATACTTTTCAGGGGATTCCCCCTGGGGGATTTGACTCCCCAGGTGGGTTGTTCTCCAGCGTGTCAGTGCGTAGCACTTCTTGATAATGTGGTAGGCTGTTTCTTCCTCCTCATTGCAAAGTCTGCATATGGGTTCGTCGTTATATATGCCCATGGTGTGCATGTGTTTCCTTAGAGTACTATGACCGGTTAAGAGGCCTGTCACGATTCTAAGCTTGTTTCGTTTTAGTTTTAGGATTTCAGAGGTCATTGCCTCTGAGGGGTTACCCAGCAATGATTTGCTGTGTCTTAGCCCCGAAATGTGGTTCCAATATGACCGATGTTGTCGCTTCACCCACCCAGTCACGCATCCTCTTGCCGAGGCTTTTGAAACCCCAAAAATCGGTTCTGGCCCCATGAAGGCAGTAATCATAATCATCATTAAAGGATCCAAACAATGAGCATTCTATTGGGTAGGTCCACCCTGAATTTATCGCAAGCTATTGTTATATTTAAGGATTTATCATTGTTATTAGAAAAATCCCTTAGTCAGGAGCGTGTATTGGGGAAGCTTTCATATTAAAAATCTTAAACATGCCTATTCTCCTAAAATTGTATTATATTATTATATTCGTAGGTATTTATAACATACAAAACCATTTAAAAAATCGTATTCACTAATAAATAACAATGGGTGGTACTATTTTATTATTTATTAACATCGTTTATAATAAGCGGTTCAACCATTTCTTCGATTATTATATCTACCTGCCCCATTTTGACTTCTTCTTCTATCACGTGATCGATACCCTTTTTCCACTTTTCCGCACTGATTTTATCCATAGCTTTATTAGAGAGTCTCTTTAAATCCACCATTTTATAAGTCGTGTTTTTTTTCTGGCGACATCTGTCTTTATTTGAGCCCATATAAATTTGATCGGGTTTAATTCGCAGTAGTAAGGGGGAGTCTGAGCACACATATTCCTCGTAACTTTGCCATTGCATCGAGTACATATTTTTGGAATGCATTTTTATGTAAATTGACTAGTACCAATAGTTCGTCTTTTAAGGAATCTAATGGAAATTCTATTGTCTTAAACTTAGCCATTCTGTTACTTCACTTTTAGGCCACGTACTTGTCGGTAATTTTTCCATCAGCCTAGAATGATAACTTGCATTGTCCAATACAATTATTACATCCAACAGTTGCTCGCACCATTCTTCATGTCTTCGTGATAGTCTCCTGTATATTTAAATTAGAACATCAGTAGATCACCTTTAAGGAAGCCTTCAGAACTCCCAATATAGGTTATGATAAGTCAATGTCTATTTCTAGATGGCGGTCTTAATCCTGTGGACAATCCTTCCAAAAAAGCTTGCCTTCAACTTTTAATATTTTCATCCCGCCAAAATTTAGTCACGGTGTGGCCTTCATTTACCCATGTTTCGTCTAGGTAAAATATTTCTTTGTTTTCTTCTCTGGCTTTTTGGATGCTTCTTAAGTAATTTCTTCTTCAACAGACAATATCGCTTCGGTCTAATAAAATCGATTGCCTATTATGTTTTTTCCATCAATAATCCATTTTTTCTAAAACAATTTTCAAAGCGTATTTCTACATATAAATGGGTAGTCTTGGTATTCTCGGAGTGAGGACAAAATTTTGTCCAGCGTGGGAATTTATTTTTGTAAAAAGAAACTATAAACTTTTCGCCTTATTCTCTGCATTGAAACGTCATCCAGCTCAAGTTTCGGTCGCCCTGGAGAAGTTTTTGAATGTTTGACGCCAATAATTTTTCTTCTTTTAAGAGTTTGTGACAATCCGATTTTGTCACAAATTAACTTTTATAATCTAATGCCTTATATCACATACCTGACTTGTATTGTGTCGTTTAAAAAAATTAAATTTTGCCTTTTAAAACGATGTTTGGTTCCCTGTATAAAGTAAATACATACCTTGCCTTTTAGAACGATGTTTGATTCCCTGTATACTCTTCATAAATAAGTTCCTCAACAGTTTTAATAGTTTGGTCTGACATAGCTACTACAAATACCTCCTAAGTAAGTACATACCCAAGGTCAACGGCCTCTGTTTTCGTTGTCTTTGACGAAGCAGGCTATATTATCCCCCTGTTTTAAATCACATATCACCCTGGAATACACTATCCGAGAGTTATATTAGTATTTTATTATGTATTTCCAAAATTGCTCCTTGTTTATAATTTTCATCTTCACCTGTCATTGACTAATGAATTTTCTAGGTTAATATTCTTCTTCTGAAATATGTTTGGGCACTAATATTCAGCCACCCAAACTTCAATGGCCGTTTGCTCCGAGAATGGCAGGGATATTCTGGGACTTGGGTTTTCTTTAAATAATTTTTAATGAATTGTAGGATTTACGAATTGGCTTCTTATGTAAAACTGAATTTGGGTGCATCTGTTTCATTTCTCTTGGCTTGGAGTATCTGCAATTGAATGGGCATGGCTCTAAAGACTTCATTCCGTGTCGCCGCCAGTGTGTGAACCGGCCTCTTTTAGAATCGAACGACAGATCTTGCCGGAAGTTGGTGTCGCCCTAAATTCGCTTTATCACTCTCCACCTCTCTCTGGCGTTTCTCTTCTCTCTCACATCCTGTTAACAGCACATTTTTAAGTTTTAACCTAGAATTCTTCAGTGACCTCACTTAACTTCCAGCGTTCAACGAGGCAGCAGGAGATTCTGGATCCAGGGCTATTCAAGCCATCTGTGTACCAGGATTTTGGATCTTGAAGCGATTCTTTCTGTGCCCCTTAGTTTGCTTCATTCATTTTGGTTTGCGGGGCCACAGAAAGCCACATCGTGGGATTTTTTGTCACCAGTTGTTCGCTGAAGGTAGGTTTTTTTTATATACCATGCCGTTTCTTTGTCAATTTTTCAACTTTTCTCCTAAAACACCAACTGGGGCTCTCTTTTAGTTAAGTCGGGTCACTAAGACCGTAAAGGGCTAACCATCAGGAGCACTAACTACCGTTGGAACCCCCTATTTCAATTTTAAAGACCCTACAGCTCCATTAGGTAAGCGTAATTCATTTTTTTTTTCATATTTTTTTTTTCACTGTACATTGCTTTCAAATTGATATAATTTAATACCACATACTTTGTTCAGATAAATGTGCTTTCGTACTTATGACCGAGTATAATTGGCTTCGTTAGCTGAGTAATTAATATTCTTTATTGTTTTACGATTAAGTGGACCCCATTTTACCTATGCTACAAGATTTGTTTTTTTTTTGTTACCTGTTTACTGTTAATTTGGTTTAAATTCAATTAATCTTGACCTTGAAATTTAATTAACTTTATTTAAACTATAATGTTTTCTTTATAAGGGGGTCCAACTTACTGCTTTATTTTGGAACGTTTTCTTTGTTTTATATAGCACAAGTTTGCTTGAAAGCCAGTGTTGCATGGTATCTTAATTCTTACCATACAGGGTGTGCCTTAAATATAAATATTTTAAGTGGTTTAAAATCAAACCAAATATAATTGATTGTCACAATTTAAATCATTTTAACATATACAAAATTAAAATAAATTATTTGATCAAACTTGAGATGATGTATTTCCAGATATTTATTTTTATTTATAGTTATCTTGTATAATGGAGCCTTATTTGATTATAATTATTGTAAATCCACCAATTTGTCAAGATGGTTCTTAAATGGACATTTTTTAGTTTGTATTGCTCTTTTTAATAGCGGCATATCCTGATTATGTAATTATTTTTTTTATTATGTCCTGGCTTAAATAAATTACTGATTGGTTCGCTGTTTGATACCAAATATATTGACATCACTTGTGCTAAATTGTATATAGTTATATATTTCCCTTATGTGTGTACATAATGGTTTTTTTTTATTTTATGATGTAACCTTAGTACATAGGCGTACGTGCTGGCTTGACAAATTAATTTTATTTTAAGTTTTTGGCTCTTCAAGCTTAATTAAAATATTAAATCACTATAATATTAAGTCCCTGAATATAATTTTATAAATTTATTTTTTTTTACCTCAAACCAAAACTTGATTTGTGACTTTAATTATTTTTATTGACATTTTTCAAATTTAATTTAACACGTTCGTTACCGACTACCACTATAGTGGCGATCGGTGTCTAATGTGTGAAACCGACTACCACTTTAGTGGCAAAATTTATCATGTATTTAAAGCGAGTCTAAACCTGAGTCGGTTCGTTTCTATTGCATCGTTTGTATACAGCGGGTACCTATTAGGGAACACTATAAGTCACCTATATGCCATTATAGTGGTAGTTGGTTCCGGAAATGCACTAATTTTTGGATTCTTCTGAATGTTTGTTTTTGAGGTTATAGCTCGGGTTATAGTATAATGCAATTGCAGTTTCGCTTCGTTAGTAGTGACTTGTTTTTCTTGCAAAAATAACGTGATGTGTGATAACAATTCTCCAGGGTAAGTACTATTGTTTTATGTTACGTATTGTTATAAAAAATCGATTTTTACAAAAAAATAGATAGGTGTCGATATTATATAGTTTTTTTTTTCGACTAAGACAAGCATTTTATATTTCATTAGAATTATTTCATTTTGGCGTAATTGTTCACTTTTGCAATAATAGCTGCACCATGTTTTGTAGTTAAAATTTTTTTTTTGCCGAGTTTTTGCATTCTTTTTATAATTATTCGAAGATTCATTTTTTATTTTTCTTTTTCAGCCCAAGCGGGGTAAAAAGACCCAGGCCACGTAAAGTAGCTTCAAAGCGTTCACTTACCCAAAAAGAGCTACAGGATGAATTGGAAAAATCGGAAGATGAAGAATTTCTAGCTGCACTCTCTAGCGATTCTGAGGATGCTTTTTCTGAGGACTCGCTAGAAGACAAGACATATCAACTATCGAGTAGTGATATGAGCGATAATAGTTCAGAAAATAGCGAAGAAGATGAGCCCATGGAACAACAACAGCACCAAACTGCAGAAGCAGAAATCGAAGAGCTCGAAGGCGATGAAGATATTTCCAATAAAAATAAAAAAAAGGAAAAGTATGTATCGGACGAAAAATACGGTTGGTCCCAAAACAATGTTGAACCTGAAGAGTTTGACTTTACGGGCATACCTTATATTACTAATAATTTACCTAATGATGCTAGACCACTAGATTACGTAGAACTATTTTTTGACAAAAATATTGTTGACACTATTGTAAGAGAAACCAATAAACGAGCAAAAGAAGTCATACAAATGCAACCCCGTCCAACAAGGAGAACGCAGCTCACTGCCTGGAAAGACACAACAAATGAAGAAATCAAAAAATTTCTTGGGCTATGCGCTGTGGGAGGAATTGGAATTTCCTACCATTACTAAACAATGGAGTTGCGCAAGCATTTACTATCATCCTATTTTTGGCAAGACTATGAGTCGTAACAGATTTTTTCAAATTCTCAGATTGTTACGTTTGGTAGATCATGATAACGTTGATTCTACAGACCGTCTGCACAAGATTCGAAATATATTGGATATGGTAGTGGAAAATATAAAGAGATGCGTTTACCCTAACAAAGCACTATCTATAGACGAAGCTATGATTTTGTGGCGCGGTCGTCTAAGTTTCAGACAATATATTTCAAACAAGCGTCACAAGTATGGCATTAAACTGTACGAATTAACTACGCATGATGGATTCATTTTAAATATCATCGTTTATACTGGAAAAGGTACCCTCACTTCTGATAAGGTTTCTCATAGTGAAGTAGTGGTAAGAGAGCTCATGAAAGAGTATCTTACTAAAGGCCACGTTATCTATATGGACAATTTCTACAATAGCGTCAGCTTGGCTGAATATCTATATAAGCAAAAAACGCATGTAGTTGGAACCCTTCGAGAAAATCGTCAAGGCAATCCGCGCGACCTTTTGAAAACTAAACTAAAACGAGGTGAGGCTATTTTTAAAAGGAAGGGTCCTGTCTTAGTAACTAAATGGAAGGATAAGAGAGACGTTCGAATGATAAGCACAAAACATAAGCACCATATGGTTGAACATTCTGGCAAAAGAAGTGGTAAACAAATTAAACCATCGTGCGTTCTGGATTATAATAAGAATATGTCAGGTATAGATCGCACTGATCAAATGCTATCATATTACTCCATTCCGCGTAAAACGCTGAAATGGTATCGAAAAGTATTTTTTCATTTATTTGATATAGCAATATGGAATGGGTACTATGTATTAAAAAAAAAACGAATAGTACAATGGCATTTCTAGAATTTAGAAAAAAAGTGATTGAGGATCTCATAAAAAATTTGGACATACCGAAAGAATCTCCAAATACACGAGAATCACCCCATTTCCCTGGGTTTATTCCAAAAACAGACAAGAACAGAAAAGGGGTTTTACAATGTAAATGTTGCACTAAAAATTTTTACCTTGGTTAATTTCCTATAGTTTTTATATATGTTTACTGCATAATACATTGTACCATCAACTTTAGTAGATCTAACACTTCTTTTATTTTCATCTTGCCAATAGTGTGTCATCCAAGAAAACGAATTGGTACGAGGATGCTTCTTTTTCTTTCATATATTCTTTCAAAAATACCAGTCGTTTAAAAGCTACAGGGGAAGTTCCATAAGCCCCCGCCCCGGTTAATCTTTTTTCCATCCGAAGACTATATCCTTAGAGTTAAGGCAACCATTAAACAGGTGTCTGTCTTTTAATTTCTTACTTAAAGTTGTCAAAAATCATGTTGTTCTAAAAAGAGTTACAGCTTAAGTAGAAACAAGGTAAAATATTATAGTTTTGAATAATACAACTTACTTGTTTCGTACATTCCATAAAGAGTGTCAAGGATAGAACTTACATCTAATCTTGACACATTTACAACTCTCCTTGAATGAGAACTTTTCTTCTTAGGTGATTCTAATAATTTATCTTTCTTAACTGTTGTTGAAACTGCGCTTACAGTGGAAACATTCAAATTTAGGGCAGCAGCTACATGCTAAAAATTATTAAAGTAGGAATAAAATGTATATGCCTTAACATGCTCTTTAAAGTTACTTCTCTAATTACTGTCAAGGGCAACAATGGGCCATTGTTGTTAAGTCTTCACCTTTAGTCTTCCTGAAAATAGCTTATTAGAGAAGCTATTAGCTCTTCTCACCGGCTATTTAAATGCTTCGGCATTCGAAATAGTAAACCACGTTATCGACAGAGATATGTATGTGCACTCTTGTCGATCTTAAAAGAACAGTTTTTTAATGCTATTTATGAAAAGATCTGGAGTCTTTGTTGAAAAATAGACACACAACAATACGAAACCACAGAACAATAAAGGTCATTTTTTTACGAAACCTAAACAAAACGTTAAGACAGGCCAACCTACGAGCTGACACCGTTGACAGTTCTGTTGCCAACTGTCGGTCAATAAAATTCAAGTTATATTAATGTTTACAAGTTTATATAAAGAAAATAATTGCTATAAGTGGATTCGTAACAAAGAAGAATATTTTAAGTTTGTACTTCATTCAATATCGCATGAAATTTTAATATTTTTTGCCCAAATTTAATTTTCTCATATTTTCTTACGGATTTAAAATTATCAGCTGATTGATGATATGCATCGGAAATTGTTTTGCAAGGAGTATGTCATTCCATATATTTTATTTAAATTTTCTAGGCATCTTAAGATATATTAGTTAGGTTAGCTCAGGTTAGTTCTGAGCCCAGCAGAAATATTTTGGAACTTTAATTTCTAGATAGATCTTCCAATATACAAATAAAATTTAGGTATAACGAAAACAATTCAACAAACGATTTAATATTACAAAATTAATAACTTCAAAGAAGGTCCGACCGTGCTAAGGTAAAAGAATGTGTATGCGCAAAAAGATGATTTTGAGATAAATTACATTTTGTTTCAATGTAATGCCGTTTCTGTATAAATTTATCAAAAACCACCATTTTTCCCTTTTTTATGTACTTCAAGCTGGCCTCTCAGATTAAGTTGATGCCAAAACGCATAAATGGATTTTTAACCTTGTTTTGCCGTTTACATTTTTATGCCACAGTCATTTATTGTATTTTAAAATTTAAAACAGGGACAAAATAATGTACAAGCATATTACCTCTCTTGGCCATGGAAAATATTCCATGAAATAACTTATTTTCTCGTCGATTTGATTTATGATTGTACAGGATATTTGCTTACCCAAACTAAAAGAAAGTTAAAACTTTTTTAAAAGTAATTTTATTTGCAAATAAAAAGTCCAACGACAGCAAAGAATAACAAATTGATGTTTAACGAACAAAGATTTGATTTAAGATTTAAAGACCTAAGATATCTAGATTTGAATTCGCTTCACGAAATAGCATACCTAACTTCTTTAACAAAGAAAAAGGTTTAGCTGGAAAGGATTGGGTGATGTCATTTATTCAACACAACCCATAGCTTGCACTTCGAAGACCAGCTAGAGCTATATCTTTTAACAAGCATAATGTTTCTTTCTTTTTCGGTTTACTAATTAAATTATTTGACCAGTATAAATTTACAGCGAATATTAGTAGCACTAAGGCGTCTCCACAGTTAAATTTCTCATGTAGCAATGAATTCCCAGCAAAAACGTGCACAAGCGCTAAGATCACAGAGAAGGCAGTTCCGTCATGTAGTGGTATACACCTAAAAAGATTATCATCCAATCAAGGAGCAATAATGTGCAGTCCCCAAGAGATCTTAGCGCTACCGCAATCCATGCACAGTCAAGAAGATAAGCCATGTCGCAATAGGGGTAAAACGGCCGTGCTTACCGCCAGTCCGTATTATAACGAATTACAAGATAAAAATAAAAATACGTCCAACAAAAATGTTAAGTCTGTAAAAAGAAATGTATTTGAGGCCAGTAATAGGGACAAAAAGAAACAAACCCCAAAAGAACGCAAAAAGTTAGCTGAAGAGTTGACGTCTAAATTAGGAAATAGGTCCAACTGCAGCGATGATGATAACACAGAGTGGATTTTGTGTGAAGGGGACTTCTTAAATCCAAGCCGGGAGAGGGATAGCTTTCATGTAATCAATGCAAAGGATGGGCCCATGAGGAATGCACTTCCTGTAAATCTGATAATGAAAATGCATATATTTGTGATTTGTGCAAATAAATATGATACATTTACCATTATTGTTTATTTTTAGCATAAATAAAGTTATTTTCCACTTTGCCCCATAAGAGGGGTAATGTGGAAGGAATATGGGCCATTCTAAAAAGCTATGTATACTAAAAACGGTTGAGTATAGACGTCATCGGGCAATATCATTCTTTTGTAACATAACAAACTTTCGATTAATACAAATATTCTTTCATTGTCCAGAAGGATTGGTCATTAACTGTAAAAAAATCAAATTTTATTCCGCTTTGCCTCACCCCCCCCCCCCCCCCCCCCTATGACTTCAATAAAATGTTACCAATAATTCATCTTGAATCTGAAAGTATTGATGAATATCGATCAAATGTAATGAAAGACTTTGATACTTTCAGTGATTAAGAGCCAATAACAATCAACGTTCTGGAGAGGGATTTTCAAAAAGATAAAGATGGTAGCGGCGAAAAAGCAGCTAGTAACTTTGACGAAGTTCGGTAGTAGTCGGAAACAATTTATCGAATTGAAGAAGATGCTCTAAAGGATGAATATTATAATCCTTCTGAAGAAATTGATGATAATTATAGCAGCAGTAGGTTTAATGACCAGGGAGGTTTATTGGAAAACATAGACGGCATAATATAACATTAAGAAAATCTTAATATAGAAAACAATAACGGCGATTTATCAGAGCAAAATAATCAAGGAGAACTGAAAGTATGGACACGAATAAAAAGACGAGTCAAGAACAAAAATAATTGGAAGGACAATAATAATTAAATTAAAAGAGAAGGAGGCCAGCAATATTACGGTAAAAAAAGCAAGATATTGACCAGAAATGGAATTACTCATTATTTAACCTTCGAGCGAGAATTACGTAATAAAGTTATAAATGTTCCTGCTGATTATGTTGAAGTTTCCAATTTGGCTCGTCAGAATCCAGAACCCTACCGTGTGCAATACCTTGACTACGATATATTTTTTTTAACTTTGAAAAGCTGCAGTCTATTCCATCTACAAGACCAGGACGTATAATAGGAGAAGCCACTGTTACGGATATTAGAGTCATACACCATAAATTTGGCGGATCGGTTCTATTTAGAAGATTTCCTAATGAATGTAAACCTTTACCGTTTAGAATTACCAACAATTTCGAGCAGTCATTCCTTATAACGATTTACCTAATTTATATACAAGTCCACTTCCGATTAAAGTAGAAAATATCAACATTAAATGTCTCTCAAATTTTAAATGCATAAAGATTATCATAGTTTTTACGACAACTTTCTTCACCTGTAAAGAAAAGATTTATAAATTAAAATTACTGTTTTTTTTAGAGTATTTGCTCAGGTTATAAAAAACCTGTGGGTTTTATTATTTCTCAAAAGAATTGAAACCTGTAAAAAATATTCCTTAACTACATGAAAAGAAATATGCTTAATACAAGATTAATTGGCAGAAAATTGCCCAAGTCACTTATTTTACAGTAAAATAGCACAAAGGACAGAATTACTCATTTGTTTCACAAATTAAATTTCGAAAATGGTGAGAGACTAAAAAGACGCATACTATAAAATTAGTTGTAAATAAAACAATGCAGTCTTTCTCCACAGTTAAATCATTAACGTAAATAAAAAGCACCCTGCATGATTCAAGTACTTAAGCACTCATCCTCAGGGAATACTAAAACGGATAGTACGAAGTTAAAAACGAACATTGAATATAAAATAAAGTTTAAGGAGGACTTACCTAACATCGAGTTTAGCAGAAATGTAAGTTGTCTCAAATTATTAAGTACAACTCACAGGATAATATATGTAAAGGTTGAAGACTTGGTGTACGGAGTGGTTAATTGTATTGAAATTGAGATATAAATTCTTAAAAAAAAATTTTCTAAAATCCCAATTTTCTAGCATGATCATATTTTACAAATTTTCTAAAATATGGGGCATATCACCATGTCAGTTAATGTCGACATTAATATAAGAAAAAATATTTTTTAATTTTTAACAACTAAACTTTAACGGCTAAACCTTACATTAAATTTATGATTTAAAATCTTATATATTCTTAAAAACTCTCATAACTGAAATAAAAAAAAAGAAAACTTTTCTCCTTCAGATGTTGTAAATCAATTTATTATTTTATCCACAATGTTTCTTCACTGATCTAAATTTCACATTTAATCCTGTGAGTTGTACTCATTAATTTGAGACAATTTACATAATTTCTGCGGAAATCGATGTTAGGTAAATCGTTTTTAAACTTTACTTTATATTCATTGTTCATTTTTAACTTTGTGCTATCCTTTTTAGTATCCCCTAATAATGAGTGTTTAAGCACTTCAATCATGTAGGGAGCTTTTTATTTACGTTAATCATTAAACTGTGGAGGAAGACTGCATTGTTTTATTTACATTACATTAACTCCACTAAGAGTATGGACTATTTTTCTATAAAATAAATTGGAATCTCTAGGTACTTTTTTGTGTCTCCTATAAAACTTTGTTCATGTGACTAAGATCAGGGACTTTCAGAGGCAAAAGAGTGTAATCGCATATACATTATTTTGCCGTGGTGGATGTGAAACAAATTTCTCATACATACAAATGTATTGATGATGACATTATTTTGCCTTTGTATATTATATTTTCAAAAAAATGTTCCTAACATCTTTCTGCTCTTGCAATGTAAGGAAATATGCTATAGTACAGGGTGTCCCATTTTCGACACTTTTATAGGGTATCTCCGTAATTGTTAGTGCTATCAAAAAAGTAATATAGGTGTCATGTGCTCTTTTTGGGTCAAACTTAAAAATGACAAAATCAAAATTTGAAAATTTTCGCTCGCTTAAGAGATACGGGAAAAATCAAAAAATTGACAATTTCAAAATTTTCGTATATTTTCTTAGTTAAAAGAGATCCAGAAAAATCTTTTATGCAAAAGTTTCTTTATAATGATTGTTAAATAATCTGACCTTTTCGGAATAAGTGTACGAGATCAGGTAAAAAGGTTATCGGACCTAACCTAATTTTTTTAAATGGAACACCCCGTATATTTTAATCTAAGAAGATAGCATTTTAAATTCTCTTTTCAAATGTTTAACGCACCATGGATGATTTGGTTTCCTAGGTGATTTATTTAAATTTTATCACTTTAAACCGCAGTAGGCCATGAAACAAAAGCAATATCCGAGAAACAACTATGTTGACATTCTAGTTGTTATTAACATTTAACGTCAATTTTATTTTTACATGTTCGTTTGTGAAAAATCAACATTTTGAAAAATTTGATATGATATCAGTTTATATTGAAAGTGTTTTTTTTTTTTTTTTTTGGGGGGGCATTTGGCTAAAAGGCCATACAGCCAGTCTCACAGTAAAAGAAGTAAAATTATTTTTATAGTATAATAATAAATTAAGTAATAACATATAAACAGGGACACACGTTTCACGCCACTGGGGTATATCAGGGCGACTTTTTTTTTTAAGACAAACAAGGTGGACCACGGATGGTAAGACACAAATGGATATAGGGACATTTTCTTTTTAAATTTATATAAGAAAGAATGATACATAAATGAATGATCACAATTTAAGACGTATCACCTTAAGGTAATTAACTAGACCGTGATAAATTTTTACATTTTGTAAGGATAATAAATTTAGGATATTAAATGGGCATTCAACCTTACACTCCTGGATCAGGTATTTAACAAGAATATTTATGTGAAGTGCATATTTACTGCATTTAAGAAATATGTGATCGAGATCACGTTTGACCTGACAGAAATCACATTTATCAGAAGGTGAAATGGAAATTTTATTTAGGTGTGCCGGATAACACGCATGACCCATTTTTAGTCGAATAATGGTTGTAACAAAGTGTCTGGAAACTGGTAACCCTTTATGCCAGTATTTAGTCGGAATACTTTTAACGAGAGTGGAATACCTTGTTGGGGTAGATGTGCAAAAATATTCCCATCTTTCTTTCCATTTTTCCATTATAATGGATTTGAGTATAACGTGGGCATCATTGAAAGTGGAAAAAACGAAGAAATGGCGCAAAATTTATATTTTGTTCGCTATCCGAAAAAACGGCAAACATTTAAGGACATATTCCGAGGACTGGAACATAATCTAAAAACATACGGCTCTTTTACGATGCCGAGATCAAAAACTTATAATAAAGGAAACAAGGAAAATGAATAAATAGGCGTGTTAGGATTTGTCGAGGCCAATAATCAGGTAATATATCCTGTGATAGCTTTGAATAGTAGTAGGTCATCTTTTATTAAAGTGAAAACTTCTTTAGGCGCGTTTAGCACTTTTGGTGGGAATTTAATGATACTGAGCCATCAGATTCGGCTATGCAACGCTCATGATATAGTCGGGGAAAAAAGCAAGATACTAAAATATGACCAAATGCATAGTGTATTTGCTTTTTATGGATCGATTTACCGTCTTGAATTTAAGATTTGCGGATGTTTGTTAATTTGGTAATTTTAGGAACAAAAATATACGTCAGTCAGAAACGTAGAAACTGAACCTGGAATAAAATTAGAAAATCTAAGGCGTCAAGAATTTTGACGTCCAATAAATATTTTCCCTGTGTTGTTAAAATTACCCAATATTTGCATCCTGGTGATGATGTGCGACGATCGGAATTTTGCCACTGGTTTTTAAATAAATCTAACGAGGATCGTTCTTTTCACCAAAAAATAATGTTGTCAGATTAATGTCGAATTACAAGTTGCGGTATTCATAACCGACATAATGACAGACATTGGAGCTCCACAAATCCTCGCATGGTACGACCTGTTCGCCAACAAGGTCGTTTTGGGGTAAATATAAGTATTTTTCTGTTTCAAAACAAACTGGTCTACCGTTTTTTTGAAGAAAATTTAAATGCAGATAGATATCTGGACATACTCGAATCAAATCTTTTCGATATCCTTGATGATGTTCCTTTAAATGAAATAATAGAGATTTATTTTCAACAAGATGGCGCCCCTACCCATGACGCTCTTCGAGTAAGAGAGTATTTAAATACTTACTTTAGAAACCATTGGATAGGAACACATGGACCTATACGGTGGCCACCATGATCTTCGGATCTAACACCTCCAAATTTTTTTCTTTGGGGAGTGTTGGGAAATAAAATTTATAAAGAAGTCATTTTAACCCGAGAACAACTTGATCAAAAAATTCATGAGGCCTTTGCAGAAATAAAACCATTACACATCAAGAATGCCTTAAAATGCATTCAAGAAAGATGTCAAGAGTGAATTGAAAACAATGGAGGAGCTTTCGAACATTTGCGATGGTTCCCGTTATTTTTTACCTTAATCTGAATCTTTTATTTCGTTTCAAAGTAATAAAGTTTAAAAAAATCGCCCAGGAAACTAATATCATCCATGGTGTGTTATATATTTGAAAATATATTTAAAATGCTATCTTTTTAGATTAAAATATGTAGGGTGTTCTATTTAAAAAAATGAGGTTAGGTCCGATAACTTTTTTACTTTACCCCGTATACCTATTCTGAAAACGGCAGATTATTTAGCAATCAGTATAAAGAAACTTCTGTATAAAACATTATTCTGTATCTCTTTTATTTAAGAAAATATAGGGTAATTTTGAAATTGTCAAGAATTTGATTTTCCCCCGTATCTCTTAAGCGAGCGAAAATTTTGATTTTATTATTTTAAGTTTGACCCAAAAAGAGCACATGACACCTATATTACTTTTTTGATAGCACTAACAATTACGGAGGTGCCCTATAAAAGTGTCGAAAATGGGACACCCTGTACATCATTTTGTCAGAATATTATCTTAGTTATTAATCAGGTATTTCTACGATAAAAATGTTAGTTGATTCAGAAAAGCGAGCGCATTTCAAAAATAATAATAAGTAATTTTTGCAACTTTTGCGAGTACCTTCTTTTGCACGGCAGAGGTGTTCGAAATGACCTTCGTTCTCCTCAAGACATTTTCTTAGTCTAAAAGACAGTTGCTGCATAATGATGTCAAACAAATAGTCATGATCCAATTAACCGGGTAAAATTTTAGAGAAAGATCTAATATTTCACAGTGAAATAATTCCGCCAATCAGAATATTGCATATTCACATGTTGTAAGATGTGCTCGTAAATAGATGGTTCGCTTTCCGCTAGATATTGCCACGTGCAACATCTTGCACACGCACCGTAATATTTTGTGTCGAAATGCACTGTGAGGTCCCTTTCCTTTTCGTCAAATTCTATAGCCTTACCGATGAGCGGTAATACGGCGAAACGCGTTCAGGATTGGGTCTGAGGGAAAGAGAAGGGGAACTTCTTTAAACCTCTTTAGGGTATTTTTGTTACCAAATGTTTGCATTTTTGTAAGCTTTCCTTACATGGAGCACTACGCTTTAACAGTGCTTTTTGTCCGGCTCCCAAAATAAATATTGTTTACATGATATATTAGATTATCGGTGCAGCAAATTTTGGATTTGCTTGAAGGTAATTTTGAAACTATATTTATGCTAGTTGTCAGATAAAGATGCTGCAGACGAGGATAGCGTTGGGCTCTCGGCGTTGGGCTATTAGAAAATTTGTCAGGTAGGCAGCTCCTTGCAAGAGCTAAATATGTAATAGACAGGGGTGTAGGAGTGAGAAATTTTCACGATCTAGATGAGGATGACATTCTAAACGACGTATCACATCAAACATTTGTAAGAGAAGAAGTTAAGAATTATTATAAGTAGCTGTAAAAGATGAACTTGTCTAGTAATTACAGACGGCAGTCTGACACCTCCATGGATAAGAAATTGTGGTCAATCGAGTTGTGTGAACTTTTTATGATAGATGACATTATTGACTTCATGGTATAAGAAAGTAACAAGTATGCTTTATACAAAAATTGTTCAAATCCTTGTACAATGCAAAAGAGAAATGGGGTTCTTTTTAGCAGTATTGAATGCTTCATAAAGAATCTCCAAGAAAAAAGATATTGGGATTCGGATTTAAGTAATACTGCGTTATATAAGCTATAATATGGGATAGATTTGTAGAAATAATGAAGTTCTTACATTGTTCGGATCACACCAATCTTACTGCAAACGGCAAGATGTCTACCATGCGACCACTTGTCCACAAAATAAAACAATTTTTTTCTATACAAAATTTTTATAATGCTTACCTGAAAAAGCGACATTATAATGGGATTGGAACTATTAAGGGAAAATAGACTGTCACAGATGACAGAGAAATCGTCGTTTTTAGATAGATGAACACATGAGTCGTTATGGTTGCGTTCACTATACATTTGGTGTTTTCATTATCTAATGCAAAAAGATGCTCAGCTACCGAAAAAATATCCATCGAAAAAACAGGTTATATTGAAAAATTCAATCGATTTTTTGGGGGTACTGACCAAATCGACTCTGACTTAAATGTCTTTGTGGCAGGCTTACGGGGCAAGAAATAGTGATGGCCAATTTTCACCTGGTTGCTGGACTCAGCCCATGGATTTTATAATAGGATACATAACCCAGGGACCTCGCACTTGGTATTTCGAGGACAAATAGCACAAGTTTACCTTCAAAAATTTGAAAACCTACCGAAATCATTTCATAAACGAGTTACTTACTCAAGAGATTCTAAAATATCACCAGATATTCGCCTGGACAGATCGGAGCATTTAGTTCAATATATTGCAAATAAAGCGACGACGAAGCGTAAGTCAAAACCATAAAAGCCGTTCTGTTCGTACACATTGTCGAAAGTGTAAAGTGGATTGGTGTATTTAATGTTTTGTTGGTTTTTGAACCAAATAGTTTTTGTATATTACATCCTTAATAAAATCTTTGCTCCTTTCTTTTTCGTATTTAATTTTTCATTTATACAGACCTTGTAGAACCACCGTTCCATATACAAGGTGACAATTTAAAAACTTGAAATGGCCATATCTTAGGAACGAAAAACTGAAAAAAAAACGCAAAAAACAGTTTCTATAAAACGAAGGGGGAACAAAAACAAGCGTATTATCCCACCCTTATCTGCAACCCCTTGGACAGGGTGAGATACACCCTAAAATCTTAAATAGAAAGGGGGGTCGAGTGATACATCATTTTGAAGCTCTTGAAAAATGCTTTCCAATGGTACCATAGAAAGCTACATTTCAGGAAATTATTCTCTGTTTATTAAGGAAAACAACAAATGAAAACACAATTTTGAAATTTTTTATTATTATTTAATTAAATGTTTAAAATGATTGCTACCAATATCCTGGCATATTAGGAGATATCTCTTAAGAATTCTAAACATTTTAAGCCTAGCTATTTTGTTTTGGTTTATTTGCTATGGTTTTTTTGCCGGAAAAAAAAATTGTTTATAAATATTCGCATTTTATTATCACAGAATTTACTTTAAAAGTAACTTGTACTTATTAATATTTTAAGAACAGTTGACTTTCGGTTCAGTTTAAACGAAAGGCACTCTTATCTTTAACAATGGTGTACAGCACAGCTGAACGTGTAGAAATTATTTTCATTTATGGTTCCCAGGATCAATGTTTCTTAAGGACAGCTCAACGTTTTAACGAAAGGCATCCAGGTCAAAATGTAAGCCCGGAGTATGTTCGCCAACTAGTAGCCAAATTTGAAGAAACTGGTTCTGTCGCGAATAAAAAGAGAAATCAACCGAGACTAGCCGACGAAGCAGTGCAAATTGAAATTCTGGGGCAGTTTGCAATGAATTCAACTTTATCAACTCGTGAAGCAGCTGTAGCAACTGGATTATCTCGTGAATCCATAAGAAAGGTACTTAAATTTCATAAGTTTTATCCCTATAAACTGCACATACTGCAAGAACTTTGTGAAGACGACCCGGACAGAAGAATTCAGTTTTGTGAAATAATGACAGATATAATTACGGCAGAACCTCGACTAGTTAAAAATATTTGCTTCAGTGATGAGTGTACCTTTTATTTAGATGGCCATGTTAATAAGCAAAACTGTCGTTACTGGAATGACGAGAACCCCCACGTATTTAGAGAACCCAGTACCTCCAGAAAATTAATGTTTGGGCTGGTATATTGGGAGATGGTATTATCGGCCCAATATTTATACAAGGAAATTTAAATGGCGGCAGGTATGCTGAAATGCTACAGAGGTCTATCGAACCACTAATAGTGCGAGAATTAGAAAATCAGAGGGACATACTCGGAAATTTATCTTTAGAAGAACGCTTAATACATTTCCAACAAGATGGAGCACCTCCGCATTATGTAGTTCCCGTTAGGCGGTGGTTGGATGATAATAATAATCCCAACCAGTGGATTGGAAGAAGAGGTCCTGTTGAATGGCCACCTAGATCTCCGGACCTAACACCTCTTGACTTCTTTTTGTGGGGTCACCTAAAATCTGTGGTTTTTAAAACGCAACTTGAGTCACTAGAGCAACTTCAGCATAGAATAGTTCAGGAATGCCGTGCTATATCCAGAGAAACATTTGCAAATGTACGTGAAGAATTTGAAAGCAGGCTTTATTATTGTCTTCAAAACAACGGAAATCATTTTGAACATTTAATTAAATAATAATAAAAAATTTCAAAATTGTCTTTTCATTTATTGTTTTCCTTAATAAACAGAGAAGAATTTTCTGAAATGTAGCTTTCCATGGTACCATTGGAAAGCATTTTTCAAGAGCTTCAAAATGATGTATCACTCGACCCCCTCTCTATTTAAGATTTTAGGGTGTATCTCACCCTGTCCAAGGGGTTGCAGATAAGGGTGGGATAATACGCTTGTTTTTGTTCGCCCTTCGTTTTATAGAAACTGTTTTTTGCGTTTTTTTCTTCAGTTTTTCGTTCCTAAGATATGGCCATGTCAAATTTTTAAATTGTCACCCTGTATGGAAAAATATGCCATTTTATTAGCAGCAGTTGGAAATATAAAATTTCTATACAAATATTTACCTATAGATTATTTTACGTAAAACAAATTACTCGGCATTATGATTTTCGCAATTTAAATAATTCAGGTCTTAATGGGTTAATATTCTTTACTTGTGGATTAAAACGTGGTTTCTTTTGTGGTTTTTTACACCTATGTAATTTTATTAGGACTTTAACATTGCGTCTCAATTACGATAATGTTAGTTCACACACGAACTATTAAATGAATAGTGCTTAAAGCTGGCCTGAGAATATCATATGCCATTGCGTATTTTTATGACCACACTTTTTGGTGTTATAATTTTCCAGTGACGGAGTAGTTAAAACAAAAATTGCTGCGAAATAAATGAATGTATTAATTTAATTGTATAAAGATTTAAGCCGATGTTAGAGACATCTATATAAAACATACCAACATCCTCTTTGTTCCCTCAATAAATTAGTGTCACCTTTAAAAAAACTTATTTCTTGAAGTTTTCCTGCGGCTGTTGTTACTGTTCTGTAAATAAAACATCGCATTAAATTCTTTATTATCGAAAAAATAAAAGTTCCAGACACGAACTTGTTCGGTTCCCAGTTTACAATCAAGTGTAAGAAACGCTATTTTTTTTATTTAAGTTTTTTTCGAAGATCCTCGAAAATTTATTATTTACTTTGCAAGAGGAGAAAGAAACAGTTTTTATATTTTCGAGAGTAAAATAGTTAACTTCAGCTCATATTAGTATATAAAATGTTTGCTTTTATTCGATATGCCGACTGTCTGCTATATCCAGTCGAGGCGCATAGATTTTCGGAACCGTTTAAATGCATATGCATTGTTAACAAAAAAATGTTTCTAAATCTATTTTAATCTTAATCGGCTGCTTTTATAAATTCTGTAGATTATTGAAAATTTTATTTTTTGCACCTGTTTTTATAAAAAGTGTCATTGCCAAAAGCGGATTATTTAGTATCTTTCAAAGTTTCAAAATGTAAAATGTAATTTACTTACCGTCTCCTTAGCTTTAATACCAGTTAATACAACTTACCGAAGTAAAAACAGACTCTGTAAATAATCAAAAAGACCAAGTCATACCAAAAGGGAATTTAACATAATATGCCCTCGACTAGGATGCCTTCGACAGCTGACAATTTTTTTCTCCCGAGAGTATGTGTCTTGAGGCATCAAATTAAAACGGTTCTAGTTTTAACACTAATTAATGAAATAATTTTGCTTTTCTCTTATATGTTACATTAACGTACCTATTCCCTAAGATTATGTTCATAAACCTAAGCTTGAATTGAAATATAAAAGTATAAAAAACGTTTAATACTCAAAAAGTAAGTGACTCCACGCTACACTAGGTAATTGTACTTTGAGACAATTCAAAATTCAAACGTTTATTTTCCCAGAAGCCAATTTACATTATTGTAGGGGAATAGTCAAAGTCAAACCTAAAGCTAATTACGAAAGAATAGACAATTAAATATATAAATAAATAAATTCGACAATAAGTCATGACAAAACATTTAGACATATATTATGGTCAACAAAAACAATTAAAGAACTTATCCATACTGTAACAACACTTTAAGATCAAAAATGCTTTCAACTTTTTTTAAAAGATCGTAATTTTTTCACAGATTTTTATCTCATTTGGCAACACATTAAAGACCCTAACACCAAGACTCCCTGGAGATTTATGTGCTATATCACCTCTTGAATGTGGAGTACAAAACTGATCCCTATTTCTTGTATTAAAATTGAGCAAATCCTTGTTTTAAATAAAATCACTCCTATTACAAAAAATAAATAGTACTAACTCCATTATATATAAACAAGGAAGAGGCAAAACGTTATATTTCCTAAACAAGTCTCTGTAACTATAATATCTTGGCACACCCGCAATGCAGCGTAATATTTTTTTCTGTTTAATAAAAACATTCTTACTGAAAGTAGAATTACCCCAGAAAGCCAGGCCGTATCTCAGATGCGATTCCCCATATGCATAGTACAACATGATCAATTGTTCCCTGTCCAATATAGATCTTATATTTATTAGTAAATAATATGACGAGGTAAGTTTATCCAAAACATTTTGGCAATGGTCCTTCCAATTCATACACTCATCCAGATAAACACCAAGAAAACTCCGAATCGGTTTAATGGTTTGTTATTAATATGTAAGTTAACATCGTCAACTGTTCTTCGCCTTGTATGAAATCTACCGAACTTTGTTTTGTCTACGTTTAAGTACATGGAATTTTCACTGAACCAATTAGACAGCTCAAAAAGAATAGTATTTGATGTTAGTTCTAAATAACCTGTAAAAATATTTGAAATCAAAAAAGAGACATCATCCGCAAATGCTGTTCGATGTGTGTGTTCTGCTACATTGTCTATATCATTAAGATATAATAAAAACAACAACTTACTAGTGTTCTTCAGACATAATGTTGTTCTACATTATACAAAAAAATCAATTGTAAGAAACATCTGACGACTTCGTCTCTCAGTTCCTCCTCTTATTTGAAGAGCTCGTAAAGTCATAACCAGATCCGACGTAGAAATTTAAAAAATAGTTTCATCGTCCAAGATAAACTTATCTCCTATTATTTTTTGTTAAATATTGGAAGTTTAGTGTATCTGACAATATTTTTGTTACTTTTGCAATGAATAATGTATATAACTTTTTCACTTCCGATTTAACCAGAACAAACCCATCAGCTTATATTTCTTGTGATATTTCATCTTTACTTTCTTCTTTTGCCCACTTGACATCTTTTAAACTGCTTTTGAGACTGCACCTCTGCTTCCAAACTTTCACTGCTCCTAGAAACAACAATTTTTCTGACCGTAGGCATTTTAATTATTGAAATATTCCGACGCTTAGCTGCTGCTTTTACTTCATTTTTTGTGGCCTTATCAGTAAAAATTCTACATCGGCCAAATTTTCGCCCATCACGTCTTCTACCTCTTCTTGGCTCTGCCTTGTGGAATGGTCTTATTTTGTCGGAAGATATGCTATATGCCTGATGTACTGGGATCTGATGTGTTATCTGTAACAATACAACTAAAATAGCATGAAAAATGAATTTGAAAAGACAACATTACCTCTTTCTAATTGTCCATTGTCATGTACAGCTACCTTCTCTGAAGTAGTAGAAGAAATACTATTGGTCAGTACTTATGGTGTATATCTCTTACATCTGTAAGAATCAACAATTGATTAGAGTAATAGCCAACATAAAAAAGTAACCTTTTTTTGATTTTCCTTCGTCATGTACCACTACATTCTCTGAAGTAATAGAAGAAATATGGTTAAATTGGACTAGTGACCTAGTGACCTGTCTTATGAACTGATTCCCCAAATACATTCCGAGTGGGCAAGTTCCAGCTAGCCTGAATCCGGATAGAATATTTTCGGATGTAAATGCCTTAGGATAAGCTTTGCTCATACATTCAGCCACGTCAGAAAATTACCATTAGTTTTCCACAATAAGAGAGGGCCCACTCACTACAAGCCGTATTATAATATTCTTTTAATGACCCAAATACAGTTCTCTCCAGGGACTGTAGCTTATGGCTGGTGTGCGGCTGTAAAGTCAACATGACAGTGTGATTCTCTTTTGAAAAATTTTAGGCCTCTGGTTGAAATATGGCTGTCACGATTATCTCGGATTTTAAAGATTTATTTTCGTGAGAGGAGCGGATATATTTCACAAAATGGTGCAAATATTTCAGAAATATTGATTGGAGAGTATACGCCCGCTCTTTGATTATGGTTCAGGTTAGTTCAGGTCAGTTCAGGTTAGTTACGCCCGCTCTTTGATTATGGTTCCAACAAGTATCAGGACATTTTATACTGTTTGTTGTGCATTGTTATATGCCAGCATTTTTACTTAGTCTGCTGATTAACCATAATGCATATTGGTACACTGTTTTCAATATAAATTTAATTCGTTTTCGTGAGTATTGCTAAAAACTTGTTAAACGATAGAAAAATTTTATTTGTCGACTTAGAGTTGATTTGGTGACGTCATATTCTTTAGAGGCTTGCCATATGTTAAATTTATGATTAATAGTATATCTCAATAAATAAACATGTAAATATAAGTATAAGTGATGTAGCATTTTTAAAATTTCCACTATTGACTTTGTGGGGAATGTAGACTCACCCTTGATTCTTAAAGTCACATTTTCACAAAGTGCATATTTTATAGATATTTGGTCCAAAAATTGTTTATTAGGTGGTATCATCTTTGTTTACAGAACGTTAGTCAAAGTATGGGGCGAACGCACTACTTCTGCTTTTCTGTGGTTTGATGGCGCCAGGCGCCGCACATAGATTGACCATGTATTTCCGTTTTCTTGCCTCCGTCAAGACGCAGAACGCCCATTTTTACTTTTGGCAGTTTTATGTATAAACAAAGTTGTTTGGAATTATTTTCTTCATTTCGTTATTTAATTTATGTTCTGGTAAAAGCCCAGACTCTCGTATCGTTTGGATCTTTTGTAGTGTGTCTCTGTTCTCTTCTTTTTTTTTGTTGGTATTAGGTTAAGTTGGCAAAACTTTGTGTCAGCTGATTGTTAAAGGAGAAGGGATTTCTTTGGAGTTCTCGGGGCCTTTAAGTTTACTCTCTGAAAATCCTTCAGACCCGAAGGTCAAGCCAGCCGCCGTTAGGCCATTTTTTTTTCTGGCAAAAGGCCACGAGGTCTCACACCTCTTTTAGAGGTAAGCTCCTTAAATTCCTTTTCTTCTTGATTTGTTGTTTTGTGGAGATTTAGTGGGTAATTTGCTTTTCTATTATTTTTAAGGGTTTTGCTGGTCTCGGCAATATAGCCGTTTTTCCTGCCGTTCGGCATTTATGTAGGAAAACACATAATTGATATTAAACATGGGATTTTAAGGCCCACATAACTACCTCAGGTTCTGCAACTAAACCTGTAAACGTCTAATTCTACCTGGCCTTCCATAAGAAACCTAATGGGGCCATACCGGTTTATGGAAGTAGTCGCATAACTGGATCCATCATAAAGTCTGTGCGTTTTAAGAAGTCCGATATCGGATTAAATCACCAAGGGATGTTATCGCTTTTAAAACAGTTAGTCGGTTAAGTTACAATATCTTCGCACCTTCGCTATACTTGATCACACCGAACATCCCACTGGTTTACTGTATTCTATTACTGGGCGAAATCAGAGGTTTCAAAACAAAATTAACTTAGAATTACGCGTTGAGCATAAATAATAATTAAATAGATAATTAAATTATTTTGCTATTATTATAGTTAAATCTATATAATAATCGCTATTTTCCAAGAACCAATTAAAATTTGGTCAAGTGCTGGATGGTTAAATATATGTTAAAGATTTTGTCAGGTATATACTTTTCCGATAATGACATTATATTGGGATTATTATAATTAAATCTTCATAATAATTACTATTTTCCAAGAAATAATTAAAATTTGCTGAAGTGCGGTATGGTATGTTCTACTTTATTTTAAGTAAGTAGTTGTGCTTTTCACTTTTAGTTTGTTTCTCATTGTGTGTGAATTAAAATCAGTTATTAAGCAAAGTTATGAAAAATGTTCAGCAAGGTGGCACATCGCCTAGAAGGCATTTATCACCAGGTGAACGCCGTTTGGTATTACAAGTGGAACGTTATTTTACTTTAGAAAAAGATAACTCGGGCCCGTTAGAGTCTGTTTTGGCAGTGCAAAAACGAACGTCTGATGCTTGCGGCATTTCAGAGAAGACCTTAAGAAGACTTCGAAAAAAGAGTGAAGAGGATTTGGACAGACCATATAAAAGGGGTCGACTCCATTCAAAAACCTTGGATTTATCCCAAGGGATAAAACTCTCTATTAGGAACATTGTTTATGATATGTATAAAGCCAAGGAATATTTTACCCTTAAAGCTATTCTTGAAAAGATAAAGCAGAAAAAACTTTGCGATATTGGAACTAACAGTTTGTCCATCATCTTAAAACATATGGGTTTCAAATATAAAAAAACGAAAAACAGAAAACTGCTTTGCGAGCTGTCCTATGTTGTTTCGAAAAGATGGCAATTGTTAAGGGATTATTTAAACAACAAAAAATCGGAATTGTCAAGACAAGTTGTTTTTCTTGACGAAACATGGGTATTTGCAAACGGAACTTCAACAAAAACGTCTTGGCAGGATGACTCAGAGCATTGTTATTCAAGTACCCGTACAAGTAATGGAAAAAGGTATATTATATTACATGCTGGTAATGAAGAAGGTTTTGTTTTAAATACCAGTTTGATATTTTCATCAACAAAAAAAACTGATGATTATCACGGCAATATGGATGCTGAAATTTTTGAGCATTGGTTCGAGGAAAAACTTTTAAAAAGTTTAGAAAAACCTTCCTTAATTGTTTTAGACAATGCCTCTTACCATACGAGACTCGAAGAGAAATTCCCTACAAGCAGCTGGAAAAAGGAAGAAATAAAAGAGTGGTTGTCAAAGAAAAACATAAACCATGAAAATTTATATTTAAAAAGTGAACTTTTAAGCAAGTGTAAAGAGCAGTCATTTAAAAAAAAGAGATTGCCGCCCTACTATTGTCATTACAACGCAATTGAATTGGTATGGGGTATTAGCAAGAATTATTATGACAAACATGCCTGTAAAAATATCGGTAAGCCTAGCTATATAAAATTATGGGAGGAGGCGCTTAGCCAAGCGGGCAAAGTAGAATGGCGGAAATGCATTGAACACACAGAAAAAATTATTTTTGAATCTTATGAGACAGAACAGGTTATAGACGAAGTAAGACCGTTAATTATTACGAATGATGATGATGATGACGATGATGTTGATTCTGATGAGTCTGAAAGCATGGGTGAAATTTCAAATGCAGAGGAAGACTACTTTTAGTAGTACCTATCTACAAGTAGGTACGTTCTGTCGCAAGACTACAAAATCGGTTCTTTTTAGAACCAAAACTTTATAAAAAAGAATTCGTAAAACTAATTTGTCTGAATACTACAAAAGCTAAAAAATTATTATTTTTCTTTACCTAAACTAATTTTTTATTTACTTTAAATTATTTTATTTAGAAAATGTAATTCATCAACATCCAAAATTACCTTCAATATAATTTATTGTTTGAGAGCCACCGACCTAATGCTCAAGAGGTTTTATGGCTTAGCGGACTTCTTAAAACGCACAGACTTTAGCTGCCCAGATAGATATGTCTTTTAGTATTTAGTTAACTCTAATTTATTCGCTTCAATATTAACTTAAATTTAATCCATAATTTATTTTTAACAATGTAAGGCGATCTTGACTTGAGGTCACATTTTTTTATATAATCAAAGGTAACAAATTGAAGTATTAAAAGTTCTAGAATCTTGAGAGGTTCTATAGATACATAAACGCATGGTTCTTATAAATCCTTGGGTCACAAAAAGCTCAGTTTAATTATTTTTCATACTTTATCCTTAAACATAAATAAGTTAATTCACACTAATTTTAAACAATTTAACACTGATCATATGCCTAGCATAAACCGTTTTTTTTGGTCAAGTATTTTTTTATTTAATAAACATTTTATTGTTTGTGTGAGAAAATTTTGGTTTTATTTGTTGCATAGATTTCCAATATTACTATCATTCGGCATATTTCTCCTGGTTTAAACTTCTGTTAAACCAGGTGGCGCCCAAGGCAAACCAACGACGAAGGGAAGGTGTAAGTATACGGACCACGACCTAGTGTCTCCACATAAAGAGCTACCGTCAGCAGATAGTGACAACCTGTTGTCCATTACAAAAGGTTGCCACTGTCATAGTGACTGTGTAAAATACGCAAATGAAGGTATGTTTTTTGTTTTACATTAAATTTCATGCCATTTTCTAATTTTCATGTATTTTGCAGTTCTGATGATTTTAACTTAAAACAAACCGAGACGTCAACTTAAACTAAACTTTTATTTAAACAACAAAATTGATTAATGAAAATGGTTTAACCCTTTGTGCTATCAAGATTTTACCTAATAAAAAACATCGAAATACACGTGCGAAGCGGAAGCAGTCCGAAGCACCCGGATCTCGCTCTGCCCTTCTCTTTCTCATATCGAAAAGAAAGTGATACAGTCACGCCAGTGAATCGCGTCTCCTACCGGATGTTGAAAAGAGGAGACAAAAAATGAAACAGATTTTATATCAGTATGAATCAAAGTTGGTTACAGCCGTGGATACTTTAGTCTTCTGAGAAGCTGCTGATATAGAAAGACGTTGCGGTCAGGACCCCTTTTAGGATGCTTTAGGAATTTTCTTGTTCTGGTGTTGCACAACGTTGTTCATATATGACTATGCCTTTTTGTTTTTGAACGTAAGGGTTGTTTACTTGCCGTCATTATTTACTATTCCTCATAGTATAAGGTGGGTTCGTTTGTTTATGCATAGATTCGATTAAAACTTCACAAACCAGCTAAAAGAAGACTTTCAACTCTAAAAGTCATCAGAGAATCGGAGAATTACTGCTTAAGTGTATGTTACATAGATACAAAGCAACATTCTTTATAAACAATGAGTCGTTGCATACGAGATTAATGTGTAACAGTCAAAGAAATCGAAAACGAATTCCGTATTTTTAGTTAGTAGATATTTGCGCGTAGGAATTTTATAGTTTTACATACTATTACTATATCATAATCTTGGGAATAGGATTAAAAATTATGTTATTTAGCTACAAGATAATCTGCAACTACACGAGCCCTGTGACATGTATATTTTACCTAGGGCTAAATAAAATTGAATGTATGAAACAGTGCAATACCACATGGTATCGAGCAAAACTAGCCTAATTAAAAAAATTCGTTTTAAATTACGATTTGACTTGCTTTCGTCCTAACCAGGTTAATGTCTTGTGCAAAATAAAACAATGTTCTTGCATTTAAAATAGGGTGAATTTAATACACCATTCTTCAAATTTACTCCTGCAAGCCGTAGCACAAAAACACTGTTGCACCTGGATTATGTGGGCATGAAGGAGTTTCACAAGATTTATGACAGTGGCAACCTTTTGTCATGGACAACAGACTGTCACTATCTGCTGACGGTCGCTCTTAATGTGAAGGCACTAGGTCGTAGTCCGTTATACTAGCACCTTTCCTTCGTCGTTGGCTTCCCTTTGGCGCCACCTGGTTTGATGGAAAGCTACACAATAAATAAAACCAAAGTTTTCCCACACAAACAATAAAGTTTTTATTATAAAAAAGGGGTTACTTGATGACAAAAGGGTTTGTTAGTTTTATATTTCCTAAGATTGCATGAAATGTTACTTAGTCAGTTTAGGAATGATTAAAAGAAAAAAATACAGCCTATCCGTGCGCAAGGATTTAAAACTAAAAATGGGGCTAAACCTACGACGATTCTAGAATCCTTTCTCTTCAATGAGATATGGTTATAAAAGTGTTACCTTTTGACAAGATAACTTTACATTTAAAAAAAGTTATTAATTAAATATTAGTTAATTTAAATGTTACAACGAAATAATTAAATTAAAATGGCGAAATGTATTAAATGATGTTCACTTTATACAAGCCTGTTGATCTTTCGCTTCTGCTGCGGCAGCTATAATGGTTCCTGAAGGCTACTCATGGTCGGCCAGGTGGAATTTAGTACATATATAGCTTTTCGTTTAATTACTTAAACTCAGCATGGGCCAACTGGAACCTGGTAGCTCAAGGGCTATCATGTGGCTGGTAAAATCTCATATGGTTTTTCTAACCTACTCAAATGCCGAACGGCAGGAAAAACGGTAAAATCAGCCAAAATCAACAAAACCCCTAAAGATAATATAGAAGAAAATTACCCACTGAATGCCGACAACCAACCCAAAAAAAAAGGAATAAAGGAAGCTTATCTCTAAAAGGGGAGTGAGACCTCGTGGTCTTTTGACAAAAAATGGCCTACCGGCGACAGGCCTGACCTTCTTGTCTGAAGGATTTTAAGCAAGTAAAATTAAAGGCCCCGAGAACTCTGAAGAAACCCCCTTCTTCTCCAACAACCAGTTGACACAAAGTTTTGCCAACTTAACCAAACCCAAAAAAAAGGAAGAGTACAGAGACACACTACAAACGATCAGAACGATAAGAGAGTCTGGGCTTTTACCAGAACATAAACTTAATAACGAAGTAAAGAAAATAATTCCAAACAACTTTGTTTTTATATAAATTTGCCAAGAGTAAGAAATGGGCGTTCTGCGACTTGACTGAAACGGAAATACATGGTCAACCTACTTGCAGCGCCTTGTGCAATTAACCAACAGAAAAGCGAACGAACTACTTCTAACCCCGCATATTTTGACTAGTTTTCTGTATACAAAGATGCCACAATTTAATAAACAATTTTTAAACCAAATAACTATATGAGATGCACTTTGCGGAAATATGACTAAGAATCAAAGGTAAGTCTAACATTCCCCACAAAGTCAATAGTGGCAATTTTAAAATTGCTACAGATTCTTATGTCAAAATTCAAGTTTCAAAGAAATATTAGAAATTTTGTTCCAGATCAGATAAGACATAACCACTCCTGTCCTGCAAAAATGAGATGTTACCAATATTGTGTTTTTTTTCCATAAGATAAGACTTTCTTAAATCTTACAAGTTCTCTTGTCGGAGTCATCACTATTATAATGCTGATGCTTGAACAAAACTGAGGGCTGAAAGATTAGATTGGGAATTTTAGTATTTGTTGTTATGAGGCCTCTATATGTTTTTTTATTATGCGTAGGTAGGTAGACATAGGGCTGTAAAAATAATCACAAAATAATGAATTTCTAAATCTTTGGAACAACAACAATAATACGCATTCAAAAAATTTCCTCTTAATCTAAATAAATGTCAACGGAGTTATGATATAATCCTTGTGTTAACCAATAATTTAACGATTTATCGCCATTTTTATAAGCTTAGATTCTCACGGTGTTTGTCTACGATTTTGTGCTTGTTGACTTTCTATAATTATATCCGATCTATTTTAGGATCATATCATTTTTATTTTATTACTGGAATTAAACCATATCGATATAAAGTACGTTTCGCTCGACAATATTTTAGAAAGTGCTTTATTGATGCCTCTGTTGCCCTATAAGTTAAGAAGACACTTATGTTGATTGTGATTTAAACAAAGAAACATGATGAAAAAGTTTTTTCTGAAAATGGCGTTTTTAAATTGAATTTTTTAGAATAGGTCTATCACATTGATGAATACTAATGATTTTCTTATTTATATCGTGAAAAAAAATATGCTTCTGTTCCATTGTGTGTTAGCTTATTTTGTGTCGGTGAGACGAAATTTTCTTAGAAATAGAAAATCAAAAAATTAAAATCAGTATCAAACCCCACCTTCTTCACCATCATCTCGAACGATTTTTCAAAAACCTAGGAAATTTAAGTGAGTAGTTAGGAGAACCTAGGTATGCATCAGGAATTAAACTCTGCTCCAGCTAAGTCTTTAATGGCGGCCGACGCCATGTTTAATCATACAGTGTGAATTTGTAATTTGGACACGGGTATTGATATTTTTAGGTGTGGTCTTTTTTATTTAGAAAATATTGATACAGTGTTGTGTCCTAAATTAGAGATGTAACGTCATGGAGAATTTTTTGAAGTGACAAAAAAAATTACTTCTTTCAACATATTTATTAAGTTACACCTAACTGCCAAATTTGAAATTTTTATTCCTTGTCATTTATAAGATATGAAAACTAAATAAAAATATTCGGTAAAAAAGGTAGTATCCGTCGTTTGTTTACTTTTTTTTGTCAATTTAAAGCAACACCTTTTGACATTTCTTGATAGAATTATAGTATTTAAACATTGGTACGCAACGCATCTTAAACGCTTGGACTTTTATTTTGTCCTTTGTTGAAAGTAAGTTATTTAAAAGAAAACGTTCAACGTAATGCCCAATTGTACTGAAAAACACAAAATTGAGATTTTAATGATGATTGGATATGGAGATAGGAGAAGTACACAAAATGAAATTCTTCATTCATTCAGAGAGAAATATCCCGACTTACCACCCATATCCCAGGGTCCAGTAAGCAAGACTGAAAAGCAGTTTCGAGAAAATGGACACGTTAGAGATACAGATATTCATCGACAGAGTGCGCTCAATGAAGATGTCAAAATAAATGTACTATTAGGTATTCAAGATAACCCTATATTCCCATCTGACAGCTATAGCTACCGAACATGAAGTAAGTCAACCTGCAATAGTAAAAATTTTTCATACGTATAAATTTCATCTTTACAAAATGACTATTTTCCAGGAATTGACAGAAGATGTTCCTTATAGGAAACTTCACTACTGCGAGCTATTGATGGACCTACCAGAGAGGAATAATCTAAATATAGAAAACATTCACTTTTCCGATAAATGAACGTTGATGTTAAATTGTAACGTAGACCGACAGAATTGTCATTATTGAGTAGACGACAAGCCACACTGGATAAGGTAATGCCATACTCAACACCCAGAAAAAGTCAGTGTTTGGGCAGGTATTGTTAGTGATCGAGTTATCGGGTCAATTTTCATTGAAGAAAATCTCAATGGAGCAAGATATTTGGAATTCTTGCAGGAAGAACTAGTTCCGAATTTGTCTCTTCTGTTTCCTGATCCTGTCGACTTTGATGTCCCGAATAGATACATCTAATTTTCACAAGATGATGCGCCTCCCCATATTGCAAGAGCTGTCCGCTAATATATGGATGTAGAATTTTTAGGCACATGGATTGATTGAAGGGGACTCATTGAATCATCATCCAGGTCTCCAGACCGTACTCCCTTAGACTACTTTTTATGGGGGCACTTGAGACGCAAAACAAAACCGGCAAATGTTGAGTAATTGAAAGCACGACTAAGACATGAGTGAAGGTTAATTTCTGCCGAAGTTATTAGAAATGTTCAAACCGAGTTTTTCTTACGTTTAGGATATTGCCAAATAATAGACGGACAACATTGTAAGCATTATTGTTCCAAAAACAAATCATACAGTACTTACTGAATTTATTCCAAGTTACAAGCTCGCACTGTATTTGCCAACCTCTGATTAAAACTTTCTCTATTTAAAAATCCTCTCGCCAACACAGGCAATGGCTGCGTCGTTGATTCCAGTGCCACTTGCACCAAAATTAACTTTAAGTTCTTATAATGTAAATAAAACAACCCAGTCTTCCTCCACAGTTTAATATATAAAAAATTTTTTTAGTTCCCTGCATGTTTCGAACACTTGAACGTCTATCCACAGGGGACCACTAGAAAGGATAGTACATTGTTAGAAAAATAACAGTAAAGAAAACATGAAAGTTATTTTTATTTAATGAATGAGAAACATTATTGAATTAAGTGAAGTTTTTGGAAATAAGTAAAAATTTTTAAAAATTATTAGTGAGAGAAACATTATTGGAGGAGAAAAAAATTTTTCTAAAATTTTTTTTATAGAAAATTTAAATTTTATTAGAAAAACTAAAGTTAAAATTTTTTGATGGTAACTACTAGTCAACTACCATGCAGATAAGGGGCTGTGTCCCATAATATTAGATGTAATTAAAATGATTATGATAAGAAAAAGTAAGTGGTTATAAAAAAGAGAAGTTCTAAAAAAATTATAACCTGTGCTGACACAACCGTGTTAAGTACTAAACGTGACCAAAGAAGTACGGTTAATTTAAAGAGAAATATAACATTAAATGCGTATGACCAGATACAGATTACAAAAATCGTATGGGATCAGTCTCTTAACAATTTTATTGTAGTTACTGGAAGTATAAAATGCCCGAGGGCCGAGAGGACACAGACATCTGTCAACGCATGACCAAACTACATGGTTTTGCTTAAAGGGGGATTTATTAAAGTCTA
This sequence comes from Polydrusus tereticollis, assembly GCA_963920685.1. Taxonomy (NCBI): domain Eukaryota; kingdom Metazoa; phylum Arthropoda; class Insecta; order Coleoptera; family Curculionidae; genus Polydrusus; species Polydrusus tereticollis. Next base: position 116,494,197 of record OY987326.1, read on the forward strand.
TCGGAGGGATATAAGAGAATGCACTAAATTTTTATAATTGAGAGAGGGTTATATCACTGACACTAGATGGCACAATAGATATATGTATGAAAAATTAATAATTAATGAAAAATTGTTTTTTATTTTTTAAATAGTGATTAATAACAATGGAGCATACTTAGTAGATATAAAAAATATTAATGAGAGATAGGAAGAGGTAGGTTATTGCTGAAGAAGAGATCCAATTATGATTATCCCAGATTTAAGGCATTAAAAAATTGGTGCTACTGTGGATGATTTGGTTGACAAAATATATATTTGGATTATAAATGGTTTTGTTTATTTCCATTATTTCGAGTGAATTTAATTTATTGACTTTGTTACAAAAATGTAAGAATTTAGTTTTAGTATCTGGATTGAAATTATGTTTGTTTGTGTGTATATGTCTAGAAAAGTTGGATTTGACTTTAGAAGGGAATACATTTAGGTTAGATGCTCTTGCTATCTCTTTACAATGTTGATTGATACGGACTTTGAATCTTCTCCCTGTTTGTCCAACATAAGAGGTAGAACCTTTGTAGTATCCCCTGAGGATGAACGTTTAAGCATTTGGAACATGTAGGAACTAAAAAAAAATTCATATATTATACTGTTGGGGAAGACTGGATTGTTTTATTTACATTAAGCTTTCTCTGAACTCTACTTAAGTTATGGGCTTTTTCTTTAACTTTAAGTTCTTAGGTAGGAATATCTTGTATCCTAAGTTAACCTTAAAATAATCTGTTTTGCACCAACAAGCTTTCAAACAAGGTTAAGTTTTAAGAAAGTCGGCAACACGACTTTTTTCCCTAGGTATGTTTTGTAACAGACAAACGTTACACAATTATTTCGTTAAATTAAATGAAATGGAAACACAATAAGGGTTGTTTTTAGTTTTCATAGGGTACGCATAAAACAGATTTGAACCGTGTGCAGTTCAGAAATACGTTATTTCAAGAAAAGGAAAAAATCAAAGGAAGATGGACATAGCTTTAAAGTAGTTCATCCTACGAGGAAAGTATTTATTTTAAAATACAATTATGTTGTTCTCTTTTCTTTTTATTAACAATATTGAACGAGTGTGGCATGAGGGACTCCTAACTAAAGTGAAAGCATACGAAATGCCGGTTCAATTTTGTTCATACCTGTCGAGCTTTCTTAAAGAAAAGACCGTTCTCTGCGAGTGGCAATGGACGGATTTCTTTCAGACACATTTAACATCAACGCCGGAGTCCCTGAAGGTTCTATATTATCGCCCACCCTCTTTTTACTATACATTAACGATCTTTTGGAAAAGAGTAAAAATCCTATATATAGCTTCGCTGATGACAGCGCACTTTTTTCATCTTTTACTTTGGATGCTCGGACATAAGCTGCCAATGCACATTTCTATAGGCAGCAAGAGGTATCACAGCTTAACAAAGACCTGGAAGAAATTCTGTCTTCGGGTGACAGTAACCAAGTAGAATTTAACGCTTAAAAAAACCCACGCGGAAGTTTTTTTTAAAAAAGTGAATGTCGAAAAACCGGATAGTCATGGCGGGACACTCGTTTCCCTTGACTTCATCCGTTCATTTATTGGGCGTCAATTCGGAGAGTCATATGTCTTGGCATAGTCACGTTGCGGCCATTGCTAAGGCAGCCTCGCAGAAGCTTGGAATACTTTTCCGAACTAAGAACCTCTATAAAGCCCAAATTCTGTACTGTTCGCATACTTGGGGCTCTGCTCCTAAACATACCCTAAGATTGCTAGATTTCATTAAAAGAAGAGCCATTCGCTTGATCGATGACCATGATCTGACAAACAACCTGCAAAGCCTTGAACACCGATGGCAGGTTGGCGACTTGAGTCTATTTTACAAATAAATATTTTCATGGCAAGTGCTCAACTGAGGTTGCCCGCTTGATTCCACCCAGAGCGGTGCATGGTAGAAATACACGACGAGCCACTGCAGCCCACCCGTATGTGGTCCAGCTTAGTGTCCCTCGAACGACACTGTTTAAAAATTCTTTCATCTGGAGAACGTCATCACTCTGGAGAGTATAATCTCCAAAAATTCAAGACCAACGTGAATCGTTTCCTGCGCACACGCACCGCTTGCAGAGCGCCATAAAGGATTAATGCTGCAGTGCTGTGCTTTATTTTAAAATTTAAAAAGAAATGCAAAATGTATCATAATATCTACATAGAGGTTATATAAGTATACACTTTACCTATCTATATCATACTGTCGTCATTTAATAACTCCATCGTTTCCAAACATTAAAAATTAGTATTTATTACAGTTAAATAAATAACAAATCTGTGAACCTACATATGTTTTGACATTAAATTTGGCTTCCCTGTTGAAAATCATTGAGAAATATGTTATTTGTTTTTTAATAAAGTCAGCAGGAAAATCGTTAATCGAGCGAGAGACTTAAAAAAATATTCCTGTACAGTATAAATTAGTATTATTGTTCATTTGGTGACGTATGTTTTGTTGTTATGGAATTTCCGCAAATTTTCACCAACAACGTAACAAAAAGAAGATTACGCACAGACAATAACAGTGGTTTTTTTATGACAATACATAAAGTTAAATGTCACCCGTTGTGATTGGCGTTTACGGTAATATGACATACAGATTAGAAAGTACTATACCAATTTAAGAAAATATTATGAATCGGCGAGTAATTTTAATAAAACGACTTTATTTCTGTGCTCTTGTTATTTTATATATATTTTAACAAACTTACCTCTTTCGTTTGTCACTACAGTCACTAGTCCCTTTTTGATTTTTGACGCAAAAATTATTTAGGGTGGTAATCACTTATGATAATAGACAATGTCTTTTTTAATGATACTGTCTGGGATATATAAGATTGATACGAATTAGCTTTTAAGCATTTTTCAAATTGGGTATGGGGGTTCTCAGAATGTTACATTTGGCGACCTCTATAAAATGTAACGTCTTATAGTCTTTTCACAGTTTTTGTTAAGTGTTCTATGCTAAAATATGAAGACATTGATCTTTTAAAATATCTCAAATTACATGCTTCTCTGGTTGGCTTATTTACATCCTGTTAGCAATGAGGACAACGGGATGTAACCAATGATCTAATAACTATAGATACAAGAATAACAAATAAAGGTATTGACATCAACGTATTTTAGTCTAAAGTGAATCAACATGCAAAATGTGCCCCTCGACTTAGTTTGCCAAACTTATGCTGTTAAAAGTATTAACGTGAATGACATGATGTGAGATATTTATAACATTTTCTAAGTCCTTGTAAAACATTGCAGTGGCCGTCCGCATCGACTCGGTAATATTTGGAATGACGATGTTTTATTCGTTTTTGACAGTGGTTTTGTGGAATTATTGCAGTGTTTTTATTTGGAAACTAATTAAAATGAGTCGCAAGTGTCAAATATGTGACAAATCGAAGTATAATAATCCTCTAGTTACTTTTCATAGGCATGTAAACAGAAAGTCAGGTTATAATTTAGGTTTAGCATTGTCACATTTTAAGGTGAATGCAGCGTTATCCTCATTCCCGGCCCCATCTATCTATATTATCCTTGTAGTATTTATGAATGACTTGTATAGGGTGGCCCATTAATAAGGGGCGCCGGCTATATCTCAGGATCTGTTAATCGGACGACCCTGAGAAAAAAAAAATATGGGTAAATAAGCAAAAAAAAATGCTGGAAATTATTTGTAAATTTCTAAGTACACCGCTGGAGGGCGTAAATCCAACCTCGGAGTAGAAAATACCGTTTTAATCAAAATTACTTCAAGTGAACCTACAGTGTGTCCCCGGATCGACGCAACGATAGGTGAAAAATGCTGAAATATTTTGAGTTGAAACTTTATCTTCTGGGGTTCAGCCCTGCTTGGATAGAAACTAATTTGTGGCATAATTTTAATTTCGAAAAATCAAGTGTGCTTTGGAAAATTTTAAAACACTTTTTTTCCCACCAGTTAAGTGCTTGATTTCTAGGAGATACGAAAAAATTTTATTAAGAAAAGATGTTCGGAAATAATAAATGAGTAAGAATACAAAATTTTAAAATCCTATGCCTACTTTGATGTTTTGCATTATTTTTATTGCACGCACCTCCCTAATGAAGATATTAATAAATTTCGTTAAGAAAAGTTGTTCAAAATAATAAATTAAACACGATCGGTTTATTTTATTCTCTTTAATAGACATTTAGATAATTAAAGAAATGCGAACATAAAAATAACAAGCAATTCACTTCCTGCAAAATATGAATAAATTTGTTTCAATGCTATTCAGAAAAAAATAGTATGCAATGAAAGGAAAAATAATAAAATAATATTTTGACAGTTTGTTGTCAAAAATAGTTTGGTATTTTTATTATTGTTGTAGTGCTCTGTGCTCTAAAACGGATCCGAACTTTCGAAAACATTACTGTGAAATATCAATTATGCTTACTATACCAGAACGGATCTACCTAATTCAATGTTATGGTATAGGTGAATTATCTATTCCAGAGGTTATCAGGCGATTTAATATGAAATTCCCGAACACAGTTTTAGTCAAATCTACAGTATCCAGACTGGTTAAAAAATTTGTTACTACCGGTACTGTACATAATATACTAAAAAAGAAGAAGAATGTTGATGAAGATGATGTAGGTACTGTGTTAGCAATGAATTCATTACGCGAAAACCCAAAGCTGTCACTAAGAAAGCGGTACGAGGAGACTCTTGTTGGCAAATCACATTTGCAATGCATTTATGAAGCAAATAAGGTAAAACAATATAAAGTTAGATTTCATCACACGTTAGAACAAGGAGATGAATCCCGAAGGTTGGAGTTTTGCCTAACTTTAGGTGCGAAGATTCTATAAGATCGAAATTTCCATAAAAATATTATTTTCTCAGACGAATCGACTTTTACCTCTAACGGTGTACCTTGATCACATATTTGCCGATATTCGGCTAAAGATAATCAAAATTATGTAATAAATTCTAGGCGGCAGTATTTTAAAAAGGTTAATGTTTGGTGTGCCATTTCCTATCATTGTGATGTAATTGGGCCATATTTTATTGAGGGAAGACTTAATTAATATACTTACTTAAATATCCTAAATCAGTTTCTTGACGAACTACCATACGAGCCAAGATATTTTTCATATTTTCAACACGACGTCTGCCCTGCCCACTCGACATTTCGGGTATGTGAATGGCTCAATGAGCATTTTCAAGAAAGATGGATAGCCAATGCTGGTCCCATCTTGTGGCCGCCCGGATCTCCGGATCTAACAATAATGGATTTTTATTTTTGGGGTCGAATAAAACAAATTGTATATTTGAATAGGCTTCCAAATGAAGTAGAAGTTTTGAAAAATCGCATTACAGATGCAATAAACTCTATTGCCCTGGAGGAGATAAGAGCAGCATTCACTGCATTTCGGGAAAATATTGAGGAATGTGCGAATAAAGACGGCGAACTTATTGAATAAATAAATCTTTCAGTTGATGTTAGTATTGAAATAAATTAATTTTTTGATGTATTGTATAAACCGTTGTTAATGTTACTATTAAAATAAATTAATTTTTTGATGTATCTTATAAACCGATCGTGTTTAGTTTATTATTTTGAACAAATTTTCTTAACGAAATTTTTTAATATCTTCAATAAGGAGGTTCGTGCAATAAAAATAATTCAAAACATCAAAGTAGGCATAGGATTTTTAAATTTTGTATTCTTACTCATTTATAATTTCCGAACATCTTTTCTTAATAAAATTTTTTCGTATCTCCTAGAAATCAAGCAGTTTACTGGTGGGAAAAAAAAAGTTTTTTGAAAATTTCCAAAGCACGCTTGATTTTTCGAAATTAAAATTATGCCACAAATTAGTTTCTATCCAAGCAAGGCTGAACTCCAGAAGATAAAGTTTGAACTCAAAAAATTTCAGCCTTTTTCACCTATCGTTGCGTCGATTTGGGGACACACTGTATATAAAATTTTTTTTTTGTAACCTACTGAAAATATGACAACTTTTTTTGTATTTACGTTTTTTCCTTACCTTGTCAAATAAAGGGTGGGGGAAGGGGTAAACGTTGGTTCGAAAGAAAGTCAATAACTTTTTTTTGGAATAACCGATTTCAAATAACTTTTTTTTAATATTTAAGCGCTTTTATGGGCGCTCCTACTAGAATAATAATATTTTGAGTTCAGTTGTTTTTCGTGTCGGTGGGTCGCGCTTTATGACAAGGTCGCAGATTTTTATGATTTTCTCGAAAATTTAAAATGTAATGGTATTTTTATTTTTCGCTAGAATAATTGTATAATATACTATTAGTAAACAATTTATAGGGAATGTTTAATTAGTAGGTCATAATTTTATTTAAAGGATTTTTTTAGGTGTCGCATGTTTTGATTACGTTTTGTTTTCTTATGGCGACAATTGATAATATTTTTTTAAAAGGATTAGTTTATAGGTACGGAAAATATTTAACTAGAGAGTAATGGTTTATATTTTTGTGATCTGTTTTTTTTTTAATCCTTTTTTTTTCAGATCTGTAAATACTTGCAAAGTCTTATTTATAGGTTTGGCCATACTGCAATTTACTTATATTTTACATTTTTTTAGCTGTGCGTAAAGAATGAAATATGTATAAGAGGCGATTTGATGAATGGAAAACAGTGGCAGAGAGGGTAAAACAACACCTGTTCGGAACACAACTGCTCAGAGCGTCAAATTTTGTGTCCTGGTTTGCGACGCTCAGCACGGCAGACTTTTTTGTGGTTTTGGGGTTGGCCACCGCAGTCTGTTGTTCCAGCAGGATAGTTTCCCCAGTTTGGCTAATTTTTTTTTGAAAGTACGATAAAAGTTTTTATAGGTTGTGTTTAAATTATAAAGACGATGAAGCAGTTCTCAACCAATTATAAAATAAAAGTGATAAACAATCATCAGCATTTTTGTTACTTGAATAAATCAAACACTTTGCTGCAATTTAAAACAGTGATTAAAAACCTGTTGTAAAGAAATAGAGAACTTAAATTTATAATGAAAAAACACTCTTCAAGGGCCTAAAATTAGATACGCGCTTATATTGAAGAAATTATGAATTAATATTTCCATACCCTTCTAAATCATCTATGGCTCTCTGCAACCGGCGAATGGATGGCTTTCTGGCTTTAATGACCATCGGTCCAATGCTGATCGCTGACTTGGCGGGGATAGATAGCTGACCCCTACTCAGTTCAGAGCCACTTTTATTTTGCCGTCTAACCATATCTGGTAGCGCCCATTTAGCACAACCCTGCTGCCTGCTTCTGGAAAATCCAATAATGCCCTTTCTTCTTGAGTGATGTTTCTGGCTGATGGTGATGATTGTTGACGTTCGTCCTCCTGGTCCTCCCTTCGCTGGTTCTAGCAGGTCCTGCCTCTATGACGGTAGATAGCTTCTGTTCATTGTTCGAGATGTTTGGTCCTATGGGTTCGCTACTAGCTGACCGTGTCTCCCAGGCTGAAAGGGCGGCTTCCGGGATGGGGTGGCTCCATCCTGTTCAAATTCGTCCTTGACTTTTCTTTTCTTCGTAACTAACTCGTGCTTGGATAATAACCAATGCATTTTAACCATGCATCCACCAAATTGTTAGCTTCTACTTCTGTTAGGGGTAACTGAACTGTCACGACTGCGGGTGGATGGTGGGAACTGGCCTCGTCATCGTGGATGCTTCTTTGTCGTTGTGTCAGCTTAATAGGGGGATTAAGCTGCTCGGGAATCGGTAGGCGCCTCCACCATGTCACAACTGGGGGTTGTTTCCCTAACGGGGCGTGAGTGATAACCACTCGACTAAAAAACAATATAGATTTTTATTAATACTTGGTTATTAAATTTACCAGGAAGCTCGGAGAAAACCCAGCATGTCTCCGGGGGGTGCGGACCAGTCCGGCACTGTCGATGGGGGCTCTCACAGGATGTGCCTGAGGGGCTTTACGTCACTCCGCCTCCAGAGGACGGGAGTCGGAGAGGCCTGGAGCCTAGGGGACTCTTGGAGGGTACTTTTAGATCGATCAGGAGAGGGGCCTCGAGTCTATGTGACACATGGGCACTCCTGTCGCAGGGTAGTTGACCAGTCGTTGAGACGAAGCTCCCGTGTCCATCCAATGTTCGGGTATTTATACACCGAAAGTGCTGATTCTTGTTTAATTGAACTTGACATTGGATGGCACAGTGGTCCGCGACCTCAACGCACAGTGGTCTAGAAGTGTGAAAATTATAATTAAAACGTGGAGCCCACCATTTTGTTGACAATAATGTTAACCTACATCTAGTTCTGTTTTGCTGTCGCCATCCTTATCTAAATTAATTATCATCACAAAGAATTATTATAATCCGGCCCCGACAACAAATTCTCTAAATTTAGTGGTTTGTACGACCATATTTAGCACCCATTTTATTGCAGTCATGTAATCACTACCATTTTTCGTGAAAAGAACTTTGGATAGATAGATAGATAAGCATTTATCTCAAAACATATTCGCAATGGTTACAAAGTTTGAAACACGTCATTAAAATATAGTAGTAGTAGTACTTTTGGGGGGGCCATGGCCCGGCGAGTAGGCCTAAAAGGCCCTTTTCGCCATCCCCGTTCCACCCCTCAACAACTACCCTTCCTCAAAACTGAGTCGCCGCGTCTTTCTCAGAAAGACAAGCAGTTTCTCCCAGTTCAAGGTACTCAGCTCCTGTCGCGTCAGTGTTGTCGTGCCAAGAATATTTCTTCTTGCGCGACCCCACCTGTCGCATACTCCTATTAGATGGTAAGGGGTCTCCTCTCCAGTTCCGCAGTTGGGGCAGAGTGGGGTTTCCCCTATTCCCAAAAGGTGCAGGTGTCTATTCAGCCTGCAGTGGCCTGTCAAGATTCCTATCAGGTCTGCCAGAGTTGCTCTTCCCTTTGACAGCAGCCAAGTGGCTCGAGAAGAGCTTGGCTCTGGTACCATCTCTTTGGCCTGTCTACAAGCGTCCATAACTCTCCAGTCAGCGGTCGTACGACTCCAAGCCCATTCGGAGAGAATTTTCGACGCCTGTGCTCTGCTTATTCCTAGTTGTGGCTCTGGTCCTATGGGGGTCATCGACGCGCCTCGCCTTGCGAGCTCGTCTGCCCTTTCGTTTCCCGCTACACCGGAGTGTCCCGGGACCCAGCCGAGCCTTACCCTCTTCTTTGCAGCCAGTTCATCGAGGGCATCCCGACACTGTCGAACCAGCGCAGAGCTCGTCCTTGGTCTCTGGATTGCCTTCAGTGCTGCTTGACTGTCCGAGTAGATATATATATCCTCCTCGTCGCCCATGTTGACTTCCTCCCTGGTCGCAACCTCAAGGATCGCTAAGACCTCAGCCTGGAAGACCGTAGCGAATTTTCCCAGGGATAGGACTTGTCCTTCCCCTGTGTCCACTCGATACACCCCGGCCCCGGCCAGCCCAGTGCCGGCCATCCTTGAGCCGTCGGTATACCAGATCTGTCCCCTATCGGGTTGGGGTCGATTTCCTGCTTCCTCCCTTGTGGGGATGTTCACCTCAAATTTCCTGTTCAGTCTCAGGCGGTCATCGGAGAATCCTATACAGGAGAGTATAGGCGTAGCCTCTCTCATTTTCTTGGCTATCTCCGTGTGACCTGCTCCTACCTGTTGTCCTAGCCAGGTTCTATTCTCCACCATTCTCCTGTGTGTCGCCATAGCCTCTCTCTGTATCCAAAGCGAGATTTCCGGCAGCCCCAGAAGAACGTTTAGAGCTGCTCCTGGAGTTGTCCTCATTGCGCCTGTGATTCCCAGACAGGCTAGTCTTTGCAAACTTGCCAATTTCAGGGCGTAGGTGGTTTTCTTCACCGCGGGCCACCAGACCACCGCTCCATACGTGATCTTGGGTCTTAAGACCGCAGTGTATAACCAATGTGTTATATGGGGCTGGAGTCCCCATTTTCTTCCTACTATCCGGCGCAGCTGCCACAGTATTACTGTGGCTTTCTTGACTGTATTTTCGACCTGAGATCTCCATATTAGTTTCCTGTCGAGGATGACCCCTAGGTATTTGACTTCCTCTCTCAAGGGGAGTGGTTTGTCGTATAGTGATGGGGCCCTGAAACCTGTAAGATTCCTCCTTCTTGTGAACAGAATGAGCTCCGTCTTGCTCGGGTTCACCGAGAGTCCAGTGCTCCTACACCATCTTTCAATTGTCCTGCAGGCCGTCTGCATGCGCTCGCACACCGTTCCGATAAACTTGCCCGTCACTAGGACCAGTCCATCGTCGGCGTATGCTTGCGCATAGAGTCCGTTCGCCTCCAGGGTTCTTAGGAGCCCGTCCATGACCAGGCACCACAGGCGAGGCGATAGACAGCTCCCTTGGGGGCATCCCCCGCTCACCGTAGTCCTGATCTTGTCAGCTCCTTGTCCTGCCTCTAAACTTCGGTCTTTCAATGCAGAGCCCACCCAGCTCGTGAGGGCTATTGGTGCGCCTCTCGCTTGTAGGGCCTCGCATATGGTTGCCGTTTTTGCCTTGTTGAAAGCTCCTTCTACGTCAAAGAACAGGGCGAGCGCCACCTCTTTGCTAGTGATTGTCTTTTCGATCCTGTACACTACCGAGTGGAGGGCCGTCTCGGTTGACATCCCTCTCCTGTAGGCGTGTTGGTTCCTGTGCAGAGGGTGTCTTTTTAGGACCTCCTCCGTTAGGTACCTGTCTATCATTCTTTCTAGTGTTTTCATTAGGAATGATGTTAAACTGATTGGTCTAAAAGACTTGGGGGTCGAGTAGTCTCCTCTTCCAGGTTTTGGTATAAAGACCACTTCGGCCGATCTCCATGTCTGCGGCACATATCCCATTGCTACACTGGCCGCGAAGACCCTCCCTAACTGAGGGAGGATACTTTCCACGACCTTTTGTAACATTATCGGGATTATGCCATCTAGACCAGACGCCTTGTATGGGCTGAACTCGGACAATGCCCATCTTATGGCTTCTTCGGTCACCACCTTACTCGCCAGGTGCCAGTCGGGGTCGCCCTCCTGCGCTCCGGCTTCTGGTGCTGCCTCTCCTCCCTCTTCTCCAGGGAAGTGGGTTAGGAGGAGAGATTCTAAGATCTCTTTCTTGTTTATTGTCCAAGTGCCATCCTCCTTTTTGAGTGCCCCTATTTCTCCTTTCTTTTCAGAGCTGAGGAGCTTTAAGAGCCTAGCGGAGTCCGAGAGTCTCTGCATGTCTTCGCAGTATCTCCTCCAGCTCTCCCGCTTGCATCGCCTCAGCTCTCTTTTAAACTTACCTCTGGCTTCCGAGTAGCTGTCCCACGCTTCCTGGTCTCTGCTTCTGAGGGCCTTTTGATGGGCCCCCCTCGTCTCCTTCCTAAGAAGGAGAAGACCGACTCCACCAGGGGACTCTTTTTGGTCCCGGCTTACTCATCGGGCAGGCCTCTTGGAACGCCTGGTCCAACACACTCGTTAGTTTTCCTACTTCTATTTCTAGCTCTTCTTTGGTTTGTATGCGGTCCCCCTTTTAGATATCCCTAGTCGCCGCCACGGCTTCTTCATATAAAGCCCAGTCGGCTGCCCTTGGGTTCCTCCTGGGTGACATGTCCTCCCCTTCTGATTCGATTTCGTACCGAATCATTCTGTGGTCAGACATCACTATATCACTACACACTCTCCAGTTTTTGACCTTTTCCGCGAACTTATGCGTTGTCAACGTTACGTCAATCACCTCCTGACGGATGCGATTAACAAAGGTTGGCTCAGCGTTCCTATTACACACTTCTAGGTTTTCCGCGGTGAGGTATTCCATTAAGGCGTTACCTCGAGCATTGGTATCTGTGCTCCCCCAAAGAACGTTGTGCGCATTTGCATCACAGCCAATGACCGCTGGGAGACCTGTCCCTTTTATAAACTGTATTAAATTAAGTAGACCTTCCGTTGGGGGTAATTGCGCTATGTCGTACGGAAGGTAGAGGCTGGCTATTATTATCTTAACTTTATTTCCACCTACCTTATACTCCAGGATTGCCGCTGTGACGTCCCTGGAACCCACTTGAGTCACTGGTGTGGCTCGTAGTCCCTTGGACACCATGATGCAGGTCCGCGGTCTTTCTTGGCCCTGCTCGCCGACGATGATGTTGTGGCCGGCTGCCTGGAGTCCCCTGATGTTGTCCCTGTGGAAATATGGTTCCTGTATTAGTGTTATGCCAACCTGCCCAGCCATGACCTTCACCAGTTCGGCAGAAGCGTCCTGGCTATGTTGCAGGTTGATCTGACTTACCCTTAGGTGCTCCGTGAAGATGTTACTTCGGAGCAGCCTGATGTCCTCCTTCTTTAGAGGTACCGGGTTCGGTTGGCGCTCTTCTTGCCGTAGCTCGGTATACCCTTAAGGTCACCAGCTCGTAGAAGAGCAGCCACCCAGCCTCTCTAAGCCTTCCCATGGTCTCCTTGGAGATCTGGAAGTAGAGACGCCAGTCTCCCGCCTGGCCCTCTGTACTTCGGTGTTTCCACCTACTAACGTTAAGGGCCCGGTTTTGGAGTTCCAGCATCTCCACCACCTTCGCTACCTCTGGCTGTCCTTGGGACCTCAGGGTGAAGGTCACCTCCACCGGCCAGGGGGCCTCCGACGCTCTCACGGCTCTGAACGTCCGACCTTCCCTGGTCAGCGGGGGGCATCCTTCGATCAGCCAATCTCTCGACTGATCGTTTTCTGCGGTCACCCTGAACCAGCCTGATTCTACTAGGCCGGAGTTGCGGAAGCGGAGTTCCAGCTGATTTTCCGCCGTTCCAGCCATCGCCTCCCTCATTTGGTTAATGAGGTGGCTCCGGATGGCCTCCGCTTCTTCTGTGGTTAGCCTTCTTTCATCCTTGCCTTCATCATCAGGTAGGATGATCACCTGCTGCTCTCGTCTTGCTGCAGCACTGTACGCCTCTCCAATGGGGCCACTCTTCTCTCCTCGGTCTGGCCCCCTTGGGCCGTCCCTTCTGAGAAGAGGGGACTTGCCCGTGGTTGCCTTCTCGTTGGAGCTTTGTGGCCCCTGGTTTTTCGGCTTTTTATGCTGCCTTCCTGGAGGAGTTTCCTTTTCAAACCGGGGCCGTTTATTGCCTTTCACCTCCTGGGTGAGCTTTCGCTCTCCCTGGGGGTTTCCGGCCGGTCCCGTTGGAAGTTCGGCTTGTTCTTTTTCCTGCCGTTGTCTCTGCTCATTGCTCCTTTTTATTGTCCTTGCTTTGGCCCCTCTGCTTACCGTTTGCCATTCGGATCTGTCGCCGGTGGTCGGCCTCGTTTTCACGCTGCCAACCTCCGAGCTGCTGCCCGCTGCCTCGGCCGCAGGGGTGGTATCGGTGGGAACTCGCTCTAGATTCCTTTCTTTTGCTCGTTCCTCCCTCGCCTTATGCCTTAGCAAGGTCCTCTTCTTGTTCCTATTTCTCTTCCTCTTTTCTTTCCTTCTCTCCTCAGCGGAAAGTATGGTGGGTTCGCCCTGGTCGGACTTTTTAGGGTCCGCCCTTGGCGAATCTCCGACCACCGTTTCCGTTTCCGAGCTTTCTAGTAGTATCTGCTCTTGGTCGGACGTTATGTCCATCCTAGAGTCAGATGCCCTGCTGGTGTTGGGACCAGGAAGTCCCTCGTAGTTTTGTGACCCTTTTGACGTTTCATCTTTTTTATTTTCTTCCATTGTTTAATTTGGGGGGGGGGGGGGGTTTGTGCGCAGGCACCGAATGTGTAATGATGAGTGAGTGTTGGGTGTAGTGGTGAGTGTGATGTGTATGTGAGTGTTAGAGCCGGCACTGATTGTTTCTGGTTAAGTGTGACTTGAGGGACGACACAGACACAGTGTGTTTTCTTTGTATTTGTCAAGTAGTCAGTTGGAGGATTTTCAACAGTTTCTTCGCCGCGTGCTACATGGTCGGACTTGTTCCCAGTTTGACATATTCGGCAGCCGCGATAGTATCCCCCCGGCCTGAGCAGCAGGGTCCTGCCCAGTCGCCAACTGGCACTACTACTCTGACCGAGATTTTTTTTTTCGACGGATGATGGGGCAGCCCCCTACACTGGTTAGGCAAGGGTGGGCCCCTGTACTGTCCTTCGGCCCAGGGAAGTGTCCTAAACCCCAGTTGTTACATCGCTACCTCTTCGAATAGGTCTCCTTGGGGTCCACCCTCGTTGCAGGCAGGACGTCCACTGTTTTCCAGCCTCCAACAGACTTCCTGCGCGTGTTCCCTTCCTCCTTAGGGGCTTAGGACCCTCTACGTCAATCTGATCAAATTCCTGCATCTACCAAGATAGATGCGAGCAATCTTTAACTGATTGACATAGGCGGAGTTTCATTAAAATATAAGTATACATGGTGTTTCTTAGTAGCATGATAATATTTAAGGAGGTTATCCTTAAGTCCATTTTGAGAAAACAACTTCATATGAACATATGTCCTAAAAGTTTTAACTGCTGAACTACAAGGTGCTAAAGTTTTAAGAAAAAAATATTTTTTTTATGATACCTTCGGTATGGCCCTATCTGCTTTTGTGAAACGTGGTACGCATCTTGTATGCATCAAAAGGCATTTTCTCCTGCACAACATGATTTTTTTATTCTTGCCAGTGGCTTTCGTGCGGGATTTGCACTGAATCATGTAAAAGAGAAAAGTAAAACTGCTTTTTTTTAAAGTAAAAAATTATTTTTTTTTTTAAATACTCATTCCTTTCTGAGCACATACGGCCTTTTTATTTTGTTCCGTTTGACGTATTAAAAAAATAAAATTCATTTATTTGCATGTCGATAGACCAATTACGAGAAGAAACAATTAATGTAACTTTAAACAATAACCTATCTAATCTATCTAATAATTAAATCAAAGCTAGTTCAGGAAAATCAGCAGGTCCAAAAAATCAACTGGTTTAATGATAATCTTAGAAATATGAGGGGCAGACTACAAACACTCAGTCTCCTTAATAAACAAAATCCAATTATGGTTCCTAAAAACATGGTAAGTAACTACAAAAAACAATATAGGAAAGAAATAGCCAAGTCCAAAAAAAGCTGCCCATGATAACTTCATTAGCAATGCACCAAATAGGTCTTTAGCAACGTGGAATATCATAAAATCAAACAGCAACTCTCTTTCTGCCCCTGAAGCCACTCGGCTAATGCTCAGATTTTCAATAATTTCTTTATAACAGTAGCAGATGATATAATTAAAAATATTCCTCCTACTAACTGTTCCTACTCTGACTATCTAATAAAACAATACACAGGTAATAGCTTTAAATTTCATGAAGTGACTCAAAGAATGGTTTTTGATAAAATCTGTGACCTCAAAAACAGTGGTAGCAAAGACTGTTATGACATCAACACTAAAATCATCAAACACCTTAAAGATATAATAAGCAAACCTTTAACCGACATGTTTAATCACTGTATTCGAGTCAGTAAATTCCCATCTTCTCTCAAGTTAGCAAAAGTTATACCTATTTTCAAGAATAAGGGTGATCCCGAGGATCAAACAAACTACCGACCGATATCATTGCTACCAATAGTTTCAAAAGTTTATGAATCACTACTAAAAGATCAAATTAACAATTACTTTGAACAAAACAGCATTTTTGCACCAAACCAGTTTGGCTTCCGTAACAAAAGAAGCACCACTCTGGCAATAAATCGACTGACTGAGTATATGGCCGAAGGGTTTGAGGGTAGGCAAAACACTTATGCTACTTTCCTGGACCTGAGTAAGGCGTTTGACTGCATTTCTTTTCAGATCCTCTATAAAAAACTAATCCACTACAATTTTCACCAAAGCAGTGTGACCCTTATCAGGTCATACTTGGAGGAAAGGGAGCAGTATGTTCTTTTTGGTAATCAGCAATCAGAAAGACAGAGAATCCATCCAGTATGGTGTCCCTCAGGGCTCTGTGCTGGGTCCTCTGTTGTTCCTCATATACATAAATGAATTGCCAAACTTCTCTAATATCATAAACTTACTCATTATCTTGTTTGCTGATGACACCACCACATTGCTGCGTTACCACCCCTCGGACCCTATTTTGCAGTGGACTTTACTTGAAGAGGAACAAATCAAAAACTGGTTTCTGGCTAATAAACTCAGTCTCAATAATGACAAGACTCAGAATATGAATTTTACTCTGCAAACTTCAACATCAAACCTTCAGAATCAGGATTCAGTCAAATTCCTGGGGGTCTACCTAGATCCTGGGTTGCCGTGGGAGGCACATGTCAATCACCTAAGCCTCAAACTATCAAAAATTACCTTCCTGATAAGAAGTCTATCAAAAATTGTATCCCAGGGCACGCTATTTATGGCATACCATGGATACTTTAACTCTAACTTATCCTATGCAATTTTAAACTGGGGTCATTCTTCTATTTCTGCACAAATCTTTAAGTTACAACGACGCTGTGTTAGAATAATTGCAGGCATAACGTATCGCGATTGTTGTAGAGATGTTTTTACTAAACTGAGACTCCTTACCTTCCCTTGCACCTTTATTTTTCACTGCCTGATCTATATGAGGCAAAACCTAGACGATTTTAGAGTGCACAGTGATAATCATTCCTATCCAACCAGGAACAGAGAGAACTTAGTTCTCAGCTACCACAGACTGCACCGTACTAGGAGGGGTACCGACTACTATGGCATTAAATTTTTTAATACCCTGCCTATGGCAGTCAAGGGTCTGGATTTGGCTCATTTTAAGTCTAGAGTGAGAAACTACCTTATAAAAAATGCCTTCTATTCCACCGAGGAGTTCTTAGAAAGTGATTTCAACCTCTGAATGTAAAATATTATTGACTGGTAATGTTTGCCTCACTAATGTACTCTATGTTGTCTTTATATTATGTTTGGTATTTCTACATTTAATGAATTTTAAGCTGTTATTGTCACTAATGTACCCTATGTCGTATTTATATTATGTTTGGTATTTTTACATTTAATGCATTTTAAGCTGTTATTGTCACTTAAGAAGTCTTATTATGCTATCTGTATTACTATTTCTTGACCTGTAAAAGCACATTTGTGTAGTACTTTACTAATAAAGAAACTAAACTAAACTATCTAAGGGAATCATTTTTAAACGGTAAAGTTATGAAATTATAGTAATCTAAATATATTTTGGAATGCTTATACAAAATTACCAGAAACGCACAAATAAATAAATTAAATCAGATTTTGAAAATGTCCACCTTCTGCAAATATGCCTCTGCTCTTGTTCTCATGGACTCACGTACTCTTTGGAAAGTGCCGGAGCTGTTTCTAATAGTTTCGCAAGCAACTATGATGCGGTTTCTTAACTGCGTTTCAGAATGGATTGGTGTGCTGTAAACCAATGTTTTAAGATTACCAAACAGGAAGTAATCTAAACTATTAAGGTCCGGGGACCTAGGTGGCCATGCCTGTGGTCCTCCGCAACAGTGAAGTGCGCTGGCGCCCCGTCGTGCATAAACCACAGTCGATAACAAAGGCATAAAGTGAGAATAAATCATACGAAAGATATTGACACATAAATACTTAGCTATAACTCTTAACATGTAACAAGAAGTTGCCAGGCTGTTACATAGAATATCAGTATGAGTATTCCATTTAAGATTAGAATCATTGTAACGCCCAAGAAATTTACAATTATTAATAATATCTATATCGGAATCAATTAGCGTTATTTTGTCGGCAGTTTGTTATTTTATTTATTTGCGTTATAAAAACAATACATTTTATTTGTTTTAAGAATAAGACTATTGTCGTCGTGAAACCATCCTTTTAATGGTAGAAAATATTCTTCAGAGTTTTTAAGTAAATTTGTAATGTTTTCATTGTTATCTGCATAATTTACAATTTTTGCCTGTTGATATATAAAAGCTGAAGGTAAGCCATTTAGATAGATTATGAATAGGAGTGGCCCGAGAATACTTCCCTGCGCGACACCAGGTTTAATTGAAAGTCTCTCAAAAATGAACTTTTGGTAATCATTTTTAATAAGAACTCTTTGAGCTCTGTCGCTGAGGTAAGTTTTAAACCAAGACAATGCCAATCCTCTCACTCCATATTTATATAGTTAATGAATTAGATCGATATATGAGAGACAGTCAAAAGCCTTGGAGAGATTAAGAGAAAGGCCTCATGCTAATTCTCCCCCCTCCAATACTACCAACGTTTGCTCCACAAAGTCAAAAACAGCTGCCTCATTAGATCGATTCTTTAAAAACCCATGTACATGCCCTCAAAAATCTTTAGCTGTATCAAACAGTGACCACATTGAGGTTTCCCACAGAATTTACTTATCATCTAAGTCGTTTCTCTCGCGATAAATTGCCAATATATTATCGAGAATAATCTTATCGCACATAATAGGCTTGTGATTTATTAAATACAACTACTCTATTATGGTTGAAAATCCATCATAACAGGGCTTAATTTTAAATTATAATAGGATTGGTATTACTGTGGTTAGATGTATACATATACCTGCAATGCTTAATATCATGATTGTACCTAATAATATCGATAGAAACTATTATAGCTGAATAAATCCACTTACCAATTAATAATTTAAATATTTTTAAAGGCTATATTATAAAATGCGCATTACCGCAGCATTTGAAATGGATATAGGGCTTTTATACAGGGTGTCCGGAAATGATGATGATACATTTTTAGGTACGATTCTACGTAAAAAAATATGAAAATAGTATATTACGTTACAAGACCGGAAAGTACTATTTTACAGGACGAAGCAGGCAATTTCCAGGGCGAGCCCCAGGCGAGTCCTGGAAGCCTGCGAGTCCTGTAAACGTACTTTCCGGTTGTGTAACGTACAATATTTTTTTTTAAATCGACGCAAGACCAGTGGCGTACAAGAAAATTTAGATAATGGCTTACTACATTAATATAGTTTTAAACAGATTGAAAACTCTATAGTCAGGAATTTTTTTTATTTATAATAGTTATAATAAATATTATTTGATAATAGGCACTTAATAAATAATTAAAATTAGAATTATTCTAATAATTAATAATATCTATTTTTGAACTGTTATGTTAAAAGTACAATTACTTCTTTACACCAACATTTGAAAACGACAAACGTTTTTTCATACTTGTCCCTGGACTTATGCGGCAACAAGTCGTGAGTAGCTCTAGCAGCCGCTTCAGTTATTTCAAGAGGAATTTCACCTTCATCCACATTCATTTCCATAATATAATCTAACTTTTAACTTTTAAACACAATTTTTAATAAGCAGTATCAAATTTGACAGTTCGTTGCCATGAAACGCCATGAAAGAAACAATCAAGTCAAAGCCTACTTATTATGGGTTTGGTTCGTTTTCTCAAATATTGATCGGAATGTAAAAAAAGGGCCCGGTAAAGTAAAAATAGGGACCGGTAAAGTACTTTACCGGTCCCTCTTTTATGACTTTCTGGTCTAGACCGATAAAATGACATTTTCCGGTTAAAAAATTGAGTAGAAAGTGGTTGCTTTCCGGTCGATTTAAAAAAAAAGTATATATAGGTCCGCAAATGTTTTCCATATGGAGCTACAAGCCCTTAAAGATGGTGTTATCAAAGTGTTTTTTTTTTAAATTATTTACTAGTATGTATTTGCAGTACACACAAACAAATGTAGTATCAAATTAAAACTAAAAGTTTTATTCTAAAACTAACGTAAGCATGAATAGGAGCAAGCATAACTTAATCACATATAAAAGATAGTTAATTCTCAAAATATATATTCACTGTAACATTTCATATAGTCAGTTTTATTATACTGTTAAGTTGAAATGATAATAGATATGTAATAGTTATGAGATATAATATATCCTTAACTTGAATAGAAATTTGACATCAAATCAGCATTAATATATGTAAGGTCTAAAATTAAATTAATCTCAGCGTTAATGAACGTATAGTTAGAGTCAGAGTCAATGTTTTTGTTGTAATAATTAGTTAATATCAAATCAAATATACTTTATGGTTTGGTTGTACCCGTAATAATTCTTATTAAAATTAGCTATATATTCAAAATATTAATAACCTATCGTAAAAGAAACAAAAAGAATGTTTCAAAACTAATAATGAGGGATTTTTAAATTGAAAATGATTTATTAACTTCATCTGAAAATTTTCACTCTCGAAGTAATGGTTCCATATTCCATGAATAAATTAAACAAACAGTAGGTACACTGCATTACACAAGGAAATGTTCTTAAAAAATGCAATTAAACCAAATGACCCGTCGCTCGAACTCTTCCACTTCCAATCAAGGAATATAGCATCGATATCATCAAAATAAGATGAACTGTCGCGAGAATTGTAAAAATTTCTGTAAAACTACTTTCTAGACACAGTTTCAAAATAAGAAATTTTCACTATTTTTAAAATTATCATATTGTACAAGAATTATCTTTAAAATAATTTTGATTTTATGACATATCTTCAATTTGGCATGTTGGCTGCTTTTATGTTTATTCTAAAGCTACTCTTATATTTTATTCTTAAAACTATCCTAGTTAGGTTTCATATTTAATAAAGCTGCAATACTTGAAATAATAATAAATTAGATTTATTTCATATCTATTTTATAATAAAATTGGTTTAATTATATTTTTTAATACTAATGTATATTTAGACTGAATCGAGTTCTAGGCTTAAAGTATTGTTTATTATTTTCAATGTAAACATATTTTTATAAAAATAGTAGTATGTTCTCTTTGAAATTAGATTTTTTGTGTGTACAATAATTAACTTTCAGGTATAAGTTAAACTTTCTAAAAATATTAGGTTATAGACATGTTCTAATGTCTTTGGGTGACCCATACTGCGACCCGTGGCGTGGTGACAAACTGACACAAGCTGTCGGTCCCTTTGATGTTGGTGTCGCCAGATTTTTACCGACTTATTGATGTTTCGCCTAATTGGTACACTGGAAAAAAGTTTTAAATATCGAAGAACACGAATACGTTAAAACGTACACTGAAGAAGTAATTTTCTTTATTTTATTATTATACGTTTTTCACACAATTTATGACACTAAATTTTCAAGTCCTTCTGAAGCAAATCTTTTCTATTACATGCCTCAGTCCATAGATATTGTTTAATACACATATGTCTGCAAATAAGCCGTTTGGGCAGTAGAGCAATAAAATCTTTTAATTCAAATTCAAATAATTAAATTAATTCTTGATTTAGTTGAACACCACCGTCTTTCTTTCAACATTTTTTATTTCAACTACGTTTGTTGTTGGTGAGCACTAACATTTCTTTATCGCAATAAAGTTTTTAAAGATGCCAATTTTAAGACGGTAGTATTATTTGTCCTTATTTATTGTAACATTAGCTTTATTGATTGTTAATAATTCAAAATTTGTATTGAAAATGGGCGATAATTTCTTATTTCAAGAACTTACCGATACGCATCTTGCTTATAGTGCTGCAAATTGTAATGGAAGAAAAGCTGCACGCTTGTATGTTCACAGATATCCGGAACAGCGACAACCTCATCATACAACCTTTGCTTCCATCCATCGTTGTCTAATAGGATGTGAGAACCTAAAGCATCCTGGTGGTGGTGATCGTCCAAGAACAACTCGTACGGTTGAATTTGAAGAAGGAGTTCTCACCGTGTGGAGGAAGATCAATCCACGTGTGTTCGCGCCATTGCACACCATATGGGATCCTTCAAGTCGTCGCTACAACTTGCCTTACATGAACAACTTCTGTACCCCTACCATTTACAATGCGTACAAGCTTTAGCTTTTATCCTGAAGATTATTAATTGATGTTATTAAGAAACGAAAAAAATGCCAAATCTGCCGGCTTTGACGAAATCGGGAATAAATGCAATTATATATGAAATTTCTTAACCTTTGAACTTACTGTTTAATACAATTTTGCGACAGAGAATTTTTCCGGATTTGTATAAACGGGCTGCAATCAAACCGTTGAATAAACGCGGAAACCAAGAAGTGTTGAGCAAATATATACTTCGGAAAAGATACTAAAAATTAGAATATCAAACTATTTCGAAGTAAATAATATACTATCTGATAATCACTTTAAATTTTGGGTAGGTAGATATATTTGTATGGTCCGCTCACAGATTTAAGAGAATGACTACCTGCCTTTAGTTATCACCCATCATAAAATTCTTTGTTGAAAGGGTTTCAAGGATCATAGAGATAATGATTTTATTATCAACATCGATTAGCTTTCTGCTAATAGTTTTTGGATCATAATTTAATAGAACCTCACTTGGGAAGAATAGTATTGTTATCTGATGAGGCATGTTTCTTTTATGCGCGATGGCTATTTTGGCATAATAAAAATGCTGACGCTGTGATCTCTAGAAGACACCAGCAACAATTTTTTGTAAACATGTGGGCTGCTGTTTTTGGGTAGAATCTAATAGTTCACTTGCTGCCTGCTCGATTGAACGCAAATATTCATCTCCATTTTCTGTAAAATGTTTTGCCTTTAGTATTAGGAAATGCCCCTTTAGAGACTAGATATAACACATCATTTCAACATCACGGGGCATCTCCACATTTTGGTTTAACCATGCGCCAGTATCTAAACCAGCGATTTCCTGGCCGATGGATTAGAAAAGGAGCCCCTGTGGTCTGGCCCGGGCGTTATCCCGATCTGAACCCCCTGAATTTTTTCCTTTAGAGTTATCTGAAATCTTTGTATTGAAGCAAGTGGTCAACATTTTGAACAGTTATTGTAAACCATCATATAATGGGAAAAAAATCCAACACGACCAAAAAGTGATTTATTAATGTCCTCCTGAACATTTTATGTAAACTAATATTAATTATTTAATACTGAAATAACCAAAACCATTTTTCCCATATTTCTGCCAAAATGGCTCATTTGCGACATATGTTTATTAAACAAAACAAGTTTATTTTTATGTCCTTTACCACCCCTTAAAGATTGTTGGTACTTATGTTTTTGGGACACCCTGTATGAAACGGTTAGTTTGTTTACATTAAAATTATATTTCTTTTTTTAAATGCATACTTAACCTCATCTTTAGGAAACGCAGGGAGTGATATTTCCTGATCGCTTCTGGAGTGACAAGGTCGATAGTCACAAGAAAAACCATGAACTGTTTAGACATGTTGCAATGTTTTTTATTATAATCAGTGACGCAGCAATACTGAATTAACTTAAACACTATTTAAAAGGATTTAAAATAAATAATAAAGGGAATCTTAATAAAGAGCTCTGTGCATATTATTGCTATACATTTTCCTAGTTCTAACAAGAAGTACATAGCCGTTAAAGGAATAGAAATTTCCATATTCTTTAAATATAATTTAAGACATTAAGCCTCGATAAAAAACTTCCAGATCTCACACACACTGATCAAACTTTAATACACAGGACTCAAATGATATATAATATAATAGTATACAAGTGACAAATCAAAACCAAAAACCAGGAAACAAGGGTCAGGTTAGTTCAGTTTATAAACCATAATCAAGTTACGTTTACACAATTGCAGAATGACCACCCTTGGGCCTATAGCTCCGTACAGAAGCATTTGCGGACGTATGGTAACATGAACTTTTATCATTTTTTTGTTAATGTTGAATCATACCTTAAATTTGTCTTCGTCACTCCGCACACACTGTATATACTATGCAGTTAGACACTCCGCCTTGATACTAGATATGTGATCTGATCTGTTACAATGGTAATATTACAGCCAACTTAAAGTATAAGCATAACTTAAAAAAATTTAAAAACTAATAATCCCTTGTACTACAACCGATTTAAAGAAATAAGGGCAAGGACCAATCAAATGATCAAAGATTGTTATCGCTTGTATATTGTAAACACCGGAAGAAGTATTAGGGATGATCCCAGGAATTTCTAGAGGTACATTCAGCAAAACTGTGCTATCCCTGGGGAAATGTCATACCAGGGAGTACAATTTAATAACCCAAAGGTAATTGTTTCTGCTTTTGCAAACTAGTTCGAGAGTGTCTATGGTCAAATTAGTAATCCCCATAACCCTTCAACTCTGAACCTTAACCATATGAAAATATCCCCACCCACTGTTACTGAACCCGATATCAAATCGATGAGATAAGAAAGGGATGCCAAGTGGTCCTGACTCTGTTCCAAGTTTTTTTTATTAAGGATACTATAAACTCCATTATTTAAAATATTTAACCTTTCATTAAGTCAACCACGATATCCCAAACGATGGAACGTATCTAAGATATGTCCAGTATTTAAAAATGGGAACAGAGGACAAGTCGAAAACTATAGACCCGTTTCTCTTATTTGTGGGTTTTCAAAAATTTATGAAATAACCTTATATCGACACATAATGCATAAGATTGAACCACTATTTTCAGTTCGTCAACACGGCTTCTTGGCGAGTCGGTCAACGACCACCAACCTGGCTTGCTTTTCCAATTTTGCATCTAAAGAAGTTGATTCTAGAGGCCAGGTTGATGTGATCTTTACAGACTTCACAAAGGTCTTTGACAGGATATGCCACAAAATACTTTTTTTTTTTAGAACATATTTAAAACAAAACGCACTACGTTTGGTACAATGGGTTCAAATCGTTGCTGTTTGGAGCTACTTCAGGGGTTCCTCAAGTGTCAAACCTGGGACCACTCTTATTTCCTATATTCATAAACGATGTTCAAAATGTAATTGATGTTGAGTAGGTACCAAAGATTTGCTGATGATCTAAAATTGTATGTTTCGGTGGGGTATTTACTCTGACTGCGAAAAACTGCAGGATAATGTCAATGCAATTCATAACTGGTGTATTGGTAATGCACTCTTACTCAATGCTAAAAAATGCGCCATATTGACGATTAGTCGGAGAACTAAAGTTGCAGCACTAAATATTGACTACGTCATTGATGGGGAGAATTTGAAAAGAGTGGAGAATGTCAAAGACTTGGGCGTCATTGTGGATTCAAAACTGAATTTCAATGAACACATTACTAAAGCAGTTTCAGAATCTATGCAATTACTTAATTTTATTATTCGAAACTGTAACTCTTTTAGAGATATAGGAACACTTAAGGTTCTATATCTAACGCTGGTAAGAAGCAGGCTTGAGTATGGGTCACTTATATTATAAATATGTGATGGCTGTTGAACAGGTTCAGAGACAATTCATGAAATATATGGCCTTATAAACAAATGGGGTATACCCACAAATCGGTATAGATAATAATGTCCTTTTGGCTAGGTCTAGTTTGGAAAGTTTGAAAAAACGTCGAGATATTCAAAAGATATTGTTCTTGCATAAACTTGTTAATGGTAAAGTCTTCTGTCCTTACTTGTTATGTGAATTAAACTTTAATGTACCTAGAATTTCTAATGGGCATTGCGATTATTTCTATTAATCAGCAGCAAACACTAATGTGATGTATGTATCACCCGTGCATAACATGTGTTCGACCTATAATAAAATATCGCACACATACATGCGACTTGAGCATGAATTACAACCAGTTCCTTCGATTGTCTTCAAATTCTCTGTGATATGTAGTGTAGGTACTTAAAAACTGTGATAGTCATGTAACGATAATACCTATTCTAAAAGTATATTTATAAAACGTTTGTTATATTTTAAATTATCGGCCCTGTAATTTACATTGCTTGATTTTGTTGAAGTGAATAAAATAAAAAAAATATGTCATTTTCTATGTTCAGGCATACCTAAGCATTGCAGCAAGAATAATTTAGGGCATCCTGAGAGCACGAAGTGTGCAAAGGAATGGATTCACATTGATCTTAAATATTTGCTCAGGAAGGTCGATTCAGTTTTATACCGTTCTTTAGATGAAGAAAGTTTTGAATAGGCCCTAAACTGCAAGATATATAAGAAAAAGTATTATATAAGAGTTATAGAGTTTGCAATGGAGCATAACGTAAAAATACTTTGCGTTATACAGGACGGCTCAAAATATTGGTACTACATAAAAATTATTTTTTTTTTAAATGAAACACTATATAGTTTTCCTCTTTCTGATTCTGCTAGAAAGAATCTCTACAGTCGTATTTACTTTTTTGAATTTGGTTGCGACGTTGTCAAGTAAATAATTATTTCCTGGTATTTTATGATTTTTATTTGACTTATTGAAAAAATCATAGTTGCCTATAGAATCAATAGAATTAAACAAAATTTTTACCATAAGTACCTTAAAGTAGTTGGGACGTAACCATATCACTATTTGTTCTATTTATTATACGGGGTGTTCGTGTTGACTTGGCAAATCTCGCTAGTTTAAATATGCGTTATGTCAATTTTTTTATTTGGAACACCCTGTATTTTTTTACTGATAAGGTGTATTTTTCAAATGCCGTTATTTTTTTGTTAAATATGTCATCTACCTAAATCTTCTAGTTTTTAAAATATTGTATATTTTATGGAAAACTACACGAAAATTAGTAGTTTTATTATTTTAATCAAGAATGCCATGGGCAAATATAATAAAGATTTTAGGATTTTCGCATTAAATTTCTAATAATTTGTGCTTTGTTGACATTGTTTACATTGTTTAACCTTGTTTGACCACTGCAAACATCGAAAGGTTCAGACATTGTTGTGCGATTGTGTACTTATTCTCATTTCGAATATGTTGGGTTGTGAGAAGTGTAAAAAGAAGATTGAAGTGGATGATTTTATTTATTGTGCTTGTTGCAAAGCCGCATACCATGTCATAAAGTCATGTACAGTTATGTCCACAACTGAAATAAGGCTATGACGCTACAAAAACAACGGTCAGTGATATATTTTTGTGACAGTTGCAAAAACTCATTCTTAAAACTACCAATGTTAATTAACGAAATTGTATCATTGGAGAGTGAAGTCTCTGTCTTGAGAAATGAAGTTTCCTCAGTAAACATCCTAAAACAACAAGGCAACAATAAAATACCGGCAAACTCAACAAATACAAGTGGATCACTGAACCACAGTGATATGCTTAATGAAATCCAGGAGCGTAGTGCTAGGGCTAATAATGTCATTGCCTTTGATGCGACAGAAGGTGAATCTCAGGTCTTACAGGATAAAATTCAACATGACTTGGACACTGCCCATAACATTGTACTTGTATCAGGTCTTGCTGCAGATTGTGTAAAGAAAGTTGTTGGCTTGGGCAAGAAGTTACCAAATAAAAACAGACCATTACGTATAGTACTTGATAATCCTCAAAGCAGTCAGGCAATTGTGCGGTCCAGAAGAAAACTGCATGATTTGGGTTTCAATGTTAACTATGACAAGACCAAGATGCAGCAGGAAATTCATAGTAGTGCAGTAAGGGAACTGAAGTAGAGATTGAACAATGGTGGGTCCAATTTAAGAATTATTTGCAGAAACTACGTTGCACGTCTACAATTATCAAATCCACTCAACTTGTTCAAAAAAATTGAATAAATTAGACCTATCCAACTATTTTCACAATGTTGGTGGCATGCGCACAAAACTTCAAGATTTTGCTACAAGTGTAGCTGTTTCTACATATGACATAATTATCATAATCGAGACATGGTTGACGTCAGAGTTAAATGATGCTGAGCTGGGCCTCCCAGATTACAATATTTATCGCTTGGACAGAGAGGAAGTAACCAATAAGCGAACCAGGGGCGGCGGAGTTATGATCTGTATCAAAAACTCTTTAAATTCATCAATTATTTCAAAGAATATTCCTGCTGTTGAGCATGTTTTTGTTTTGTTAACAGTTGGCAAACTGGAGATGGTCCTGGGAGCAGTATATATTCCACCCAATTCTAGTACTGACAAGTATGTCGACCATTGTTCTGTGGTTGAAGGTATTGCCAGAAATCATCCTGCTGCATCGGTTTATTTATTTGGTGACTATAATTTGCCCTCGGCTGCCTGGTTTATGTCCGAATCTGGGGAACAGCTTGTCCAATGTCCTAATGGTTATCCAGCAGAATTAGTTTGTGACAACTTTTGTTTCATGGGTTTGCGCCAGTTAAATCATATTCCCAACCTGAACGATAGGTATCTGGATTTGTTGTTTGGTTCGACGCACTATTACTTTTTTATTGAATACGCCGACGACGCTCTCTTTTGTGATAGTCACCACCACCGAAGTTATAGTTGTAAAATTTCTGTTACTGATCAGGACGAACTTTCCTATGTTGAATATTTTAGGGACTTTCTTAAGGCAGATTATGTTGGAACTAATAACTTTTTGGCTTCCATAGATTGGGAAGTAGTGCTTTCAGGGAACATCGACGCCGCGATAGAGAAATTCTATGCAATTTTAGATCAAGCTATCGGTTTATTTATTCCTTTTAAACGTAGAGTGTCTTCCTCTTACCCTGCATGGTTTACAGGTGAACCAGGGCGATTAGTCAAAACCAAGAAAGCAGCTCACACCCAATATAAAAGGTCTAATAATATTAACGATTATTTTTATTTTAGTGATCTTCGATCCAGGTGTAAGCAATTGTCCATAGACTGCTATAAAAATTACATATCTAATTTTGAGAGCCATTTGCAGACCGACCCTAAGTTATTTTGGAAATTTATAAATTCTTCACGGACGAAAAATGGCATCCCTAGTACCATCCACCTTAACGGCATTAGTGCTACCAGTAATCCTGTAACCGATTATATTGTTGATGAAAGTAATATATCTGAAATTGTTAGCATAAACCAAATCACATTTTCTCTGCAGGAAATATTTGAGGGTATAATATCTTTGCCCAGTAAACTTAGTTCCGGTCCTGACAGGATTCCACCATGTTTCATAAAAAGTTGTTTGTACACCATTTCAAAACCTTTACATTTCTTGTTTAACAAATCAATATCTGAGCACAGTTTCCCTAAAGCTTGGCTTTGTACCTATGTTTTACCAATATTTAAAAAAAGGACATGATGCAAAAAATTACCGCCCAATAAGTATTTTGTCATCCATACCCAAGCTTCTTGAAAAAGACTTGATACCCTATTTGCAGTGGCACTGTAAAAGTGTTTTTGATTCTTGTCAGCATGGATTCGTTCTACAAAGGTCTACCAGAACCAATCTTTTGGTGTATAAACAAGACATTCTTTCAACTTTGGGGTCATCTTTGCAAGTGGATGCAATATATACAGATTACTGTAAAGCTTTTGATAAAGTTAATCACTCCATTTTACTATCGAGACTTAGGGCTATGGGTTTTCCTACATATCTAATAGAGTGGCTGCAAGGGTACCTGTCCAATAGAGATCAAATAGTGAGAATACATGGCTTTTGTTCGCGTGAAATATCGGCAATGTCAGGTGTCCCTCAGGTTTTCCACCTGGGACCATTGCTTTTTGTACTTTTTGTCATGGATTTGACTAAGTGCTTTTCATACTGTAAACCATTATTTTTTGCCGACGACACTGATGATGCACTAAACGGCAGTTCGTTGCCTAGCTGTCAAGTAATTCTGTGAGGATCTTCAACTATACTTAAAGCTGTCATTAATTTATTGTCATCGTTAGTCGCTGGCTTGACTCGTTCATGTGTTTCATAATCGATATTTCCTGCTCTGTCAAATCTCTTTTTTAATCGCTCAAAAGCAGTTGGATGAGGATGTCTACTTTGTGAATGTTGTTGGGCATAAATCCTCGAAGCTAAAAATGAATTTCTTTCACCTGCTCCCAAAGCATAAGTCATGTCAATAAGTTCTGTATGTGAAAAGTTTATGGTCAAAATATACCAAGATCAAAAATAGTGATAAAGGAGAAAATTTAAACAATATTTACCATATAATACCAATATAAATAAGTTTTTCCACTACTAACCTATAACATCGCCATTATTGACCGATTATTAACGTTAGAAATCGTTTTTCTCTACCTTATAAGTTATTATTGACATTGAGTTATTATTGACCATGGTCAATATTAAGGCATTGAAATCCATTATTGACCGATCTTCAAGAATCTATTTGAACGCAGGTAACTTGATTTTTTGATTCTACAACATTAATTCATAAAGGTGATTTCTTGTGGTTAGGCAACCAGATAATTATCAATATACATATTAGATTATTACAGATGCTATTGTAAAATATCGATACAATCAACATTTTTCCTGCTTCCATCCTTAATTCTGGAGGTGTACACATAATAATATCACTAACATTTTCTTCGCTCATTTTTTAAAAAAAACGGAAAACTCGTGAAATGTGATGACATAAATGAACAAAAATTAACGTTAATAAAGCCACCTGACAAAACAACAAAATATTTTGCAAAATCCCAAAGCGCAGGTAACTTGAATAAAAAATATACTTATTATACCTACCTATAATTTTTTATAATTATTAATACTATAAAGATAAATGTCTTATAAAAGTTTGTAGTAGTGGAAAAAATATTATATTAACCACGGTTTAGACAGCTTATATACCTCGCGTCTTAAATCCCTCGTCGCTCCGCTCCTCGTGATTTAAACTTGCCGCTCGGGCAATAATGATGGCTGTCTAAACCTTGGTTAATAATATACTAAGAAAGAGAAATAATAATGACAACTTATGTCAAGGTAAAGAGTTTATTTTGTCATGACCATCTTGATATATTATATTTCTATTTTCCCAATAAATATTCCAATTTTAATTATTTTGCCAATGGCATTCTTGATTATAATAATGAAATTTCTAATTTTCGTGTAGCTTTTCATAAAATATACAATATTTCAAAAACTAGAAGATTTAGGTAGATGACATATTTAACAAAAAATAAAGTCATTTGAAAAATACACCTCATCAGTTAAAAAATACAGGGCGTTTCATTTAATAAAATTGACATAATGCATCTTTAAATTAGCTAAATTTGCCAAGTCAACACGAATAATAAATAGAACAAATAGTGATATAAGACGGAGAATGAAGCCAGATGGCTCCATCTCGTGGTGCTGGTAAAGAACACCAATTCTTAAGCATACCTGCGCCCTCTGACATGGACTTACAAAGCCACAAATATCAGAGGATCTCCTGCAAAGACATTAAGTCACAATTGCAGGAGTCCTCGCTAGGCAGTGCTATACCCAAGCTGGGCGTTGGTTTAGTAACCGAAAAACTTAACAAAAATCAAGGGTTTGCTTTTTCCTTCTGCCAGAACCATCCTCAGACGCGTTTCGCTGTATTACAGCTCGTCAGTGAGACTATAGGTTCTGACAAGAGGAAAAAGCATAGGTGTCTGTTTTAAAAACAGAAAAACGGGATGAGACGGAAAATGAAGCCAGATGGCTCCATCTCGTGGTGCTGGTAAAGAACACCAATTCTTAAGCATACCTGCGCCCTCTGACATGGACTTACAAAGCCACAAATATCAGAGGATCTCCTGCAAAGACATTAAGTCACAATTGCAGGAGTCCTCGCTAGGCAGCGCTATACCCAAGCTGGGCGTCGGTTTAGTAACCGAAAAACTTAACAAAAATCAAGTGTTTGCTTTTTCCTTCTGCCAGAACCATCCTCAGACGCGTTTCGCTGTATTACAGCTCGTCAGTGAGACTATAGGTTCTGACAAAAGGAGTATAGCGCTGCCTAGCGAGGACTCCTGCAATTGTGACTTAATGTCTTTGCAGGAGATCCTCTGATATTTGTGGCTTTGTAAGTCCATGTCAGAGGGCGCAGGTATGCTTAAGAATTGGTGTTCTTTACCAGCACCACGAGATGGAGCCATCTGGCTTCATTCTCCGTCTCATCCCGTTTTTCTGTTTTTAAAACAGACACCTATGCTTTTTCCTTTTGTCAGAACCTATAGTCTCACTGACGAGCTGTAATACAGCGAAACGCGTCTGAGGATGGTTCTGGCAGAAGGAAAAAGCAAACCCTTGATTTTTGAAATAGTGACATGGTTACGTACCAAGGTATAAGGTACTTATGGTAAAAATTTTGTTTAGTTCTATTGATTCCATGGGCAACTATGATTTTTTTAATAAGTCAAATAAAAATCATAGAATACCAGAAAGTAATTATTCATTATTAATCAAATTCAAAAAAGTAAATATGACTGTAGAGATTCTTTCTAGCCGAATCAGAAAGCGAAATAATATATAGGGTGTTTCATTTAAAAAAAATATTTTTTATGTAGTACCTACCAATTTTCTGAGCCATCCTGAATAACCTTGTGAATAACGCAAAATATTTTTACTTTATGCTCCATTGCAAACCCTATAATTCTTATATAAAACATCTTCTTATATCTCTTACAGTTTGCGCCTAAACTCGCCAAAAGTCGAACACCTCGTTGCCTCACCCTGTATAATGTGAACTACGTACTGCTTGGCAGCAGAATAGTTCGTCATGTTTTTCTAATATGTATCGTTCTGGGTGGAATCAAGCACGCATTACCACCAAACATTTGTCATGAAAATTCTTGTAAAAGAGACTCACATCTTATCCTGTGTTTAATGTTTTAAACTTGGATAACAAAATAAGATCCTGGTAAAGAAATATTTTTTTATAGAGGAACACACAATTATTAAGTCACACTTAGCAGGCTTTTAGTCAAATGTCTCACATATTTTTGAGGTAAAACGAATTAAACCATAATAATCTGTAAAGTGTTGCTTAACCTCAATTTTCACAATTTCTTGAAATTCTTTTATGTTTCGCCATCTCGTTGATGCTTTCGCTTCTATCGTTGATAAATTAAAGCGAAATATTAAATTTTAGTTAACTAATAATTCTGGAACAAACAGGGTAATTAAAATATCATAATTATAAGAACTTTAAGAAAAGTATTAATTAAACTCTGTAAAGTGCATGTTTTGTACTTAAGTTTTTATTTATAGGATCAGTAATGACTTTAAGCTGCAATGCAAATAAGTAAAGTTAGTAGCTGCTCATTTGTAAGAGTTATAACAGTGTACGTGCACCTACAGGGTCAGAACAGAAGCTGGGGTGGCAATTTGACGTGACATTACGACTTAAAGAAATGTATATAGGTACCTACCATTTATGTCAAACCGCATTTTTCAAACATTTGTTGTTTGCGAGACTTGTAGTTAATAGTAAGTGTCCGAAACTTCATAGGACAATTCCTCAATTATTTCTAAGATCAAAAGTTCATATAAATAGATATAAATAAATATACAGGGTGTTCCAGAAGCATGATGCGTAACCTAAGTGGGTGATTCCTTATAATATTCTTGCCCCGTCTTGATACGCAGGGTGTTAAAAGTTTCTTAAAAAATATCGTTTTTTTACAATGTTTTTAAATATCCTTTTCCCGATTTTATTGAAACTTGGCACCATTATTCATAATGATAAGGGGCTTAACTGGCCCTAACTAGATTAAAGTTATTCAGTCAAGTGGTGTTCTGGGGAGCACCTTAACGATTATTATTGACAAAAAACGCCACTGAATTTTTTCTAATTTTTTATATTTTTTTTTCGGATATATCAACTATAGATATAACTTTTTTGTTCATTGAATTGTTTATCGCTCCATTTTCGAGAGAAAAAAAATAACTACTTTATGGCACAAAAAAAATACATATGTATGTATTTTAAAATTAATTAAAATATGTGTTATAGGCAAGTTTTATGTATAATTTACACCCTTTATCGATAACAAGTTAAAACTGAATAACCTTGTGACAATTCAATTTTGTCACTAATAAGTCATTAGAGCTGGCAACTTGCTAACGCTGAAATGGCCCAGATGTATTTCAATTATGGCTTAGCAAATGGAAATGCTTAAGAAGCTCGGCAAATTTATAATTAACGTTTTCAAAACAGAGTATTGCCATGTGCCAAAACATTTAGACAGCTCCATGCAAGATTAAGTGAGACTGGGAGTTTTAAACGTAGTACGGAACTTCATGGCAGACCTGTTACAGTACCCACGCTTGAGTTAGAAGAGGCCATACTTCGAAAGATGGAAGACAATCCTTCAACTAGTGTCAGGAAGGTAGCAGTGCAACTTCAAACAAGTGCATCAACTGCTTGAGGGTTTTGCATCTTTATCAACTATACCCATATCACATTCAACGTGTGCAAGCTCTGCTTCCCCGTGACTTTTAGCCAAGGTTTGATTTTAGTAGGTGGTTGTTGCATACAGTAGCACATAACAATAATTTTTTAACGAACATTTTATTTACATTCTCAAGAGAAGCCATTATGAATTTTCATAACGAACATTTTACGGCGGACGATAATCCTCATAAAATTAGAGAAGGTCGTTTTCAGCAACATTTTTCGGTAAATGTATGGACAGGGATCATTGACAACTACACCTTATTGGACCATACTTTTTACCACCTCGATTGAATGGAAACTCCTATACGCAGTTTCTATCTGAAGAACTTGACGTTCTGTTAAATGATGTACCTCTACAAGTAAGAACTAATATGTGGTTTATGCACGACGGCGCCCCAGCTCATTTTAGCCTAGTTGCTCGTCAATACGTCGACAACACTTCTCCTAATTGCTGGACTGGACACGCAGGTCCCCAAGGTTGGCCAGTCCGCAGTTCCGACTTGACTCCTCTAGACTACTATTTATGGGGTCACCTAAAGTCTCTTGTATACAAGACGCCTGTACTAGATAAAAAAAAAATAAAAAAAAATGGTGAGGCGATTGCAATCGTGCATTTTATTAGAAGGTGGCTCTTTTCAACATTTGCTTTGATTAACTGTTGCATTTTTTTCTTGTATCATTAATTAAAAAAAATATTTTATTTTTAATTTAAGCGTTTTAATTAAGTTTGAAATACATAGGTATTTTTTATTTATATTATTTTATTATTTAAACAAATTTTCTTTTCTATCGATTTTTTTTGTGCAGCTAAATAGTACTCAGTGAGACCTTCCCTTTGAGGTATAAAAAAGGAGGTGGAGGTATAAAAAAGGAGGTGGTGCCATTTGAAATTTTAAAGTGGTGGTGTGGGGCGCCTAGGGGGTGGCTGACCCCTTGACTAAAGTATGGTGGTTCTAGTACCCCAGAATTCAAATAGTATTTATACCAAGTCGTGTTGTTCTTTTGTAGAATTCGAGATATTTGCATTAAAAGATTTTAAATTGACACCCTGTATATATCAAGAAGCGCATCAGACAAGCTTGTCAAAAATTAAGCCCAGAAATATTGCAAATGTTGATGACGGATTTTTGAAAGAAAATACGTTTATGTTGCGAGTCACGGTCGTCATTATTAACATATTTATTGGCAATTAATTGTTTATTGTAATTCTACCATTCTTTTATTCTCTTCATTAGGTACTTAAACTATACCCTGTTTATTTGGGATGACAGAAATACACTAAAATATTCTTGTCAATGCATAGTCCGTCTAGAAAGTATCCGGAATTTTATGTTTTTCCAAATTTTAATATATTTCCTTTTTGTAACATTCGAAGGCAAGAGCAATTCATCAAGTAGGTTGTGCCTATAGTAGGCTATGGCTAAAATCGCATGACAACACGATCTGTAAAATATTGTTGATTGTAAACAGGTTTAAGATTTGTGAAATAATGTCGCAAGTAGAAAAAAGATAGAAGGTGGAATTTGTGTATAGAAAAGGTGTTCGAAACGTTAAAAAATTAGTGCAATTGACTGAGCTCGGAAAAAGTGCAGTATATGAGACAATACAGAGGATAAAAAATGGCGCAGATATGAGGCATAGACCAGTTTCGGGAAGACCGCGTAAGATTCGTGGAAACAATTTAAACGCTTTAGTAAACTTAGGACGGCAAAATCCACGTCTAGGGTTTCGAAAATTAGCTAATAGATTTGGAAATACACGAAGAATAAAAGTGAGTCCAGAAACTGTCCGCATGTCACTGAAAAGACAAGGCTACATAGCAAGAAAACCAAAAAAAATTCCGGCAATGACACCTCTACAAAGGCAAAGAAAAATAGATTTTTGTCAACGTTTTCGAGAAGATAATTTTAGGAATGTTTTTATATCTGACGAAAGTTGTTTTCAGCTTGGTTCAAATCAACTAAAAATCCTATCAAGAGAAAATGTTACCGTTTTAATTTCTAAATTTCCCACTAAAATAATGGTGTGGGGAGCAATATCTCAGCGTGGTGCTACCCCTCTTTGTGTAGTTGATGGCACCGTTAATAGTGCAAAGTATTGTGACATTCTAAATGGTTTCCTTCTTAAAACGGCTTATGCTTTATATCCAGACGGGTGGCGTTTTCAGCAGGATAATGCAAGATGCCACACTTCTGCCTATACTCAAGCTTGGATCCATGAACACCAATTAGCAACAATTCCATGGCCAGCAGCTTCACCAGATCGTAGTCCTATTGAAAACATATGGGGACTAATAAAGATTGAAGTGGAACGAGCAGCGCCACGAAATAAAACAGATTTGATTCGGTCGGTTTTACAGGCCTGGACCACCATCACCGAACATTATGGCGGTGACCTAGTTTCGAGTGTACCTGTACGTTTAGTTAAGTGTTTGGAGTTAAACGGAGGTTGTATAAGTAAAAGAAAAGAATTATTTGTTGCAAATTTATGATTCAAGTAATAAAAATATATACCAAAAAATTATAATTGTGCTTTCTTTTTTCCGGATACTTTCTAGACGAACTATAGAATAGAAAAATGTCGAG
This sequence comes from Polydrusus tereticollis, assembly GCA_963920685.1. Classification (NCBI taxonomy): domain Eukaryota; kingdom Metazoa; phylum Arthropoda; class Insecta; order Coleoptera; family Curculionidae; genus Polydrusus; species Polydrusus tereticollis. Next base: position 116,530,766 of record OY987326.1, read on the forward strand.
TGGCATCCCGGGGAGCACCTTAACGAATATTAGTGACAAAAAATGTACGCTACTGACTTATTTCTAATTTTGATATTTTCTTTTCTGATTTACTCTCTAATAGTACAACTTTTTTATTCCTTGAGTTGTTTTCGTATCTTGTTCCGTTTTCGCGAGAAAAATAAAAACCACTTTATTGCATGTACAAGAAAAAATACCTATGTATTTCAAAGTTAATTAAAAAATTTAAATTGAAAATAAAACATTTTTTTTAAATAATGGTACAAAAAAGATGCAACAGTTAATTAGAGCAAATGTTGAAAAACGTTGATAAAACGCAGGAGTGCAACCGATTTTTTTTTTAACTTTAACACCCTGTATAGCAAAAACTCCGGACACATGTTTATATCAACTGTTCTCTTAAAATATCATAAGAAATCACCCCCTTAAGTTACGTATCGTACTTTTGAAATACCCAATATATATTTTTCTTTTAATGAAACAAACGGGCTCCAAAATCTAGATCTTGTTTTGCACAAATACCTGATAGCTTTTTTTTGTAAAATGAAAATAGAATTAAAAAGATATTGACATTCATTATCCCCGAAGCAAATTCCATATCATTCAGGGAAAGCAAAATAAACATTTCGAATAAATGAATCATTGACTTCATGAGAAAATACTCTCAGTACATAAAAACCTGAAGCTAATTTTCTATACAACTTTTCCATGTGTTTATTAAATGGAAGGTTTTGACTAATGTAAATTCCTAAAAAAAGTTTTAAATTTGTGGTGGTTAAATATTAGATTGTCAAAAATTATATTATTTAGTGAATATTTCATAGTTAACATGTTGGTTTTAGAGATATTAAAAGAAAGTAGCTTAGAGTTACATAACTTTTTCATTTTTACTAACTCTTCGTTAATTATTTTAGTTAATTCAACACGATATTTATTATGCAAAAGTATTATTGTATCATCAGCAAATATTGGTTATGTGACGTTGGTACATAGTGGCTATTTATACGAGCAAATTAATACTTTTTTTTATCTGTTAAAGGGGATTTAGTTGAAGCAATATGACTAATCATTAATTTGGCGTCATAAAAATCTATTTTAATACGTTTGGAAAAATATACCTATTTTTTTAAGGCTTGGCAGTATTGATTGAGGAAAGAGAATAAGTCGCTCATTGTCTGCATAATTATGCTGAATATGCTTATTATTGCTTATTGCAAAAGAGATGGAAACAAACATTGATGCATGCCTCGAACCAAAGCCACATATATGTATTCTTTTTCCAAAGTCAATTTAATGACTTAAAAAAGCTTCGACCTGGCTTCTAAGGGACCGGCATCATATTTGGGGTTGTCAGATCTTTTTTTTTTATTTTTTAAGTTTTTATTATTAAAAGTGTTCTTTTATATCAGTAATTAATTGATAGTCAGTTACTCTCTTTGAAAGCTAGTTTGAAAATGTAGTTTCAACCAAGAAATTTTTAATGTCAAAGAATCAAGCCATTTATGAATATTATAATAATCTTTTAGTACTTCAGAAATATTATTTATACAAAAATAATTTAAATCAAACTAAAAAGGAATTTCACTGCTGTTAAAGAAAAAAAAAACAATTAACAAACCCTTATGTTCCTCCTACACTTTGCAAACTTTATAGAACTAGCAACACCCTGGCGATAGACCGTCGAGGCCTACTGGCAATTTAAGGTGCGAACTATATTTTCCGAGTGGGAAAGTTAATAGAGCAGCATATAATACAAATTTATATGCTGTAGACAAGAACAGCAAATAGTTAAAGGTTCTGACAATTGGGTGAACCCTCATCAGCTTTAAAATCAGTTGATGCTTGAGGTATGCCATTGGAAATTGGACAGGGGCGTGAATGGTTGAAACGATTTACTGTAATTTACATATTTCATTTGCTGCTATAACTGTGTGGTTTTAGGCGTAAGTTTTTACTTGGTGCCTATATTTTGTTATATCAGTATGACCTTTCGGCGACAATTAGAAACAGAAGGTCAAGGTGAATTATCGCAGGAATATAATAAGTCGGTGCCAAAGTCGGCCATCAAAAGCGAAATAAGTGCGAAATTAAGAAACAAAAATTTATATGTTCAAGGTCAACGGATTTTTTTAAATATGTAGCGTGTTTAGAAAAAGAAAATCCGGGAAGAACTGAAAATGCGTTTTGTATAAGAATGTACTTGTAATGAATTAACACAACTTTGGTTTAATATGAATTTCTAACGTAATTAATTTGGGGACTGTAACCGGTTATTCCATAAAGCGCAAGCCAATAAATCAAAAATTCTAAACGCCTGACAATACTACAAGGGATTTTATTCTGCTAACTATTTACAACTTTTACGAATAGTGCGAACTAGAACTGGTTCGTGATAAATTACGAGGTTACCCTGATTATAAGTAACAATCTTTAGAAACATTGCATGGTGTTTTGTTAAAATGTGGCTTTGAACATAGAAAATTATATAATCTAATGGTCATAATGGAATCCCCGCGCATCATTGAACTACGACAGGACAACTTGCGCAAAACAAAGGCGTACCATAAATCCGATAAAATTATAATTTATTTAGACGAAACTTGGTTTGATACTCATGATGTCGTTAAGCATCGTTCGGTAGACAGTACAAATTGTACGCATTATCTTGCCAAAAGTAAAGATGGCTTTGTACCTAATGTGCTGCTCTTGTGAGCAAAGAATATCACTCAAGTATTAATCTGCAACTTTAAGCGCAGTTGTCATTGATAATATTCGGCAGGTAATAACGAAATAAGTAGCGATGTATGGAAAAATTGCGTAGCTCATGTTATAAAAGCAAAAAATGGATACAGCTTCAGTAGTAATCCAACCTGGAAACGATTATACTTCTAAAAGTTCTGACAATTGTTTATGCATTTAAAATTAATTATGTTCCTTTATCCTAGAAACTTATTATATTATATTACAGAACGTTTACTGTGATTCTGCTGATTGTACTTGGCAAAATTAGCATTTTTCTTTATAGATAGACCCTTTTAAAAATATTCTCTGTAGGCGAAGTGACGGGTAAAAACCTTTTATAGACAGGGCCGCCGTTAGCTCGCACGAGGCCCCGTGCATTCAGATAGTGCGAGGCTTGGAAATAAGAATGTAAAAAAACTATTTGAGTCAGCATCTTAGTAATCCAACAGTTCTTTTTATTGCAGATACATTAAATATAAAAACTCGCTACATCTATCATTTTACAATGTTAGGTTAACTTTTCTTTGTCTTTTTTCAGCGAAAGCATTGATTACAGAGTCGAAGTTTATTGTTTTTGAAATTTCTTTTTCAATAGACAATATCCCCAAATCATTGAAGGGTGCCTGCTTTGTCGTTGATCTTAGGTAATTTTTTATCAGTTTCAATTCAGAAAAAGATCTTTCAGCAGATGCAACTGTTATTGGTATTGTTAACAATATTCTGTATGCAATGATCGCATTTGGAAAACTGCTCCCAAATTCCCCCAAATTTTCAAGAATGTCAACGACTGCATCGAAATCATCAGTGATAAAATATTTGTAAATCTGTAAATCACTAAACAATTGTTTCCCATCCAGATATTTTCTCCTTCTGCATTCAAACTTGCTTCTAAATTAAGACAGTGCTCCATTATCTGTTTATCAGGCAGTTGCTGTAGCAATTTTGGAAAGTACAAAAAACCAAATCGATTGTCAAAATTTCTTAACTCTTCAAATCTTAATGTTATTGCTGTCTTTGCCTGATCAATTACGATGTTGAAGAATTCAATTTCTAAAACTTTCTCAACTGATTTAGATTGTCTAAGAGGTTCATCGTCATGTTCATAATCAAACTGTTTTTTGACTTTCCGAACTCAAAGTAAATTTACAAATATCTTATTTGAATAAGATGTTTGGTAAAAAATGTTTACAAGGCCCCTCGCGAGGCCCCTTCCTGCGCGAGGCCTCGTGCACCGCACGGATTTGCCGGCCTTAACGCCGGCCCTGTTTATAGATATAAACTATGATGAACAAGCTGTAATATATACTATTTAATCATATTAAAATTTAGAACAATCCGCATTTTACCTATTTGGTAGGAGCGACGCCTATGTTCAGGACTTTAATGCTTTTTTTGTCATCAAATTAAGCTTCGAAAAACAGAACTATACCAGTCGGGCTGATCTTTTTTTAAATTTTTTTCTGTTGTCGTTCTCAATCCCGATTAAATAGGGTATGGTGCATGTAAAACAATTTTCAGTACACGTCATCAGTCAGCTGATAATTATAAATCCGTAAGAAAACATGCCGAAATTAAATTCGGGCAAAAAATATTAACTTTGTGCGATATTGAATGTAGTACAAACTTAAAGTATTCTTCTTTGATACGAACCCACCTATTGCAAATATTTTGTTTATTTAAGCTTATAAAAATTAATATAATTTGAATTTTATTGACCGACAGTTGGCAACACAACTGTGAACGGTGCGGTAGCGCCAGCTCGTTCGTTGCCCTGTTTTGACGTTTCGTGCAAAACTAACCATAATTGTTCTGTTGTTTCCTTCTTATAATTTTTATTTTTTAACAAAAATTCCAGGTCTTTTCATGTATAGCATTAAAAAACTGTTCTCTTAAGAACAACAAAACTGCACCTACATATCTCTGTCGATTACGTAGTTTAATATACCCTAATCCAGAACATTCTGATGCACAGAACAATTTCTTGTGGTATTAACAAGATGCAGCTCCGGCCTATTACACCCGCCGTGTGCGCGAGTACCTTAATATATTTTTTCTCGAACGATGGATTGGCCGACGAGGTCCAATTAAATGGCCGTCCAGATCTCCAGATTTAACCCCTTAAGATTTTTTTTGTGGGGTATCTTAAGTTTCAGATATTTGTTAACCGACCAAACAATATTGAAAATTTAACGAATAAGAGGCGAAATCAGATTAATAGAACCTTACGTCGTTAATAACGTTCTGTAAAGATTTGAAGATGGTCTCGGGTACTGCCAGAGTTGGTGGAGGTCATTTTAAACATTTGATAAAGTGACTTTTAGTTTCTTTTGAATTTTCTTTTCTTTTCGCTAATAAATAATGTGTTGTTGTTTTAAGTAAAAACGTAGTTTTCTAGCAAGCACCCGAATTTAAGTATTCGGCATATTATTTCATCAAATATGTTTAGAATTTTATGCAGAATCCAAGAGCATATTATGAAATAGGGGTATTCATTTTAAAAAATAAAGTTAGCCGTCATTACTTGTTTTCGGAACAACCTGTATACATGAAATAAGATTTAAAGAATGCACAACAAAAATACATAATTAACGAATCCGAGCGTTTTTTCGAAAAAAAACACATGAATTTTAAATAAATTTGTTCCAACCTTTACGTTCTCACTATATAAATCAATTGCTACTGCAGCACCATTCTCCTCACTTTTGATCCAATATGCTGTCATATGCAGGTAATTTAGAATACAATTGAACATAGATAAGCGTGAGTGCACCAGAGATACCGAATATTTATATTCATAGTATTTTACTTCAAATGAACCAAATAAAATTGACATAATTATTCATTTTGCTAGAATGAACAGCATTTCATCCAATTTATTTTAATATTTTGCGAAAGCAAAATGGTTTAAATAGACATTTTAAAACTTTATTATTTATTTAGTTATAAGTACTTTATTGGTTTCCTAAAGTCCATTGACCCTGGTCCTTCGGCCTTTCATATTTACTATATATCTTAGCCTATGTTTATATTCCGTAAGGAGGATAACAAATATGTAATATACAGGGTGTTTCACTAATATTGCAAAATGTTATTTAGAATAAGTTCCCTACTTAAAAATTTAAATAAGTTCCTATAAACCTATGTCTGGATATGCTTCGTTTCGGAGATACGGATCGTTAAAGTTATATCTCTATTTTTACTTTTTTATAAATAGTTTTTAGAGTAATGTCAATATTTAAAATATAATTGGCATCTAGTGGTTTTTTGAAATGCGAAATTTGAATTTGATGTCAGTAATGTCAGTATGTCTTCCACTTATAGAGGGTAGCGCATGATTTTTTACCCTTTTGAGAAGTCATAACTTTTTATACGTACCTACTCATATTACATTTACAAGTAAAAAAAATATTTCTGTATCACTTTTGTGTAAAAAAGGCATACTTGGTAGCAGTCTCTAGGAGTAACAACAGTCCTCGAGAAAAAGAATCAGAAAAAATAAATGATATTTATATGTACATCGCTATGCCCATATCAGAGTTCGATAAAATTTCATTTACATCCTTAACAAAGCCGAAATAAAAAAACTAATAAAAGGTACTATGCATTAGCCATAAAACTGTCTACATAACAGTGTTAGGCGGGTCCTGGCGCCTCATCAAGCGAAATTATCCAAACATCCACCATGTCCAGTAGCCAGGCGGGTCCTTCGAGCAATATTCAAAATGGAAATGGTGTGACAACTGAAGTTGTTAAAAGACCAGAAATTAGCAGCTTTCAAATTCACTTCTGTAATATAAGAGGACTGAACTCGAACATCAAAGCAGTCCGTCAACATCTACAATCTACCAAACTCGCACTAACCAAAACAAAGGTCAGATCATCGATTAGTACGGTCGGCTATTTATATCCTGGGTACGACTTCCATCACCAATTAAGGCGCAATTTTGGTCTTTGCCTCTTTGTCCGCAGTGATATTTCTTGTCAACGAGAGGAGACACTCGATCCTAATGACCTTGATGTAATGTGGTTTACAATATAAACGCAGAGAATTACTAAATTCATCTACTACCTTTATCGGCCGCCACGCGATACCCATTGTAGAAACAAGTTCTCTTCTCTTGCTAATACTATCGACTTCTTGCAAACCCACCATCCCAATTCCGAAGTTGTCATCCTTGGCGACTTTAATGTTCATAATGTCAACTAGCTCAAATTCTCAAATATAACCGACGAGCAAGGTCGCCAAACCAAATCCTTTGCCATCAGCTCTGGCCTCACCCAACTTGTGGGTGAACCAACTCGGATTCCAGACCGACATGGTGATTTTGCTAGTTTGTTGGATCTATTCTTGAGTTTAAACCCCGTCTTGTACACTGTTACCGGGAAGCCTCTGTTGGGAACGTCTGACCACAACCTTATTTCTGCACTGAACAAACTACCAATCAGTACCGAAGAGCCTCTTAGACGACGCAAAATCTGGCATTATACATCAGTTAAGTGGGATGACCTAAGAAACCATTTTCGAACCTTTCCTTGGCGGAACGTTTGTTTTACCTATCTGTACAACAGAAGTATCGAAGGTTATCCTTTCTGGCATGGAAGCCTTCACCTCTTTCTCAAAAAAGTTCGCTTCTAACGGCAAGCCTTGGTTTACCAAAAATTGCGAACAAGCTGTTAAATCAAAAAATTATTTATACCGACGTAAAAACCCTACTGCCGAAAATCGTACCATCTTTGTTAACGCTCGAGACCAATGCAAGCAAACGATAAACCAAAGCAAAGAAATGTCATAACGGCTCAAAATAATTTTGGTCGGTAGCTAAGGCGTTCAGTGAGAACATTACCAAGTCAACCATTCCACCTCTAACACGTTCTGATGACACCATTGCGACAAAAGTACAGGAAAAAGCAAACTTACTGGCGGAACTATTCTCTTCACATTCAACGCTTAACTTTCAGGGAAGAACTCCACCGAACATTTCCCCTGTAGAATCAAGAGTGCCCGAGATTGTTTTCCGGTACTGCCATGTTAAATGAATCTTAAGTAGTCTTGACACCACAAGAGCTTCTGGTCCTGACGACATTCCAGTCATCGCAATTAAGACATGTGCTGACGAATTAACACCGGTATTTTGTATAATTTTTAACTTATCTTACAAAAAAGGAATATTTCCTACTTGCTGGAAAACTGCGCGAGTCCAGCCCATACCCAAAAAAGGCACGAAAACCTTACCAAACAACTATCGTCAAGTCGCATTGCTTTCGGTTATATCAAAGTTATGGAGAAGATTATCATCGAAAAATTATTAAAATACTTGGAAGGCTTCAACATTATTAGTGACCGCCAGTATGGATTCCTTAAGTCTAGATCAACAGGAGACCTTCTTGCTTATATTACTCACGTTTGCAACAACGCAATAGAACATCATGGGTAGTCCAGGGAGGTAGCACTGGACATTTCCAAGGCTTTTGACCGAGTATGGCATGAGGAACTCATAACTAAAGTAAAAGCATACGGAATGCCGGTTCACTTTTGTTCATGGCTGTCGAGCTTTCTGAAAGACCGTTCTCTGCGAGTGGCGATAAACGGATTTCTTTCAGGCACGTTTAACATCAACACCGGAATCACTAAAGATTTTATATTATTGTCGCCCTCTCTCTCTCTTTACTATACATTAACGATCTTTTGGAAAAAACTAAAAATCCTATATAAAGCTTCGCTGATGACAGCATACTTGTTTCATTTTTTACTTTGGATGCTCGGACATCGGCCGTCAATGCACATCTCTATAGGCAGCAAGAGGTCACACATCTCAACCAAGACCTGGAAAAAATTCTGTCTTGGGGTGACAGTAACCAAGTGGAATTTAACGGTAAGAAAATTCGGGCGGCAGTTTTTCTAAAAAAGTTAATGTCGAAGAACCAGATATAGTCATGGCGGGACACTCGATTCCCTTGGCTTTATCAATTTATTTATTGGGCGTCAGTTTGGATAGCCAAATGTCTTGGCATAGTTATGTTGCGGCCATTGCTAAGGCAGCCTCGCAGAAGCTTTGAATACTTTTCCGAACTAAGAAGTTCTATACACCCCAACAACTTTTGATGCTCTAAAATTTTACATGTGGTAGGCTGCAGTGGCTCGTCGTGTATTTCTACCATGCACCGCTCTGGGTGGTATCAAGCGGGCAACCTCAGTTGAGCACTTGCCATTAAAATATTTGTTAAATAAACTCAAATCGCCAACCCGCCTTTGATGTTCAAGGCTTTCCAGGTTGTTGGTCAGACTATGGTCACCCTTGGCAAGGGCCTAGCGACACTTAAAGCACCGGTTCCCGTCAGATCACCGAAGTTAAGCGGTGTCGAGCGCGGTTAGTACTTGGGAAAAACCGCGTGCTCTTGTCTTAGGGAAGAGTGTAAAATGAATCGACATCAAAACCATCCTATTCACGCCGGACAGGCCGGATAAGATCGGATATCTCGTAGGATGAAGGTGCCGTTTCACACTCCCCAGTCGGTAGACCGCACGATTAAAAACCGTACGGTCGATGACCGGTTCAAGATGGCCTCTGATACGCCGACGAACCGTAAAAAATAGTAAATAAAAAAAAAGTATGGTCACCGATCAAGCGAATGGCTCTTCTTTGAATGGAATCTAGCAACCTCAGGGTATGTTTAGGAGCAGAGCCCCAAATATGCGAAAAGTACTCCAGCGATTGTCGAATTTGGGCTTTATAGAGAATCAAAAGTTGTTGGGGTGTATAGAGTTTCTTAGTTCGGAAAAGTACTCCAATTGTCCCGCCATGACTATATCCGGTTCTTCAACATTAACTTTTTTGGAAAAAACTGCCGCCTGGATCTTTTTAGCGTTAAATTCTACTTGGTTACTGTTACCCCAAGACAGAATTTCTTCCAGGTCTTTGTTGAAATGTGATACCTCTTGCTGCCTATAAAGATGTACATTGGCAGCCGATGTCCGAGTATCCAAAGTAAAAGATGAAACAAGTGTGCTGTCATCAGCGAAGCTCTATATAGGATTTTTAGTTTTTTCCAAAAGATCGTTAATGTATAGTAAGAAGAGGGTGGGCGACAATATAGAACCTTAAGGGCCTCCGGCGTTGAAGTTAAACGTGTCTGAAAGAAATCCGTCCATCGTCACTCGCAGAGAACGGTTTTTAAGAGAGCTCGACAGCCATGAACAATATTGAACCGGAATTCCGTATGCTCTCACTTTAGTTAGGAGCCCCTCATGCCATACCCGGTCAAAAGCCTTGGAAATGTCCAGTGCTACCACCCGGGATTCCCCATGATGTTCTATTGCGTTGTTTCAAACATGCGTAACATAAGCGAGAAGCTCTCCTGTTAATCTAGACTTACGGAATCCATACTGGCGGTCACTAATAATGTTAAAGCCTTTCAGGTATTTTAATAATTTTTCGTCGATAGCTTTCTCCATAACTTTTGATATAACTGAAAGCAATGCGACTGGACGATAGTTGCTTGGCAAGGTCTTCTTGCCTTTTTTGGGTATGGGCTGGACTCGCGTAGTTTTCCAGCAAGAAGGAAATATTTCTTTTTTGTAGGATAAGCTAAAAAGCTTACAAAATATCGGTGTCAGTTCGTCAGCGCGTGTCTTAATTACAATGACTGAAATATCGTTATGACCAGAAGCCTTTTTAGTGTCAAGACTCCTCAAAATTCGTTTAACATGACGGTGGCGGAAACAATCTCGGGCATTCTCGATTCTACAGGGGGAATATTCGTTGGAGTACTTCCCTGAAATTGTAAGTAATAAAGAAAATCGTAACGTTTGACCTCATCATCATCATCATCACCGGCCTGTAACTGTCCACTGTTGGATAAAGGCCTCTCCTTCTGTTTTCCATGCACTCCTGTCTTTTGCCAGCTGAAACCAGTGTCGTCCCACGTGCTGTTTAATGTCATCAAGCCATCGCTTTTGGGGTCTTCCCCTGCTCCGTTTAGTTTCTCTGGGTCTCCAATGAACGAGTCTTGCAGTCCATCGATCATAGTTCTGTCTTGCCACATGTCCGACCCACTGCCATTTCATGTGTGCGATGCGCTCGATAATATCTGTTATCCTGGTGCTGGCTCGGATGTCCTCATTTCTTATCCTTTGTCGAAGAGTTACTCCCAGCATTCTTCTCTCCATAGCTCTTTGCGATTTTCTTAATCTATCGGCGCTTTTTTCTGTCATAGTCGCAGTCTCCAGTCCATAGGTAGCCACGGGCAAAACACAGGCGTCGTATACTTTTCTTTTTAGACACATAGGGATGGTTTGGTTTTTGAAGATGTAATTTAGACGACCGAAAGCGCACCAAGATAGTCCAATTCTTCTTGTAATTTCTGTGGTCTGGTTTTCTTTTCCAAGCTTCAATGAGTGTCCAAGGTAGACATAGTGGTCAACATTTTCGATTATCTGATTGTCTATTACTATTTGTGTGTTAGTTTGAGTCATAATTTTTGTTTGGTTCAATTGATGCAACATACTTGCCAGTTCGTCAGCATCGGTGCCTATCAGGACAATATCATCGGCAAACCTTAGGTGATTTAAGTATGAGCCATCGATTTTAATTCCTTTATTCTCCCACTCTAAGTTTTTAAAAACATCTTCCAATGCCGCTGTAAATAACTTTGGCGATATGGTATCACCCTGACGTAACCCTCTGCCAATTGGAATTTCCTCGGTCTTGGTGTCCGGGTCGATCTGGACCTGTAGCGTTGCGTTTTTATAAATATTGTCTATTAAGTTGGAATATCTGGAGTCAATTCTAGCTGCATCTAATGATTTTAGGAATGCCCACTTTTCAATAGTGTCAAACGCTTTCTGGAAGTCTACAAACGCTAAGTGTATTTGAATATTATACTCATTTGCTTTTTCAATCAGAAGTTTCATGGATTGTAAATGATCTATAGTGCTGAAACCTCTTCGAAATCCGGCCTGTTCAACTGGCTGGTATGAATCTAATTTGGTTGTTAGTCTGTTTGTTATTATTCCTGTGAGTAGTTTGTATATGTGTGAGAGAAGGCTTATTGGGCGATAATTTTCAATATTTGTGCTGTCTCCCTTTTTAAACAACAGGATCACTTCAGAATTTTGCCATGTTTTTGGTATTTTGCCTTCTTCCAAACATTTGTTAAATAATATTTTTAGCGATTTAAGTACTGTGTCGCCGCCCATTTTCAACATCTCACTCGTTACCCTGTCCTCGCCTGGAGCCTTGTTATTTTTCATTTGCTGTAGTGCGGCGCCATACATTTACGAAATCAGCTAGTAGACAGAAGGATGATATATGTCAAGTTTTAACTCCCCCCCCCCTCCCCCTAAACCCTATTTAAAGCGACTGTTTGTCGCCGAAACTAAAAGATATCAATAGTCGCTTATTATTTGGCCATTTGCCTGAGCTAAACTTGAAGAAATATCTTGACTGAATTGCAAATAAAACGACCATTACGAGTTTATGTAAAATTGACAGTTTGTATATAAATCTGCCAAATCGAATAAACTTAGTTACAAATCCGGTAACCTTAGCCCAGGTAAGGCGGGAGGAAATTTGCCTGAGATAATCTAACTTACTTGGTAAAATTAAACGGCAACTTAGTCAGTTTATGCCAGCTCAGGTCAGACAAGTGGCCGAATAATTAGCGACTACTATTATTAGTACTTAATTAACACGTGCGTGCTTCAAAATTAAAATCACTTTGTCGTGCAGTTCTACGTTGATTAGAGCCGGTAAAGTTGGATCGGTAAAGTCCGTTTACAGATTTAAGAGAATGACTTCCTGCCTTTAGTTATCACCCATCATAAAATTCTTTGTTGAAAGGGTTTCAAGGATCATGGAGATAATGATTTTATTATCCAGGTGGGGACCGTACTTGGCCGTAATTAGTTTACAAAACCTTATTAAATAATGGAAAAAAAATAAGTAGGCAAGTTAGTGTTGCAAAACCAGTAATTTTATTAGTTTGTGTGAAATAGAAACGCAGCTTTAATTATTATCCAAATATGTGGCGTCCGTGGATTGGTGAATCTTGTATAGAGCAGCCGGAGGGGGTACAGGTACAACCACAGTGCGGAAATAAAAATGGAAGAAGACACTTTTCTTTAGATTCTAAAGAGATTATAAAAAATGTATATACAACTCTCACAGAACTTGAAAAGTTAAGTGAAATGGAATGTATTAAAGAAATAGCCTCATTGACTAAAATTTCGGAAAAACAGTATGGAAAATTGTGAATAAATCCATCACCGGAAGGAAAAGAAGGAAAGATTCTGGGACTTGCAAAAAATTAGATTGCAGCGATGAAGATTTAGTCCGACGCAAAATTGATAAGATGTATGTAGAGCATACGGTTCCAACACTGGATAATTTACTGAGAAGACTTGAGATAGATAACACGGATATCAATTGCGCTATAGGACAACGTCGTGGAAGTGTCTTCAACGAATCGGCTTTAAATTTGAAAAAGTCGATAAACGCCAAGTTATCATGGAATCGCTTAAGGTATGGCGATTTGAATATTTGACAAAAATCGCTCAGTACGGAAGTGAGAACAGACCTATTCTATACTTATATGAAACCTGGTTTGATAAACATGATACCCCATCAAAAGTTTGGGTTGATTCTAGTGACAAGTGTAGAACAGAGGCACCATCAATCAGAGGAAAAAGAATAACCATAGTACATGCAGGGTCCGAAGATGGTTGGGTACCAAATGTACTTTCATTGGCAGCCAAGAATATAAATGACTCCTGTTTGGATTACCATAACGATACCACAGCGTAGTTATTTGAGGATTGGCTAGTAAATAAGTTAATTCCTAATGTTTCTCCAAACAGTGTGATTGTTATGGACAACGCAAGTTACCACAGTAGACAGTTCAGGCACCCCTGTTCAAAAGATACGAAATTGGCAATACAGGAATTTATGTATCAGAATGATATATAATTTATGAAAGTTACACTAAAAAAAAGTTACTTGATGTGCTTAAATTTTTGAACCTAGAAAAGGAGTACTACTGCGACAGCTGCCCTAAAAGTAAGAGGCATACAGTGCTAAGGCTTCCGCTGTATCACTGTATATTCAATCCCATAGAACACATATGGCAATAATTAAAATCTGCCGTTAGACGTAATAGTGTATCACCCACTATAAACGCTAGTGTTCTGGATATTATTATTACTAAAGTGGACAAAGTGCCTATGAGTAGCTGGAAAAATTGTGTTTCGCATATTAAAACTGTTGAAAATTCATACATTCAAATTGGGAATATTACAGAAAGATTTATTATTAACATAGGTGTTGATAGTGACAGTGAAAATGAATTAAGTGAGTAAACTGTAGTTACGTTAATTAATTATAATATATAATTATAATATATAATTATAATATAATATATCTAAAATTGTTTATTATTTGTGTCAAATCATCCATGCTTGAAATACAATTCAGTGCGGACCTGTGTAGACCCCAGTCTGGTTCTAAACAGGCGTCAACACAAGTCGGTAAGTCATTCTCTTAAATCTGTGAACGGACTTTATTCGTAGGTTTGCTGACCTTGCCGTGATTTGTTACTGTTTTGCTACAGTATAAGGCTGACTTTCTTCGACGAGAAGTTATGAAAAAATAATTAATAGCACAAATAGGCCCACCTACTTTCCTCAAAAGAGCGGAGGGAAGACCAAGGAGTGTGCCATACCTCCTCATATGATAGGTTGTCATGACAACTTCAGCCATAATGTTATACATTACCAATGAGAAAATAGTATGAAATAACGTGAGAGAATATTTCTAAAACTATATTTCGGCGCTTTTCAAAGAAACTTAATTTACATATTGTCTCATACGACAAGGGCAATTAATCAATAAATTGACATGTTTTCGAATCTTTAGGTAGCTTTTGTGGCTTTTTGTAAAATAGATAAGTTTTAAAATAGAAATTATAATATGTGATTTCCTTTGTTATTTAACTGTGTATTGAAATTGGTTGAAGTTTTATTTAAATAAGCATAGCATTTTATGTCGTAAAACATTGAACTTGGTTTTTGGATTTAACTTATTTTACACCATGGTTCTCAAACATTGCTCTTAAAAATGAACAATATAATTCCAATGTTCTAAAGCTTTTATATTTAAGGAAATTACATTGTCATGGCATAATACAGAATTTTAAAAAAGATATACAACATAGAATCTAAAAATTATAAATTTAAACTTGATGAGAGTTGTCCACCTTCAACTTCCAAACATGTTTTCTTCCTTTAACTAAATCAAAAACATTGTTGAGCACTTAGTACCTAGATCTTCTAAAATTCTTAAAACGGGATATGAGAGCCGAGCTTTCCATGTGTGATGATAATAAGAAGTAATAGTTCGTTCTTCCAAAAATTCTTTCACAAAAATTTTAATTAAGGAGAGTTACATGAACTGGTGCGCCACCCTGCTAGAAGTAGCCACATGTATATTTTTAAAATATACCACTTTTAATTCCAGACCTGATGCTGTTTCAGTACTTTTGATAAGTTCTTTGATAAGGATGTAATCTTCCGTCCCCGCTTCGTTGGCGGACCCGGTATTGTTTTATAAATTCATGTACAGGATGTCAGTGAAATGACTGTACAACGCTTAACCACAAGTTTCTTAACCAAAAATAAGGCGATCTAGGCAAACTTACCTATATGCAATGTTGCTTCGTTTTGCCGCTACAGAGCGCCAAAGTTCTCAAATTATTTATTTCGATTTCTCGGAATAATTTCTAAACGCCTTTATCGATTTTTAACAATCTTAGAACTAAGAATTACTACTATTATTGGCATGATTTGACGTAAGAGCGATTTTTTTTTAATTCCTGAAAATTTAAAAATTGCGCATAATTCGTAAATAAAAGTTTGAATACTTGTTACCTTCTGTACAAGTGACTTCAGTTGCTTGTCTGACACTAGCTAACTTTATTTTGAAACTTTTTAACCTCTTGAAAGGTTTTCGCCAAACATAGAGTTTCTCTTCCAAAAAATGATTTACGATACTTTGTAATTCATCATTCTTGTTTATTCGCAGCGAGAAAACATGTAAAAAGTCTTAATTCTAATAGCTATTAAGTAGTTTATTTCTTATAACAAATATTTCGAAATGTTCACCATGTTCCTAAATACATAGATTATTTCTTTTCAAAAAATTAAACTGTACTTTGGGCATCGTGTCGGGCATGTTTTTACAATGATCTGCAGCATTGATAATTCTTTGCAATAACTCAGTTTCCATAGCGATGGGGGAAGCATACACTTTTGATTTAAGAGTGCACCACAGGAAAAAGTCTAGGGGCACTAAATTGGGAGATCTTGCTGGACAATTAACCGGTGCATCGTTGCCTCTTCTAATCCATCTATTAGGATATGTTTCATTGAAAAATCCGCGAACATTGATACTAAAGTGGGGTGATGCCCCGTCGTACATAAACCACATTTCTGTACGAAGTTGTAATAAAAGATCATCCAATAGTTCGGATAAAGTGTTTTGCAAAAAGAGTAGATAGTTATCCCCATTTAACCGATTTGGCATTACAACTGGTCCAATAATAAAATTGTCAATCATACCTGCCCAAACATTGGTTCTAAATTCATGCTGGAAATGTTTCTCCCTGATGGCATGAGGATTTTCATCGGTATACATATGTTCGTTATGTACATTCCTAATCCCGAACTCGTGAAAGCAGCTTCGTCCGTAAATAAAATTTTCTTATGGAAGATTACATTTGGTATTCTAATTGTTTCGATGAACTGGCAAAACGACAGCGGACTTTCAGGATCCATTGGCAAAATATTTTGCACCTGTTGCACATGATACGGATGGAGTAACTCTTCTCGTAGGATGTTATTAATGGCATTTTTGGAAACCGCCAATTCGAAGCCCAAGCGTCTACAGCTTATTTATTTGGAATCATCTCCAATTCTGTATAAAACTACTTCTTCGATCTCCGGAATCATAATTGGACGTTGGCGCTCTCGATTAACATTATTTTCATTAAACCACGCGTTTCCCTAAGTTGCCTCTTAATACTCGCGAAAATTTGATTGTTGGGAATTCTGCGGTGTGCATATTTGTCACGATACACTTTGACACCCATACGTCCATTTCTCTCACATAATCCAGATACTAGAAGAATGTCAACCTTCTCAGCGATAGAATAATGTTCCATTTTAAAGAACCAATAATTATTCAATTTACAATAAACTCGAATCCGCTCAACACCAACAACAAGTAAACACTATTGGTATGTCAGATTTATTTTACTGATGCCTAATAAACAAAGAAAAAAAACAATTTTTGCATCATTTTTCAGAATAGCAGCAATGAGAGGTATCGTAAATAATTTTTTGGAAAATAAACTGTATGTCTGGCGAAAAATTAAAAAAAAAGTTTTAAAATGGAATCAGCTAGTGTCAGAAAGACAATTATACAGGGGTAACTTAAATACAATTTTTTAACATTGAAAATGTTTATATTATCGCACGGGCACGTTAGTAGGGGTACGGAATTCGAAATTCTTGTGTTGCATTTGTCCCTGACGTCACACGTCACGTTCGCGATCGAGCGACGAGCGTAGCAATCAGCCATCGGCCGTCGCCATAGAGTGGTTTGGCTGGCGTGGCTGGAGCGCGCTTCAGATCATATTCGTATTTCGTAGTGGAAGCGCTTATTCCTCTTTGGCGCTTATGTATGATTTATAATGAACGCCGATAACATTAGTTGCATGCTGTTGTTGGAGGAAGAAGACGAAGAGGAGATGTTAGACCAAATTCCTCCATTTAGACAAACGTCATATTAACACTTGAATTTATACTATAGGTACCATATTTAAATCAAAGCTGCAGCATACCAAGTAAACAAATCAATTTGATTAAGACGTCAAAGTATCAAAACATTTTAAAATTGTATCATTAGTTGGTATATCCGAAAAAAATATCAAAATTAGAAAAAAATCAGTGGCGTGTATTTTTTTGTCAATAATATCCGTTAAGTGTTTCCCGGGACGCCACTGGACTTAATAAATTTAATCTAGTTAGAGCAAATTAAGCCTCTTATCATTATGAATGACGGTACCAAATTGCAATCAAATCGGGAAAAGGATATTTACAAAAATAATAAAAAAAACGATTTTTTTTAAAAAGCTTAACACCCTGTACATCAAAAACAGGGCAACTCCGGACACATGTTCAGGTTAGTTCAGGTTAGTACTTCTGAAACACCCTGTATACATACAAATACAACGGTCAAAAACACAAATATTTATATCAAAATATTGATAACAAACAATAACACCAAACAATGCAATAATGCGAAAATCACCGGTAAACTAAATTCAACCCTGTCGCCCAGGGCCTTTTAGTTTTATTGCCGCTTGACCAATCGAAATAGAGTTACGGTTGTCATTAAGTACTGGTCAACGTTTCCTTCGTATGCATAATCTTGGATTTGAATATGGTATAGGGTAGACTGGGGCAAGTGTAAAAATGGGGTAAGTAAATCAGAGCGCCAATCAGGCAATATTGAAAGTTTACTTGTCTGTGTGGTTCGAGGCAACTAACTATACATTAGCGCTGTTAAATTATCTACTACCGGCGAGTTACCAGGTGTTTTTTTCTTTCTGAGTAGTCATTTGTAACATAACCTCCGAATCGGTCCGTTGAATAGTGTGTGATATCTACATAAAAAATTGGTCAAAGGTAAAAACTTATAATATACTTTTAGTTTTATTGCATTTTCTTGTGTTTAGTCAATTGTTGTAGCTTTAAAATACTATATACCGACCAAATCTGAAAGCGTTTTTTACTCACGAACAGGTTTGCACTTCCCCCATAAAAAACATAATGTGGGGTATGTGTGAAAATTGTAATGGGGAAAGTGTAAAGGTTAGTTTACACTTGCCCAATTTCGTCCGGGACTTTGTAAATTTAAATAATGTTCCCAATCCTTTTAAGAGCAATATGCCAGGCATAGATTGGCTAATAAAGTTTAAACAACGTCACTCTTTGAGTATGAAAAACCCACAAAGCTTAGAGTACTGCAGGAAGAAATCTACGGACCCATTCATAATAGACCAATATTCTGTTTTATTGGAAAAGGGTATATTGGAGTTGTGTCTTCAGGATGGTCCTGAATGTATTTACAATTTAGATGAAACTTCACTGAGTACAGACCCTTCTCGTCTTAAAATTGTTGGCGCAAAAGGCAAACCCTCTTCAAGAATAATTGCTGGATCGGGCAGAGAAAATATAACCGTCCTGGCAGGAGCAAGTGCTAGTGGTAGAAAATTGCCACCATTGATAATATTTAAAGACAATTGGATTTCAGAAAGAAATGAAGACCTCTTCAAAGACACCGTATATGCAGCCAGCGCCAATGAATGGATGACCTCCGAAATATTTAGAAATTACTATCTAAAGACTTTTATTCCTTTGGTTCGTGATCAGGCACCAATTATTGTTATATATGATGGGCATGTCTCGCATGTGGATTGCTTATTAATTCAAGCCGCAAGAGAAGAAAATATTCATATACTTAAACTGCCAGCCCATACAAGTCATTTACTTCAACCTCTCGATTTGAGTGTGTTTAGATCCTTTAAGGCAATATGGGAGAGGGAAGTAATAACATAGCAAAGACGTTATCAGGGACAATGACTACCAAAAAGGGAATTCGCCACATTGCCAGTGAAAACCTGAACTGAAGTAGATTCCGGAATCATAAAAACAGGATTCAGAAAGGGTGGTATAGGGCCTGCCTATGGGGAGGAGCAATTAAATGCTGCAGTAAATGCCGTCAATCAAGGTCAATTAACCATGTCGATGGCTAGTACCGAATTCAGAATCTCATACATTACAATCTACTGTAGAATAACCGGACGCCGTGGCGAAAAAAGCAAGACACAGGGCCGACCTCTAATACTTTCTTGACAAGATGAGTGTCAACTGGCCGAAAATATAAAAACAATGGAGAAGTGGGGATATGGATTAAATTCGAGAGCTTCAAGAAAAAGTCCGGGACTTTGTAACTTTAAATAATATTCCCAATCCTTTTAAGAACAATATGCCAGGCACAGACTGGCTAATAAAGTTTAAACAACGTCACTCTTTGAGTATGAAAATACCACAAAGCTTAGAGTACTGCAGAAAGAAATCTACGGACCCATTCATAATGGACCAATATTTTGTTTTATAGGAAAAGGCTATATTGGAGTTGGGTCTTCAGGATCGTCCTGAATGTATTTACAATTTAGATGAGACTTCACTGTGTACAGATCCTTCTCGTCTTAAAATTGTTGGCGCGAAAGGCAAACCCTCTTCAAGAATAATTGCTGGATCGGGCAGAGAAAATATAAAATTGCCACCATTGATAATATTTAAAGACAATAATGTAGAGTTCCTGGATTTCAGAAAGAAATGAAGACCTCTTCAAAGACACCGTATATGCAGCCAGCGCCAATGGCTGGATGACCTCCGAAATATTTAGAAATTACTTTCTAAAGACTTTTATTCCTTTGGTTCGTGATCAGTCACCAATTATTGTTATATATGATGGGCATGTCTCGCATGTGGATTGCTTATTAATTCAAGCCGCAAGAGAAGAAAATATTCATATACTTAAACTGCCAGCCCATTCAAGTCATTTACTTCAACCTCTCGATTTGAGTGTGTTTAGATCCTTTAAGGCAATATGGGAGAGGGAAGTAATAACATGGCGAAGACATCATCAGGGACAATGACTACCAAAAAGGGAATTCGCCACATTGCTAGTGGAAACCTGGGCTGAAGTAGATTCCGGAATCGTAAAAACAGGATTTAGAAAGGGTGGTATTATTCCATTTAATAGACATGTTATTCCTAAAGAAAAATGACATCGATGCCCTAAAAAGATGGGAGGAACACTTGAAAAATCAAAGATCTGTAACATATTTACAACCGAGGCCAGAACGCATTGATATTAAAAGGAATGAACATGATGCTGTAGCACCGAATGTAACAGAAAAAACCGCTACTTTCGAACAGTCAATGTTAAAAACAGTAAAGCCTTCTACATCTAGCGCTTCATTTAAAAGGAAACTAGCATCTAATGCAGAATTACTTACAGCTCCTTCATCAGCATCTAGTGCCACCAATCTCAAAGCAATTGTCAGCTCTGATCAAAATGAAGAAAATATAATAAATAATCATCAGGATCCTATAACTGAAGCTGTAGTACCAGCTACAACCGAAAATCGGCAAGAAAAGAAGGCAAGTTTTGATGATCTACTACTTGATTCGTTCCGACAGAGTCCTTCTTCTAATCCAAGGAAACGAAAGCGCTTAATTCAAGGTGGCCAAACCATTGCAGGTACTATCGCAAGTAGTCAGTCAAAACTCTCTACAAATTCATCTACTATATCTAAACCAGCTATGAAAATTGACCGAAAGAGTAAACAAAGTCGGCCACGTCCGTATCAATTTGAATCCAGCTCCAGTGAATCAGATAATGAAAGTGTACCTTTTATGGAATCGGATCAAAGTTTCACTGTAGAATCGGATTGCGAAGATCAGATTCCTGAAATAAACAAAGACAATATTTCCATTGGAGACTGGGTACTGTTTAAACACACATTACCAAAAGCAAACAAACATTTTATTGGCCAGGTAAACACTGTTGACAACGGCTTTGAAATCAAGTTTACTAGAAAATTAAAAGACAAACCTTAACCGGCAGTAACACGCCGAGGAGGTTTTCATTTTAATGTGAAATTTGCGGGATACAATATTTAACAAAGTTCCATAAAATTATTCGAATTTTTAAACTTTAGGTTTCTTTTCTGTTTTAGTTTCTTTCTCCTTGGGAATAATTCCTACTGTTTTAGAGATTAAAGCCAAACATTGGGTTTTGAACGGATAAATACGTTTATAAAAATATTATTCTTGTTATTAGGAATTTTTTGAGGGTTATTTTGGATTACTTATTATTTTTCAGAGGTACCTTTTAATTTTTCGTTTTTATGATTTGTTTGGCTAACTATTTTCCAACAATAAAAGTCATAACTTCCCAGATTTTTATTTTTTTTAAGCATGTAAAAAGAAAAATTAGCATGGGAGATATAAACTTCATTTGCACTTTTCCATTACCACTTCTGCGAACATGCATGGAAATTGTATTTCGATTTTACACTTTCCCTTTTTGAGGTAAGTGTAAAATTTCGGTACAAAAAAAAATAATCATTCAAATCTCAAGATCTCAAAAATAATTCATGAGTGCCCTATGCAGTATGAAAAGTAAACATATTAAACTACTACTTTCTTACAAAGACACTTTTATAAATACTGTATATTTAAAGTAGGAAGGAAATAAACTTGAACTATTAAAAAGGGCTTCGCACTTGCTCCAGTCTACCCTAATTATAAGCTTTGTAATGTAATGCTGAAAAATAAACAGAATGGTTTTGTACACTTTACCGTTCTTCCCTACACTTGCTGCCACTTTTTTTCATGCATTTTCTTTCATTACAACATTTTTGTAATTTTCGTTCTCATAGTTGTATAAAGGGGGGTACTTTTGCACCTCCTCTATCAAACACTTGTCAGAAATTGCCGAAAACGGTGGCATTCTGCTGAGCGATCGCGGCTGGACTGGTCTCTCTAGCAGTCCGAACGCAGCCGCTGCAATTGACGGCGAACGCTGTGTCGCTGAGCTGCGGCAGTGAAACCGTGTACATACAAATCGCATTAAACCAGTACCGAGCTACTAATCGCGAGCGCCAGCCGCGGCAGCTGACTGCTCCAGAGAAACCATACCTTAGAGGCGCGTTAGAGTTTATAACCTTTATTTTACTATTTTTTATATTATGAATCAATTAAACTTATATCAGCTACCTAAATATTACATTCAAATCTATGAGTTTTCGCAGATCTCAAATCTCACAATAGTCACAAGCGTTGCACTCTGCTTCGGCATTTTCAATGTCATCCCCGGTTGCATCTTTGTAAAGGACTGTAATTTTTTTTTAAGAACCACGCGCCGTTTTTGAATTTCCAGGCATTAAAAAACTATCGCGCTTGCGTCAAAACATGTCAATTATAGAAGTATTTCTTAGTCCCAAAATTATAAAAATCGATTAAGCTGTTTACAAATTATTCTGAAAAAACTATGTTAATTTGAAAACTTTAGCGGGCTGTAGAGGCAAGACGAAGCAACATCGCATATAGTTAAGATTGCCGAAATCGCCTTATTTCTGGTTAAGGAATTTGTGTTTAAATATTGTATGGTCATTTCAAGGACACCCTGTATATATGTATCAATATTTGCTACAAACCATTGCGTATTTAACTTTGACTTATTTCAGGATTTTATTGTAGGTTTGGTAGGATGCATTTGCCTGCTGGCTTCTTCTTTTTGTGCAGTGCGAACTTTGAGTCTCCAACTGTATTCCTTTTGAAGAGGAAAGAAAAATCCAAAATTCTTTACAAGTATTTAATATATTGCTCTACGCGTTTCGGTTTCTTAAACCATTTTCAAGAGCTGTCTAAAAAGTTCATTTATACAGGGTGTAACAAATTAAGTGTGCACCATTGCTAACTTTTTTATTATTGGAGATACAAAGTCAGTTAAATTAGCAAAGTAGTAGCATTTTTTCTGTTCATTAAAATGGTGAAAGCAAAAAAACAATTGGACATAAGGTTTCTGAATAAATAAGGAGAATGTATTTTTTTTTAAATGGCACACCCTGTATATTTTTTACCGAAACGTTTGCAAATTGTATACGGAATAAAAAAGTTCAGATGCAAAAAAATTTACAGTCCTTTACAAAGATGCAACCGGGGATGACATTGAAAATGCCGAAGCAGAGTGCAACGCTTGTGACTATTGTGAGATTTGAGATCTGCGAAAACTCATAGATTTGAATGTAATATTGAGGTAGATGATATAAGTTTAATTGATTCATAATATAAAAAATAGTAAAATAAAGGTTATAAACTCTAAAGCTGGATTTATAAACTCGAAAAGTTGGTGAGGTTGAAGTTATGATCAAGTTTGTGAGGTTAGATATTCTGAACTCCGAGCATAAAAATTGGTTATCTCGAACTACCCGGGAAGTTTTCGAACCTTACATGAGCTTCACATCAACAACATGAACGAGTATATAAATGGAACTGAGTTTTCCCTTTAGTTTAAATTGAACTCCTATTTCCAACACCAACTGAACCTCAACCTCGCCAACTTTTCGAGTTTATAAATCCAGCTTAACGAGCCTCTAAGGTATGGTTTCTCTGGAGCAGTCAGCTGCCGCGGCTGGCGTTCGCGATTAGTAGCTCGGTACTGGTTTAATGCGATTTGTATGTACACGGTTTCACTGCCGCAGCTCAGCGACACAGCATTCGCCGTCAATTGCAGCAAAAAAGCAGTACAAAACAATTCTGTTTATTTTTCAGCATTATATTACAAAGCTTATAATTAGGGTAGACTGGGGCAAGTGCGAAGCCCTTTTTAATAGTTCAAGTTTATTTCCTTCCTACTTTAAATATACAATATTTATAAAAGTGTCTTTGTAAGAAAGTAATAGTTTAATATGTTTACTTTTTATACTGCATAGGGCACTCATGAATTATTTTTGAGATCTTGAGATTTGAATGATTATTTTACACTTACCTCAAAAAGGGAAAGTGTAAAATCGGAATACAATTTCCATGCATGTTCGCAGAAGTGGTAATGGGAAAGTGCAAATGAAGTTTATATCTCCTATGCCAATTTTTCTTTTTACAGGCTTAAAAAAAAATAAAAATCTGGGAAGTTATGAACTTTTTATTGTTGAAAAATAGTTAGCCAACCAAATCATAAAAACGAAAAATTAAAAGGTGCCTTTGAAAAATAATAAGTAATCCCAAATAACCCTCAAAAAATTCCTAATAACAAGTATAATATATTTATAAACGTATTTATCCGTTCAAAACCCAATGTTTGGCTTTAATCTCTAAAACAGTAGGAATTATGCCCAAGGAGAAACTAAAACAGAAAAGAAACTTAAAGTTTAAAAATTCGAATAATTTTATGGAACTTTGTTAAATATTGTATCCCGCAAATTTCACATTAAAATGAAAACCTCCTCGGCGTGTTACTACCGGTTCAGGTAAACGAGTCACTATATCGTCTAGCTGTACTACATCGACATCATCGGTGAGTGGCCATAAAAAATTGTCTTTTAATTTTCTAGTAAACTTGATTTCAAAGCCGTTGTCAACAGTGTTTACCTGGCCAATAAAATGTTTGTTTGCTTTTGGTAATGTGTATTTAAACAGTACCCAGTCTCCAATGGAAATATTGTCTTTGTTTATTTCAGGAATCTGATCTTCGCAATCCGATTCTACAGTGAAACTTTGATCCGATTCCATAAAAGGTACACTTTCATTATCTGATTCACTAGAGCTGGATTCAAATTGATACGGACTTGGCCGACTTTGTTTACTCTTTCGGTCAATTTTTATAGCTGGTTTAGATATAGTAGATGAACTTGCAGAGAGTTTTGACTGACTACTTGCGATAGTACCTGCAATGGTTTGGCCACCTTGAATTAAGCGCTTTCGTTTCCTTGGATTAGAAGAAGGACTCTGTCGGAACGAATCAAGTGGTAGATCATTAAAACTTGCCTTCTTTTCTTGCCGATTTTCGATTGTAGCTGGTACTACAGCTTCAGTTATAGGATCCTGATGATTATTTAGTATATTTTCTTCATTTTGATCAGAGCTGACAATTGCTTTGAGATTGGTGGCACTAGATGCTGATGAAGGAGCTGTAAGTAATTCTGCATTAGATGCTAGTTTCCTTTTAAATGAAGCGCCAGATGTAGAAGGCTTTACTGTTTTTAACATTGACTGTTCGAAAGTAGCGGTTTTTTCTGTTACATTCGGTGCTACAGCATCGTGTTCATTCCTTTCAATATCAATGCGTTCTGGCCTCGGTTGTAAATATGTTACAGATCTTTGATTTTTTAAGTGTTCCTCCCATCTTTTTAGGGCATCGATGTGATTTTTCTTTAGGAATAACATGTCTATTAAATGGAACCATATTACCCTTTCTGAATCCTGTTTTTATGATTCCGGAATCTACTTCAGCCCAGGTTTTCACTAGTAATGTGGCGAATTCCCTTTTTGGTAGTCATTGTCCCTGATGACGTCTTCGCCAAGTTATTACTTCCCTCTCCTATATTGCCTTAAAGGATCTAAACACACTCAAATCGAGAAGTTGAAGTAAATGACTTGTATGTGCTGGCAGCTTAAGTATATAAATATTTTTTTCTCTTGCGGCTTGAATTAATAAGCAATCCACATGCGAGACATGCCCATCATATATAACAATAGTGCCTGATCACGAACCAAAGGAATAAAAGTCTTTAGAAAGTAATTTCTAAATATTTCGGAGGTCATCCATCCATTGGCGCTGGCTGCATATACGGTGTCTTTAAAGTGGTCTTCATTTCTTTCTAAAATCCAGAAACTCCATACATTATTGCCTTTAAATATTATCAATGGTGGCAATCTTCTACCACTAGCACTTGCTCCTGCCAGGGCGGATATATTTTCTCTGCCCAATCCAGCAATAATTCTTGAAGAGGGTTTGCCTTTCGCGCCAACAATTTTAAGACGAGAAGGATCTGTACACAGTGAAGTTTCATATAAATTGTAAATACATTCAGGACGATCCTGAAGACCCAACTCCAATATAGCGTTTTCCAATAAAACAGTATATTGGTCTATTACGAATGGGTCCGTAGATTTCTTCCTGCAGTACCCTAAGCTTTGTGGCTTTTTCATACTCAAAGAGTGACGTTGTTTAAACTTTATTAGCCAATCTATGCCTGGCATATTGTTCTTAAAAGGATTGGGAATATTATTTAAATTTACAAAGTCCCGGACGAAATTGGGCAAGTGTAAACTAACCTTTACACTTTCCCCATTACAATTTTCACACATGCCCCACATTATGTTTTTTTTTGGGGGAAGTGCAAACCTGTTCGTGAGTAAAAACCGCTTTCAGATTTGGTCGGTATATAGGATTTTAAAGCTACAACAATTGACTAAACACAAGAAAATGCAATAAAACTAAAAGTATATTATAAGTTTTTACCTTTGACCAATTTTTTATGTAGATATCACACACTATTCAACGGACCGATTCGGAGGTTATGTTACAAATGACTACTCAGAAAAAAAAAACACCTGGTAACTCGCCGGGAGTAGATAATTCAACAGCGCTAATGTATAGTTAGTTGCCTCGAACCACACAGACAAGTAAACTTTCAATATTGCCTGATTGGCGCTCTGATTTACTTACCCCATTTTTACACTTGCCCCAGTCTACCCTATACCATATTCAAATCCAAGATTATGCATACGAAGGAAACATTGATCAGTACTTAATGACAACCGTAACTCTATTTCGATTGGTCAAGCGGCAATAAAACTAAAAGACCCTGGGCGACAGGGTTGAATTTAGTTTACCGGTGATTTTCGCATTATTGCATTGTATCGATTGGTGTTAATGTTTGTTATCAATATTTTGATATAAATATTTGTGTTTTTGACCGTTGTATTTGTATGTATACAGGGTGTTTTAGAAGTACTAACC
Organism: Polydrusus tereticollis; assembly: GCA_963920685.1. NCBI lineage: Eukaryota > Metazoa > Arthropoda > Insecta > Coleoptera > Curculionidae > Polydrusus > Polydrusus tereticollis. The sequence continues at coordinate 116,558,161 of OY987326.1, forward strand.
TGAACATGTGTCCGGAGTTGCCCCGTTTTTGATGTACAGGGTGTTAAAGTTTTTTTAAAAAAATCGTTTTTTTTTTATTATATTTGTAAATATCCTTTTCCCGATTTTATTGTAATTTGGTACCGTCATTCATAATGATAAGAGGCTTAATTTGCCCTAACTAGATTAAATTTATTAAGGCCAGTGGCGTCCCGGGAAACACTTAATGGATATTATTGACAAAAAAATGCACGCCACTGACTTTTTTCTAATTTTGATATTTTTTCCGGATATACCAACTAATGATACAATTTTAAAATGTTTTGATACTTTGACGTCATAATCAAATTGATTTGTTTACTTGGTATGCTGCAGCTTTGATTTAAATATGGTACCTATAGTATGAATTCATATCGGCATTCATTAAAAATCATACATAAGCGCTTTCACTACGAAATATGAATATGATCTGAAGCGCGCTCCAGCCGCGCCAGCCAAACCACCCTGTGGTGACGGCCGATGGCCGATTGCTACGCTCGGTGTATTTCGGTGTGACGTCAGGGACAAATGCAACACAAGAATTTCGAATTCCGTACCCCTACTAACGTGCCCGTGCGATAATATAAACATTTTCAATGTTAAAAACATCAACAAAGCCATGTAAATAAAAAATGGTTTGCCTTTGACGTTTTCAAAGATGGGTCGGTATATAGTTACAGTTAAGCCTCTAAATACAAAGGTCAAACCTGTAGGTACTGACTGTGAATTCTGTTGCGCGCAGGTTGAGGTACGTGATGTTTCTTGTTGCTTGTTGGATGAAATATTTACCAGGACTAAAACCATATATGTATGTGGAGATTTTGATGTGAGATTCGACGCGCCTAATGTGAGTGCAGTGTAAGTGATATAGCTTTTTCCAATATATAAGCTAAAAGCAAACATTTCAGGCTTGACAAGAGTGACGAATACCTGTAGTGGGTAGCTAGATAACATTTTTTCTATTCTTGACAATGACGAGTATACGAGTGATACTATAGAAACAGATACACTGATCAAAACGAAAAAGGAGCCACTAACTTAATTTAATATAAATTGTTAATTGCACTAAGTAGAAACTAAAAATGTATGTTCACCGTCACTGCTATATAACTATTCGCTTATCGGTATATTTTGGTTGTATCATTGCCAATACTTACCTTCTTCAAACACGGTCGCCAAAAATCAAATGTGGCATTATACATACTACCCTGTTTTGCTATTTATAAATGCCTGTTGTGGATAAAACAAAAAATAATACTAAAAAAAAATTAAAGGGTTATAACCAAATATTGGGTTTAATGATCCGCTGAACATAAAGACCAATTTAAAAACGTGACGTATTTATTATACAGGGTGTTATGGAAATGACTTATTATTTTTTAACCCGTAAATATATAGGTCGAGACGAATTGGGGAAAAATTGCTATAAATGGCGCTCGAAGCTAGAAATTCGAGAAAAATGCCTTCAAAAATTTAGGTCCAAAACACCTACGCGCCAATGACCCAAACAGCTGATTTGGGTAATTGTTTACTTTAGTGCAATTGTTGAATTTTTCGCTAAAATTTCGTATATAGGCTAATTAAGGGTAGCTGATCACAATTTTCCTTTTGCGTTTAGGCGGCAAATGCACTGGTTTTGAGAAAAAAAATGTTAAAGTTTTTCTAACTCACCGGTATGTTATTTTGCATGTAATCCTAAAATGTTGCTATTTCCAATAAAATATTACTTGTCGGAGTCATAGTATACACTTCCGAGTTGAAATAAACGAAATATGCCACAAGGAAACTCTGAAAAACGGGATAACTTGTAAGCGAACAGAAAACTCTACGTTATCTGGAAAAAGACGGGAGACAGCTCACTGACAGCTGGCCAAAAAAGCAGAAGCACCCATGTTGTCAGATTGTTAGTGTATTATAAATTGCCTATACTTTTCAATTCATTTTTATTAATTGAATGAATCCTATTGGCTCGAGCTAGAATATCATTCTCCTGGATGGAAGCCATTAATAATTACAAGAAAAAGAAGAACAATCTGGCAACGTGAGTGCAATGAATCTGAAAAGAGACGCTTCTACTTTGTCGGCGTATTAACAACGAATTTAATTAAATTTGTGCCTTTTCCATTGTTTTTTTGCTAAAATGTTGTTCTTATTTTATGAACAGATAGTTTGGTGAAAGTTTTATCACATATTTTGAAGGGAAAACCATAAAATCTAGGAAATTGAAAGGAAAGAATACCCTAACCTGTAAGTGAAAAACTTTAACATTTTTTTTTCTCAAAACCAGTGCATTTGCCGTAAAAACGCAAAAGAAAAATTGTGATCAGCTACCCTCAATTAGTCTATATACGAAATTTTAGCACAAAATTCAACATTAATTGCACTAAACTAAACAATTACCATTCCAGCAGTTTGTCTTGTCAAAAACACATGTGTTCAGGGGCATTGAACTATCATGGAAGGCGCACATAGTCCGGTTTTAAGGTATTTTACAAAATTCAAAATACTTCCGATTTTAGAAAAAAAAACTATCAAGTGTAACTCTAGACCACCTCAGGAGTGGCCCCTTAAAATATAATAAGTCATTTCCATAACACCCTGTATATAAATATTATAACTCAAAAAACATGTGCCCAAGGGAGCAAAAACTGTTACGAACATAAATAATAACATATAATATAAATCAACAATAAAAAATGAAACAATGTACTACTGCTTTGGTATATATTCTATAAGTTACTTAAAAAAAAACTTTGGTAGGAATATAAATATATAAAAACATATAAAACATTGAGCTTGCATGGAACAGAGAAAACGGTTATATAGGACTACAAAACTTAAAGTCTATCTTTTTGGCATATAAAGGTAATGGTAATATATTTTTATTGTACCAAATAAGGTAAAACTTCAAACTTCATATTTTTCTTGTTGAAAACCGCCTGGTCTTAGTGTTAGGTCAAAAAGCCAGCAAGAGAAATAACATTAAATATAATATTCCTTCCTATATACTTATCCGTAAACCTTGCCAATTCGTTTTTTGATAACTTAAAGGACTCCATTTTCAATTAAACAGTACTTTAAAATGCACGTGACATAACATAAAACACCAACGACAAACACACGCTGATCGCCGCCAAGCTTTGCGTAGCTATAAGTTTCTTTGGTTATACCTAACAAATAGAAAGATGCTCCGAGTAGTGTGAATATGAATTACTGTTTTAGTGGACAATGTTACCACCTACTAGTTTATGTTTTGTCAGGTAGCATGGAAGGACGCACTACCGAATGCTACCCTTTATATAACCTATATGTATTTGTATATCATTACACAATTAATATTTTTCCATTCCATTCTATTCTATTCTCCCTCATTCACCCACAGATTAATGGCTTTGGGGTACAATCTCGTTTTATTACTGATAAACAATCAGTTTAATTACCTATATTTTTATTACTTTATTTAATTTGGACTCACAATAGTAATTAATGAGATAATAAAATAATTGGGACAAGTAAACAATTTTATTTATCAACTTTTTATCATCATCCCACTTTGCAAATACAAGTCCGCTTTTTTGCCTCTCCATTTACGAAATATTCATTTTCAATAAGTTAGTTACATTTATTGCGTAAAGGCTTTTATCCTGAGACAAATGCTTAAATTAGTAAAATTATAAAAGAACTGGTGCTGAAAGTAATAAAATTAGGCCGCCTTTATTGAGAGAACAAAGAACAATTTAAATGCAATCTGAACATTAGGGAATTTTCTCAAAATCTTATTATTGTGGTTAATTTAAAAATCATTTTGATTATCAAAAGACCTGCGGAAGTAAATATATTTTTACTTTATTATTATTAATTTTTATACAATTAAATCTTTATTTCGCAGCTAGTGGTTAAACATAGTATGCGAATTTCGATACCCATTTTAACCTGGTTTTGTCAAAAGTTGCTATGCTCAGTAGCGGAACTAGACATTTTAAACATAGTACTAAACATTGGGGCTATTGATTTACTCAAAATTGATAATTTATAATAATATAACCTAATTATATTTTAATTAAATTAGCTTATATTATTATATTATTCATATCATTTTAGATTGCCGGCTTTGTTTCGAGTAAATTTATATAAGAATTATTTATTGGTGCTAGTCATTTTACTGTAAGATGTATCGTTAAACCGCGTCAGTTGGTGAAAGGGTCAACAATGCTAAAATTATATTCTCAATATCTCAAAAACGACTAGGTGTGTTAATGTCAAATTTAATAAATTTATGTATAGAATCATAGACGCTTATAATGGGTCATTCCCGAAAAAAGAAACATAATAGGGGCGCGATGGGTAACACCGTACACCTAAGGCTGAAAATGAATTCGCCCTAAACCGTCAATATTACAGAAACAAGGTTTATTCCTATTATTAGCAAATAATATATGTTAATTAAAACCTACAAAGTCATAACCACACACAGTTATAGAAGTTGGTAATACATATTTTGATGAAGGGCTGCATGTACCGAATTTGCACGAACGTTCGCATGCAAAGCGTCGGGTTATTCCGTACACTATTTTTAAAGAAAATGTTGCACCTGCACTGCACCATTCATTTTGGTAGAGAGAGAATGTGTCATTTTCCATTTATGCCGCGGCGCCGTCTAAAAAATGTAGGTATCTAAAATATAAGAACATCTTATGTTATAAGATGATGTCGTAGTTTAATACCGTATACCTTCTAGAAATGCTGTACAAATGTACGATCTTTACCGGATTTTATTTTCAAAATGAAAAATTAAGAAAAAGAAAATAAGAAACACATGTTATAAAAGAGACCTGCATCAATAAATAGTCATATAATGAAGCCTAGCAATTCATCACATCCTTCCAATGATTTTTTTTATCATAAGGCACAGCATTGCAGGATTGATCCCTTATGGCGCTCTGCGAGCGGTGCGTGTACGCAGGAAACGATTTACGTGGTCTTGAATCTTTGGATATTATACTCGTTGGGGAACACGGCCTCAGGGAGGTCGTTCCAGAGTGATGACGTTCTCCAGATGAAAGAATTTTTAAACAGTGTCGCTCGAGGGACACTAAGCTGAACCTCAATTGAGCACTTGCCAAGAAAATATTTGTAAAATAGACTCACGTCACCAACCTGCCTTCGATGTTCAAGGCTTTCCAGGTTGTCTGTCAGATCATGGTCACCGATCAAGCGAATGACTCTTCTTTGAATGGAATCTAGCAATCTCAGGGTCTGTTTAGGAGTAGAGCTCCTAATATCCGAACAGTACTTCAGCGATGGTCGAACTTAGGCTTTATAGAGCATCAAAAGTTGTTGGAGTGTATAGAGGTTCTTAGTTCGGGAAAGTATTCCAAGCTTCTGCGAGGCTGCTTTAGCAATGGCCGCAACGTAACTATTCCAAGACTATGACTATCCAAATTGACGCCCAATAAATGAATTGATGGAGCCAAGGGAATCGAGTGTTCCACCTTGACATTGCGGTTCTTCAACATTAACTTTTTTAGAAATAATTGCCACCTGGGTTTTTTAGCGTTAATTCTACTTGGTTACTGTCACTCCAAGAGAGAATTTCTTCCAGATCTTTGTTAAGATGTTATACCTCTTGCTGCCTATAGAGATGTACATTGGCATCCGATGTCCAAGCATCAAAAGTAAAAGATCAAATAAATGTGCTGTCATCAGCGAAGCTATATATAGGATTCTTAGGTTTTTACAAAAGATCGTTAATGCATAGTATGCAATTGAGGAACTCCGGCGTTCATTAAATGTGTCTGAAAGAAATCCGTTAATCGCCAATCGCAGAGAATGGTCTTTAAGAAAACTTGACAGCAATGAACCAAATTGAACCGGCCTTCCGACTATGCGACTGACTAAGTCGAGCGCTTGTTGCCGAGGTTAAAAGAGCGGAACTATGCATTAGTATCTCAAACTCAAAGAACCCCTTCTGTTTTAATAAAATGAAATGATGAAATGAAATGATGAAATGAAATGATGAAATGAAATGATGAAATGAAATGATGAAATGAAATGATGAAATGAAATGATGAAATGAAATGATGAAATGAAATGATGAAATGAAATGATGAAATGAAATGATGAAATGAGTTTAGGCATAGATGGAGACAATAGTGATAGTGAAACCGAGCTAAATATAGAGTAGGGTAAGTTAAATATTTTATTATTATAATATTGTAGATTAGTATTTTTGTATAAATATTAATAGCTATTTAATTACATGATTAAAATAAAGATACTTACCTATTATTTTATATTTGTTGTTCTGTTGAAAATAGGTTACCTAAACTATTGAAATTAGTTGGTAATCAGGACCTGTACCCTTTCAAAAGGTCCGGTGCCTACACAATAGATACTTGTCAGGCAACTTATTTATGGTTGGGATTACGACTGAGGGTTTAAATTTTATTGCGATCGAGAAATCAACGAATTATAGTGGAAGGGAGTTTACCAGGTACCTACCTGTATCTAATATTTTGACCTGCTTGCGACACGTGTAACTCTTGTCGGATTAAGTTGAATTCTTGGTGGTTTTATTTTTTAATATAAAGGGACATTTTCACGGGGTGGCCCGGTAAAAATCTTGAAAAAATTTTTTCACCCCCAGGCAGATGGGCCACCCTAAATTGTTTACCCACATGGTTTGTGTAAGTGCGTTTACTGTGCGATCATATGAATAAATTACCTATCTATCTACCCAGGAATCCCTAAAACGGGATACTTAAGCTTTTAAATTTATCTGTGCATGAAATTCGAAGTCAATGTTTATTAACTAAACACACATCTTAATATTCAACGTAAATTAAAATGGCCTCAATTTGTAATTTCGTCCACAGTATGTGGGTAATATGGAAAATGAGAATACTAAATAAAATTGGAAAAATATAAAGAGTAACATCACAACTGAAAAAAGGGTTTTTGAGGGCTTTGGTCAACCATTGTTCTAGCACAATAGAACTGGAAATATTAGCTTGCTACTCTCAGTTGCTTTGAAAACCAGTGAGATGTTTATTCTTCTCCTTGAAACCTTTAAATTGCAACAGGTGTTCCTTCCTATGTCTTTTAGAGCTTATGACATCATTGATTCCTCCGACCAAGATTGCCGCTTAATTTGCCTTAAATTTTTATGTTGCATAAGAAAATAATCAAAATAAATGAATAATCAATGTTGATTGAGATAAAACAGGACTACTTCGACATCGTTTTACCTATAATAAGAATTTCACATTATACCCACAACGCAACGCTCTTAAAATATTTAAACTTAATACCTGAGTTTGTTTGTATTACCAAAGAAAATTAGCCCGATGTAATGTTAACTATTCGACCTCTCGGTGGATCCCAGTTTTCAAAGTGGGGATCCTTCTTCGTTAAGCGGCCGGGCTTTACCGAATGTACGTCCAAAGTTGTCGTCTTCACGGCTGCGAAGCAACGGATATTCTTATAATATACTTATAAAATTAATTAGTTACTAATTTAGTCCAATGACTAATTGCTATGAAGAAAAACAAAGCTTGTTTGAAATAAAAAATATTTAGGTCAGATTTATTTGCATTTAAGAGTAAAACCGTGAAAATCATTAGAAATGAGGGTGTGAACTGAGGGCTGGGAATAGAGGAATGTAACGCGAGGCTTCCCAATCTTTAATAAAATCAGTGATATCAACATGACATACATGGCTGTAAATATTCGCATATTACATAGCAAGTGCAGCAATTGACAATTTTCACTTTGTGCGCCAATATGCCCCCTCGTGTGCGAGACTCACTTTGGCAAAAGTAATGTCTACCTACTATAGTTCACATGGTCACATAATATTTAGAAAAAATTCTAATTTCTATAGTTATTTAATACGCTCAATTTCAACTAAATAATTTTTAACACTAGTGTGTGCGCGTGTGATATAGGGCGTTTTCTTGCCTGTTAACTGTGTTTTGTTGCTCACTTTCATAGGTGGTCGTAGGTAAAGCTATTTTTTTGATAAGTAAATTCTTAAAAATTAGTTCCTGGTCGTAGAAAAACTATAGTACTTTACATGCAAGTAATATAATAATTGTAACATCCGCATCAAATAATATATTAAGTATTACTTTACAAATCCACCAATATTATCGTCAAAATAAATTTACAAGAAATTCAAGGCAACAAAAAATAATGAAAAAAAAAAACTACTGTAAAGTAGAAACGAACTTGCGGCTGGTAGAATGACATTTATCTAAAAGGCGCTGCCCTAACCACTGCGCCACAAGTACATTTTAGGGACATAGAATATGTTACTGATCTTCTTCGCTCCCAGATCCGGTGAGAAATTTAAAACCTAGTTCCGTGTGGTTGTATTAAGTGTAAGTTGTATCACTGACTGTAGCCAACTTTAGCTCTTTATGTTAAGATTGACATAATAAAAGATGCGATGACTTTCACTTGTATCTTTCAATTTTTAATCGACCAACTATTTGCAACGTTGCTCTCTATCAAGCTGAACACGGGACGCGCGAATTCAAATTGGCTGCAAAATCGTCTGTTAATTACCTGGTATAGCGCCTCTCGCGGTTCTGAGCTGCCCGCAAGGATTACACCTCTATTGCGTTGCTGTAATTTTCTTTGGTATTACTTACTGTAAATAACAAAAACAGCACAGCACATTGGTGCTCGCTGACAACATTTTAAAGACTGACTATACTGAATCATCGGATTTCTCGCGCTGGCGCTGGTTGGTTTCCCTTCGGTGGGGAGGGGGGGGATGTTCGACACATTTATCTGTAGCTGCCGAACGAATGCGAGCAAGAAACGTTCAGGGGTTCACGATGCTGCCACATACAATATAATAAAATATAAATATATTTTAATATTTGTTAGCAAGGAGACCCTGGAATTAAATGTCCTAATTGAAAATAAATAGTAATATAATTAAGAAACTAAAAAAATAGGTAAAACCGAAAGGCCAGATGTAAACAAGAAAAATTAAAAAATTGTTCACGCCAGTTAGTACGTCCTCTTTTACCCTAGGCAGGCTTGCACTCTGATTCCTCGATATAATGCACCCGACTTACAAGAACACTATTAGAAAACGAAATTTTACAAAAGATATTACTACATAGAAACTATAAAAGCGATTTAAATTCTTACAGGAACTAAACATTTAGAAATTGTAACTGTCAGATCGAAATACAGGTATTTGACAGCAATCTAAAATTTCATTGCGTGAATAAGCTGAATTTTTAAACTCGAAAAGTTGGCAAGGTTTGAAGTTCAGTTGGCGTTGGAAATAAGAGTTCAATTTAAACTTAAGGGAACACTCAGTTCAATTTATAAACTCAGTTCGTGCAAAGTTCGTAAGTTTCGAAAAGTTTCCGTGTAGTTCGAGATAACCAATTATTATGTTCGGAGTTCGAGAGGTTCGTTTCGACCAATGAAAACGCTATTTTAAAGTCATGTGGTTACAGCGAAATATCAAATGTCTTTTCGTTGTTTACGTCGCCCTTTCGTCATTTGTAATTGGATTTTCTGTTTGTTGTAAGCTTAGTATTGTGTTTTGTGCCAGAAATTGGAAAACTAGAAGTGGATAGTATAGAGAATGATGGTACTAATTTATTGTTACTCGAGTTAATACAAAATTATGAATTTATCTACGACACTATCACTCTATTGGACAAACATTTCAACCATTCAAACAACAACTTTTCGAACTTCGCTACTGACTTTATAAATGCCATATTCTGGACTGTGGAATATCGAACCTCACCAACTTGAACATAACATCAACCTCGTCAACTTTTCGAGTTTATAAATCCAGCTTAATTTATGAATTTACTTTATTTACATCTGACCGCTTCGTATTGAACTAGCTTAATAGCTGCAATAATAATTCTGAATATTAACGGTTTTATTTATTCGTAAATTTTATTGACATACATGCTTAGAATAAAAAACATTATTTTATTAATTCTATAGTTATTTTTGCCTATCCTTTTAATAATCACTAATTAAATTTTACAAATTTCGTTGATTACTAGATTTAGTTAAATCATAAATTAGTGGATAATATAATATTTCCCAATTTTGGAACGAAACAATGAAACGAACAAATAAATCTAAACAATATAATAAATTAACTCTTTTCACTCAAAACCTGTTGTTTCGCCAGAGCGGAGGGTTAATAAGGGTTATTAATCAAGTAGTGATGCATACATATTTTCCCGAGGTCTGAATAATTCATGGAGAGACCCATAATAATTCAACACCTACTTCAAAATCTATTCTAGTGTTTGGAAATTCGCTTTTGATATGCCTGAGCCAAGTTTTCTTTACAACAAAGGAAATTATCCTATATCTTAAGAAAAGGGAAATTATAATCTACTTAATACGCATATGCATAATAAGTAGGTTGCCTTAAGATAAACATATAAGTCTAGCTTGGGGTCACACATGTTATTAATAACTAATTAATACTGTACGTACTTAACGTACATAAATATCTAATAATAGTACATTATGTACCTAGATTGAGAAGTGAGCTATTACATTGCGAGCACTTTTATATTCTGACACGCGAAGTGCCGAAGGATGTAATGAGTTCACTATAATAACACTAGAATTTGACGTTTTTATCTTGAACGGTTTCGTCGATAATTACTTCAGTCACTCGATTTGAGGGGCATTAGCCCTTTAGACGCAATGTTTTAATATATAGAAAACAGTATTATTATTTGGTGACGTGAATTACACCTAGTATTATTGCACCTTAATTTGAAAATATTATCGGGTCATTATTTCTTACACGAAATTTAAATGCAGAATATTTTTTGGAACTACTTGAAGATCATATTTTACCTACTTTACATGATGCCGCCAGGGAAAATCAGGAAGTTTGGTACCAAATGGATGGCTGCCCGGCACATAGTACCCTGGCTGTCCGGGAATATTTAAACCGTGCTTTTAATGGAAATGTTATTGGCTTAAATCATACAGTAAATTGGCCAGCCAGCTCTCCTGATTTATCGCCAAATGATTTCTTTCTCTGGGGCCATTTAAAAAACAGGATATACAAAGATAAAAAATACCCAAATCTAGACGAGTTAAAAAATGCTATTTCTGCCGAATGCAATAGAATTTCAGTTTACCAACTAGCGAATGTAAGAAGAGAATTTTATGATCGCCTCGGTTATTGTCTAGCAGTCAATGGAGGAATATTTGAACATCTTCTTAAATCCTAAAGTTCTAACAATTTAATGGTACCTACCTATTAATTAGTAAAATATTGAAACATGTAAAATGTCATAATTAACCTTGTAATTGGATACTTTATTTTAGTTTTATTCAGATTAATTTGTACTCATAAATACACCTTTAATATTTTCGATGTACGAGTTTTTATAACAATAAAGCACACATTTCAAAATGACAACTTTGTTTGACCGTCATCTTTTACCTTGACTGGTGCCTGCAAATACGGGGCCATAAAAAGGAGAAATAGTTAAAAAGAAATCGGCGATAACCCGTAAACGGGCTCATCAAAAATATCTAAAGTTATTCTTTTGAATGTGGGTTTTAGTGCTCTTTAATAAACCTAAATAGAATTTTTCTCTAAAATAATTAGAGAAGCCAATAATTGACCCCATTTAAAATTACATGGGATTTCCTATGTCCCGCTCGACGATGCAACACCCGGTATGTGACCAAACATACAGTGATGGGCTAAAATATGAAACAAATTCATTTAAAAATCAGGTATTAATTTTTTGAAAAAACGCTCGGTAGCGTCGATTATATTTTTTATTCCGAATTTTTTGCCTCAAAAAGGAATTATAAAGGGTGTGTCAAAAAGTAGATGTAGGCAAAAATTTTTTGTATTTTAAATAGAACCCTATTTTTTTCAGTCGAATTTTGAATTCTACGTCAAACTCTGCGCATAATTCATGTAGCATACCCTATCCTTATCTCTAACGGTTTTAGAGAAAAATTACATTAAAACGCGAAAATTATTTTATTAAGTGTTGAAAATGCCAACCATTAACTTCTTGACCATAATATGCCAATCTACTTAAAAACCCTTCTAAAACATTATTCACAGGATTTTCATTAATTTGCCTAATTTCATATCTAATTTTAAATTTTAAGTCTTCCAAATTTTGTGGTTTATCCTTATACACTTTCGACTTCAAATAACCCCAAAGAAAGAAATCCATTGGTGTAAGATCGGGAGATCTTGCAGGCCATTCTATGGGTCCTCTTCTACCTATCCATCGTTCGGGAAATACTTGTCGAGCAAAATGAGGCGGAGCACCATCCTACTGAAATCAAATAGACGCTTCTGGTAGATTAGGCTGATTCGGATTTAGCAAATCCGCTGCTAGTGTGGGAATTAATTCATTTTGAAGAAATTGTAAATACCGGTCTCCTGTAAGATTTCCATCGAAGAAAAAAAGGTCCAATAATTCTATCATTTAATATCCCTGCCCAAACATTTACTTTTTGTGAGTTTTGCGTGTGCTGTTCTCTCATCCAATGTGTTATTTGTACTCCAATACCGAAAATTTTGTCTGTTTACCGAACCATTCAAACAAAACGTGGCTTCATCGCTAAAAAGTATGTTGCGATGGAAAAATAGATTTAAGTTGCAAATTTCCATCATAGTTTCACAAAACTGTAATCGGCGGCCAGGATAATCTTCGTTTAGCTCGTGCAGCAACCTAATTTTGTACGGATGGTACTTTTCTTGTTTCAATACCCGCGAAACAGATCGTCGGCTCACATCATTATTAAGGGCTACTTCAGTGGATGCACTATGGGAATTATCTTCAACTTCTAACAAAATGTTCAATTTTGTGTTTTCACTAATTTTTGGACGACCTGGCCGTAGACGATCCTTAACATTCCCTGTTTTTCTGAATTTCTTCTCAATTTTACTCACTGTAGATCTTGTAATCGGTCGTTCTGGGTACCTAGCGCTAAACAAGTTACAAACTTCTTGATTTCTTGTTTTGTCTCCACATGCAATTAAAATTAAAATTTCGATTCTTTGAGTTTCATTTAAATGCACCATGATCACCGTTTTTTAAAATTATACCTAAAATTATTTTTGATTGACACATGACTTCGTTTTATAATGTACTTTTTCTCTAAAACCGTTAGAGATAAGAATAGGGTATGCTACATGAATTACGCGCAGAATTTGACGTAGAATACAAAATTCGACTGAAAAAAATAGGGTTCTATTTAAAATACAAAAAATTTTTGCTACATCTACTTTTTGACACACCCTGTATAATTTCTTTTTGAGGCAAAAAATTCCGAAGAAAAAATTATAATCGAAGTGTCCGAGCGTTTTTTCAAAAAATTAATACCTGATTTTTAAATGAATTTGTTCCATATTTTAGCCCATCACTGTATGGTGTAACTTACATTATACCTTTCATTTTTTTTACTGCTATATAACCCTAGTTATCACTTTGGCGAATATGTCAGAAATTTGCATCTTTCCGGGCATCCCTAATTGTTTTACCATTTTAAGTAGGTATAAATAACCAATAATATACAAGTACATAATAATATAGCGAATTGAATTTTATTAATTTTAGTTCCAATTAGTTTTCCGACGAGTGAATTTTGTTATATTAGTATTTGGTTTACCGGCACGTGATATTTCATGTTGTATCAGTGTTAGAATGTGTGTCGTCTATGGGCTTGTGCTGAGAGTGGGGCATCTTGTAGTGTCACTTTCAGAAGAAAGCATTTATCTCCCGATGCTAAAGAAATAATTTCAAATGTGTACCAATCTCTGCTAAAAAGAGATTTTAATTCAAGTGATGTTTTAGCCTAGACGTCTGCTTTAACAAATAATTCGGTAAAAGATATAGTACTGAAACCTATCATTCCCAGATAGATGCGAAGTATAAAACTTTTCTGCGTACATACATTGGATAGTGTTAACGTACAAGGAACCACGCACCACAAGATGCAATTTTTTAAATTAAATAAAATGGTTTTAACGTTCAAAAACTCTCTACATTAATATTTATTTATTGTTCTGATAACTATAATATTACAGGCAACACAAACGAATTCACCAATGATAAAAAAATGCCATATTTAAACAGCGCAAAAAAATAGGTACTTTTTTTATATGGTTCCATTTATAATGTATTAAGTCTGATAATAAAAAAAGGAACCAATCACTTGGTTCTATATTAAAAATGCATTTTTCGTAATAATTCATTGCAATAGTAGCATTTGAAGTTAGATCCAAGCAGTTGGAGCTTTTTAAGAAAACAAAGATTGATGAATTATTAATTTTTTTTAATTTTTTTTTGTAGGTTAAGTATGGTGGTTCCTTTTTCAAAATTTTTAAATGCTTTTATTAAAATAACAAAGAAGTACATTATTTTTACAAAAAGCTCATTTATTGACACTTTCATAATAATATGTTTAATTTAACGTAGAAAAACGTAACATGAAACAACAGTAGCATCAAAAATCAAATGCTGTTTAACATAAATCTAATAGTTTTAGAACACTTAACATACCTAATTCCTAATAATATAAAATTAAAAAAATAATTTAACAGGAATATTTTTTTAAAATAACGTCTAACGGGTAAGCTTACATTATTTCTTTTAATAAAAAAACACAAGCTATTTGTGAAAATAACTTAAATAAAATAATTGGTGGCATTAAACAGTTTTTTTGTGCTTAGTTATTAGTCTTCTTGAAACTCAAAGTCTACAGCGTTATATCCCTCTATATCATCTACGACGCCTTCACTGCCTGTAAGATTATTATAGAAAGGCTGATCTGCTTCTGGTATTAGGTGCATAACAGATTTTTTATCATTTAGTTTGGGCGCTGATATAGGTTTTCCATTAGGGTACAACAGTGGCATGTCGGAGCTAAATACATCTGATTGCTTACCCTTTTGTTTCGGTTTTATATCCACCCCCACAAGCGCATCTTCATCATAACCAAATTTAAAAAATATGCTGTATGGATATTTTTTTTTCAACTTTGATCTCCTTCACATGAAGCCAATTTATTTTTTCCCCAACTGTGTCCTTTTTTCGATTAACTATGTTGTGTTCCAAATTTTCACTGGATATGAAATCATTTTTAGACATTACGTTTACTACGAACGGATTCTTCTTTCTGGCACTTTTCATGACATTTACGTAGTCTTGTGGTGAATACATTCTTTGGTGATATTTCAAGGCCTTCTCGATGTCTCCAAAATATAAGGCAAAAAGCTATGCCCTGATACAAGAAATGCCAAGTAGATTGTGTTTAAACTTGGATTATGATTAAAAATATATTTTAGTATTAAACATAGCTTTATGTTACAATTCTGGCCTCCACGGGAGACTGACCACAAGTGCAACTCAGTTATACTGTTTTCTAAATAGGTATCGCAATATTTTTTTTTAATGCAGGGCCCAACTTCTTGAGCGCCACGACCAGCCGTTCCCTCAGTCCATACAAAGCAGTAGGCTTTTCCTCTTTTGCACAGTGAATCCCCAAGTTATATAGCCACAGTTGACGTTTGTAAAATATAAAATTTGTTGGGATTCTTGGCAGGGGCAAAGTTTTTTCAAGATCAAAGGAAAATGCTTGTATGTGAGCATTATCTTTTGCTTGCTTAAAATCACTTCTCATTTTTTCTCTTGCAGCCTCAGCATCTTTTAAATGTTTTTCAAGCTCATGTTTTATCTTATCAATTTCATTACCAAAGGCACTGGTCATCCGAGAATTTAACGAATCGCACTTATTGCATGTATCCTTTTTTAGTACTTTTCTTGTAATATTAAATTCCAAGTAAAATATTTTTTTGTAGGTTGACAGACTTACCGGATTATCACCAACTTCATCTTTGTATAGGCTATACATTAATTCTACCGTCATGTGAGCTGGTAAATATTCACGATCGGTTTGTGCACGGCGATAATGAGATTTGTACTTTGGAACTTGTTTGATGTGTTCCAATACTGCTTCCCTTTTATTTGCAGAAATTTTATAATGTTTACCGTGCTTACTGCGGTGATCTTTTAGATTAAGTGTTCTAGATTTGGTAAGGGCAGTGTTAACTCGTTTTGTTGAAATATTCAAATTTCGTACGAACATGTTTCTACAAACTGAAATATTTTCCAAGTAGTATGTTCTTGTGAAATCGCGTATAGTTGTATGGTTTTCTTCTCTTCGTCTTCTCTTTACCCTATTTTCTTTTACCAATGAACATATGAAAGCATTTTGAGGATCATAGGTGCCAACGTTCCAATATTTATCAAAAACAGTTTTACGATTTTCATCACTAATATTCTCATAACATTTACTTAAGCAGTTACAACGATAGTTTGAAAATTCTTTTTTTGCAACATTATCACCACTTTTAGAGATGTGTGGTAAATTTAAATTTTTTAGGGACTTTCGTGTTTTGTCTTTTTGACCAGGATAATTTTGTTTCCTTCCTTTTTTTGGTCGCCCATTACCTTTTGTAGCATTTATAGGAGTTACTGGACAAATATCTTCATCGGAAGAATTAGAGGATGAATAGATAAAGTCTGGATCTCTATTAAAGAAGGTTGTATGCTCTTTTCATTATTATCTAAACTTACGTTTTTATTAATATTAAAGCAGATTAACCTGTTGGTTTTATCCCGGTGACTGGCCAATCAAAATCACTAGTTTCATCATTTTGGCCCTAATGAGAGAAAAACTTTTAAAAAATGAATTAACTCTTGATACAATTTTTTTTTGCCCTTTTACGGTTTTCCCGAAAGTATACGAAAACGGAAGTACAATGTAAACCAAACTATAATACTAGTTATAGTTAGTACTTATAGTTTTAACCTATTTCCCATACTTACGTTTATCCGAATATCGAGACAGCTTACAATATCTTGTTTGGGTAATGGGTTAATCGCTGGGAGAGTTTCGGACTGACCCTAGTGATAAGGAACCAAAAATACAAAAAAATAAATCCTAAATATTTAATTTTTTAAAAAGATCCAGCTTAGAATAAATGGGACCAAGTGACACATTCAGAGAATTTTCGTTTTTAAATATGGAACCACACAAACAAAGATCTTAGGTTAGGAAATCAAATTTTATTTTTAATTTTTTACTTACCTGGGCCAAAGAGTGTTTTTTAAAAGATTTAATATTTTTTGTCCTCTAGAAATCATATATAATAATATTTTTACTGTTTGTGTCCGTAAAATCCAATAAAAACGCCAGTTACCGACACAAGCACACGTTACACTTGGTTCTTTCTTTGAAAATGAAGGTTAGACTAATGCCATCATAGAAGATGGGTTCATTGTCGATAGTTGACTCTAAGTGTATTATAGCAAACTGAACATTTGTACGACATTAGAGGTGTTATTTTAACAGCTGTTGACAAAATAAACCAGGAATTCATGAAATGCCGCTTGGTTCCTTGTTCGGTAACACTATCTTATTGTACTGTATGTAAACCTTAAAAGCTTAATATGAATATTGTATTAGTGTGTACCTAGTCCAAATCGTAACATTGTAAATGTTAATCATAATAACTAGTAACAACATTTTTTATATATAATATACTCTTTGCAAAACAAAAACCGATGCACGTCATACCCATCGAGTGACGTCAGTTGTCGACAGTGTTGCCAGCTTGTAACCAAAATATCTGAGTGAAGGAATTACACAGTTTTTTTTTTCATAAAATGAAGATAAATATACAAAAATTTCCCATAGTTTATATATTTGTTTACTGCATAACACCTTTTACCATCAACTTTAGTAGATCTAACACTTCTTTTATTTTTATCTTGCCAAGATCGACCAACTTACTTGTCTGGTATATTCCATAAATAGTGTCACGGATAGAACTTATATCCAATCTTCACACATTTCCAACTCTCTTTGAATTAGAATGTTTGTTTTAAGGTGATTCTAATAATTTATTTTCCTTAACTGTTGTTGAAATTGCGCTTACAGTGGAGATATTCAAATTTAGGGCAGCTCCTACACGCTGAAAATTAGTTAAGTAGAAATAAAATATCTAGACCTTAACATACTTTCTAAATTTGCTTCTCTGTACTGCTGTCAAGGGTAACAATAGGCCATTGTGGTTAAGTTCTTCCTTAAAATAGCTTCTTAGAGAAGGTACTAGCTCTTTGCACCGACTATTTAAATGCTTCGGCATTTTTCACAAATAGTAAACAACGTAATCGACAGAGATATGTATGTGCACTTTTGTTTCTCTTAATAGAACAGTTTTTTAATGCTATTTATGATAAGATATAATTTACTTGTAGTGGACTACATTCTTGGTGAAACCGTATATCCATTATGGGTAGTAATAAAAATTACTTGTTCTGGTTTACAGTTTTTATATTCAGTTACCTGACACGCGTGTTTCAGCCTTTCGGGTCATTTTCAAAGGAGTACAAAGACTAATTTATAAATACATATGCGAGATGTTACACGTGGCGACATCTCGTAGCAATCGAGCTATCCACCCAACCAGACCAGCGAGGTCTTAGAGAAGACCAAACGCTGGAATGGATCCCGCATAAGCAGGTATCTAAAGTCAGGTGGCGCTGAAAGCCAATCGTCGGTTTCTGTGAACCGAAAACGTGATATTAAAGAAAAATGTTTGTCCCTTTTCTTTCCGTCAGACCCAATCATTGGACGCGTTTCGCCGTATTACGGCTCATCGGCAAGGCTATAGAGTCTGACGAAAAGGAAAGGGAACTTACAGTGTTTTCAACACATAATGTATTAATACATATGCGAGATGTTACACGTGGCGACATCTCGTAGCAATCGAGCTATCCACCCAACAAGACCAGCGAGGTCTTGGAGAAGACCAAACGCTGGAATAGATTCCGCATAAGCAAGTATCTAAAGTCAGGTGGCGCTGAAAGCCAATCGTCGGTTTCTGTGAACCGAAAACGTGATATTAAAGAAAGATGTTTGTCCCTTTTCTTTCCGTCAGACCCAATCCTTGGACGCGTTTCGCCGTATTACGGCTCATCGGCAAGGCTATACAGTATAGAGAATACGGCGAAACGCGTCCAAGGATTGGGTCTGACGGAAAGAAAAGGGACAAACATCTTTCTTTAATTTATAAATGTTGGTACAAAGGTTTTTATCTAAATTCTAATGTAAGTTATAAATAGGTAATAAAGTAGTTAAGAACAGGGCTTACAGTGAATTGATATATTATGGGTTTTTCCTATTGTTCTACGAGTGGTTATCAAAAATATGTTATATCCTATTTTATTATGCTGTTGGTAATTGGGTTAGCCCTTGAAGGTGTTTCTGTTCGATTATTGACAACATTACTTTGGTTTTTTTATTGCTTTTTTGATTGAAATAGACTCTAGAAGGTTCAATAAAAGAAGAATACTTTAAGTTTGTAGTAAATTTAATATCGCATAAAGTTTTATTACTTTTTGCCCAAATTTGATTTCCTTGTGTTTCCCTATGTGCTTACATTTATCAGCTGAATAATCACGTGCATCGGTTTTTTTTTTGCATAAACTGTACCTAGTGTACTTTGTTGGCGACTGTAAAAACCTAGTTGTTATTGAAGCGAATAAATCTGTATTTCAGTATTTCATTAATTATTATTGTACTTATTATGTCTCAAAATATTACCATTATAATAATTGATCTTAACTTTCATTTGGTTTAAAGTGTCTCTTTAATTAAAAGTAAAAATAAATCAATATGTAGACAACTATATTTTCAAGCCGACCATGCACCTATTTGTTGCGGTTTGAAGATGTTGAGACCTATACAATGGGGTTTAATCAGGTAGTTGATTTATTGCATTAAAAGTCAACGATATAATGTAAACTTTACTATACACCGTACTATAATTTCCGAGACACAGCAACAACTTATGCCGCCGAATACTCGAGCGATGTTGGAATGTTGTCGGCAACAATTATTGAAAAAGTGTCCGGGAAATATCGGTTACTGCTGTATGACGGCGATTATCTTCCAGTCTATACTTTAATAGGTTTCTCGATACTTCTCACATTAAGTTTAAAATACATTGTCTATCCATTCTACTTAGAGGTATTTCCAGACTTGTGACAAAACCCCGTGTCGTGACCGCATCGCGAAGATTTTCCTGACAAGGCAAACTTAGACGCGTGTCATATTCGCATCTAATCGTTGCGTATCATCGTCGCGAACTTATATGCGTTCTGCTCATTTTAATAAAAATAGTTAAAATGTATTTCTAAAGCAAAACGCTCCGATGATACGCGGTCCCGTACAGACTTGGCGAACCAAACCGCGTAGCATCCTTTTAATGCGACGCCAAAAACCGACAAGATATGGAACAGAGTGATGACACGCGGTAAACGCGGCAATGTCACGCGTTACTGTAAATACCGAACAAACAATTTGAATTTCGATCCGGATATAGCACCGTCATGGTGGTGACGAGAGTGCTCCAGGATGTCAAGACGAATTACAACCAGAGAATGAAGAGAGTTTTGCTAATGCTTGATATCAGGCGTTCCGTCGACACCAACTGGCATCACGAATTCCTTTAAATAAACTTTTCTACTTTCACGACTTTCCTATACATTATATAACTTTATCTACTTTCATTTAGTAATATGAATTTTACAGTTCTGTAAATCGTTTTGTAAGGGCATCTATTACAGCACTAGTGCTGTAATAGATGCCCTTACAAAACGATTTTTAATAGCAGGTGCATTTTTATTTTTAAAAATGCCTTTTGCCAAATATTTTTATTCATAGATGAAAGTAGATAAAATTTTGTACAATATTCTTGTTGTAAATTCATATAACTACACTCGATGTTTGATTAAACTCGGCTGACGCCTCGTTTAACAACTTTAACATCTCGTGTTGTAATATGAATCTTTACAACACTTATATCGTAAATAACTATTACTACACGGATTCTTGACAGACAGAACTTTCTTCGTGAGAGTAGAGAGTGCATTGTCTTAGCCAATGACCGTAATCGTGGGGGTGTCCCAGCGAAGAGTATCATCATCTATATTGCATTGTATGCAAATGATGCACTCATATATGCACAGTAGGGTGATCCACCTTTCTGGAATTCGGAAATCTTAATCTCCCACCCTTGGAAATGATTTAAATTTATGAGAAAATAATACCATTAAAAAATAAGTGAGCAAAAATTAAGAGAAGGCGTGCCGCAGGATACGCCCTTTTTAGAATAAAGGAATTGAGAAAGGAATAAATTGAATTGTTACATTTCATATTTTTGAAGATTTGTCAACATTTATTCAAATATTTAATACTTTATTAGGCGTTTTATGTTTCAGAAGTTAATAATGGTCTAAATATGAAACATATTTATGGCATCATAAAATTGCAGAGTAGGAAAAAAGAAATTAAATTAAAATGAAACTCAGGTTTTATTCTGGTTGAAAAAAACGATACAGCTTTTTTATTCCTTAATGTTCCTAAAACTATATGAAATATACTAATAAAGTAATAAAACATATTTACTACATTACCTACTCAAAAACTTGGTTTCCTTGTTAACATTTGGGAAACGTGATTTATAATATTATACACCTTGGAGCAAAAATTGTTTTTATTCTTTATTTTTTGTTAAAATCTGATTATATTCACTGATAAGCTTGATGCCTCGCTCAGCTGCATCATTTACAACTTTAAGTTTTTTAACAATATGCAAACATTGTTTATAAGAACAATTTTCGCTCTAAGCTGTTGGACCAGTTTCTAAAAAGTCGGTAGGCAAGCTTAATTTATCAAAAAACACTTTACTTTTATCGCATATAAAGTCCTCATTTTCTTTGTTTTTAATGTCATTAATATCAGTTATCATCAACCGTTTCATGCCTTCTTTATTTGGTTCTATTTACCTTTAAAGCTTCAACCATAGCCCGCTTTGTGACAACCGAAATTTCGTCATCGAAAAAGATAACGAAACATTAACTGGATTTAAATACCATAAGTGGTTTACTATTTTATTAGTTGTGACATAGGATATCTCTTTGTCAATATGCATGATTAAATGCACCTGGACGATAAAAAATCAAGTTAGTGGGTTGTTCTTCCATGAAAAGTGTAGAAAGCAATAAAAACTCTTTATAATCGTCGCGGGGTTGTTGAATTGTAAACATAAATCTATAAAATTTGCAATATCAGCTTTAACCGGCTTTAGAATGTGTCTTAGAATCTTTTCTACCTGTAATCCAGCCTTTACTTTATTTTGGTCTATTTGAGGCCAAAACTCTCTAAAACGTTTATATAAGGCTACGTTTAGACCAGATAAAGAAAACATTTTTATATCAAATACACTTCTCAAAACAACTTCAAACATATGGTGCCTACATGGAAAATTCAAAATATCTCGTTCTAACATTTGTTGTAAAATTGTGGCTGCCCTATTTAAATAACCCATGTTGTATGCCGTAGTGTCACCACAGAACGCTATCACTTTACTTTCTAAATTTCATTTGACAAGCACGTCGTACACTGCACTGGCCTGTTCTTTTCTTGTTGAATTCAAAGCGGGAACTCCAAGCAATTGCTCAATATCCCCACTGGTAACCAAGACAGCGAGCCTATCGACGTTTTCTACTTCTTGCAAGACATCTACTTGGAATTTAACAGCTTCACTTTCGTTGCTACTGGACTGCTACTTAATGATGATGAAGAATATCTAACTGCTTCCATTAATCTGGATCGTTCTTGCTGCAGTCGCTCGGATAGTTTTTCAGATCTCTCCATAGCCTCTTTCTCTTAGAAAGCAAGGTGGTAATCGAACCCATGGATATAGCCAAGACGCCCTTTTTTCTTTGATTATCTTCATCTATTTTCAATAACTCGAAAATACTTGCATTTGACATATCAAATAAGTCATCAAGTGTTTCTACAAAAATTTGTTCTTTTTCTTTTAATCCAGGCCTTTTAGCTGACTTTTGTAATACCCTCTACTCTGCATGCAGCTTCTCAAGTTTCTCGATACAATGGTCTACCCTACGTGTTGGAATGCGAGACTTATCCCAAAAAACAGAAACTTCTTTAATAGTTAATGTGGGACTTTCACGTAAACTAAGTTTCACTTCACGCATGTTGTAAAAAAGCACGAGTAATGCTCGCCTGATAGAAAGCAATTTATTTCCAACAATTTTTGGTGTATAGGGTCCAATTAAATAAACGAAACAATCCTTTCGTAAAGACCTTTTAACAGACATCGCTGAATAGGTTTTTTACAAAACAACGCACAAACATACTTAATGTTAGCACCGTAAAGTACACTTGCAAACTGAAATAAAATTATCTTACATTTGAGTCTATTGGGCACTAAAGATGCATAAATAAATATTTGGAGAAAAGGAAATACTAGTACAAAGGGACTAATAGAATTTTAATTACCCGATAAACTATTCTGAGAAAGCAGGTAAACAAGCCTAAGTTGTTGTAAAACTTTAATACATTTTTGTTGTACTTTGGGTTTATTACTCTATTATCTAAAATGTTTTACCTGTATGCGGCACGGGTTACAGTTATCCAATTTATCCTAAATCTTGACACAAATTTTTGTTGGCATAATGGAACATTTCTATGGAGGCAAAAAATTTGAAAGAAAAAATTTGAACACCTAAGAAAATGGACCACCCTAATGCACAGTCATTTTATGCGGAAGCAGCTGAAAGAAAAATCCAGACCGACATTAATATGCTAGTCGAATTCTTTAATCAATGGAAAATTAAAATAAATCCTATTAAAGTGGTCTATGCATTTTGACGAAGAAGTTTACAAACAACCGTATTTTTGTACCTGTTAAAATCAAAGATACTTACATACAGCCACAACGCAGACTACAGTACTTAGGACTAAATATAGATGAGCGTTTGTCTTTCAAGCCACACATCTTATCCACACTCAAAAGGGCTTTTGCAGCAATGCAAGGCATTTATTCCATACTCTCCCGTAAATCGTATCTCTCCCCTCTAAACAGACAGCTCATTTATAGACAAATTATCAGATTCATACTGATATATTCCGCGCCAGTGTGGTGCTCAGCCTCGACTATTCAGCTACACCATCTGCTGAGATTTGAAAATAAGATACTGCGATGCGTCACAACATCAGACCGATATGTACGCATCGCAGACTTGCATCACATGGCCGGCGTATCAACTGACATATCAACAAAATTCTATATGTACAGGATAACAGCCTCTAACTGCCAATATAACAAACCCAAGATACGATCCAGATCACCCCCAAAACACAAACCCCTCTACTTAAGATTATTCATGTACCACCTGAACTAACTGAGAAAAATTAATAAGATTTTTTTTCAGGTTTTTCTTCAAAAGACTTATTTGATGATCGTTATTATTGGCGTAAATTTATTTCGGGTCAAAAGATAATTTATACTCTTGTAAAATAATGTAAGGTCTCCGCCTGCCAACGGAGTTTTGGCTAGTCTAGTGTGTTTACATCATAGACTTAGGTTTAGGATAGTAATGTACAGTGTGTCCAGTTTTCGATGGTTTTACGGGGTATCTCGGTTATTAGTAAAGGTAGAAGGATACGGTTTTCGCAGCACTGTGCTACTTTTTTGTGGAACAAAAGATGATGCAATCAGAATTTTTCTAGTCCTCCTTGTTTTACTTGTACGGGATGTTTTTGAAAATTTTACATTTGGGACACCCCAATATTTAGGTTACCCTGTAGCAAATAAAAGAAAAAACCCATATCCTTTTTGTAGTTTTTTACGTAGAATCCAGTAACGTACTCGGATTTTTTCTACGTTCAATAGTTTCCGAGAAAAAAAACAAACTTGCTTTTTTTTTAAATGGGTCACTCTATATATTTTTAATAATATAATTTAGTATATAAGAAGCTTCTCAGAAATATATAATACCTTATTTTTATTTTTAATATTAAGCGCGAAATTTACGTTTTATTAAAAAATATTAATTTTTTGTTAGTAGGCCATGACGGATGTTTAAAAAAGAAAAGAACATTCATTGTCATTTATGTCATATTAGAAACTTCTTTAGTTTCTGTCAGAGTATTCAGATTCACTACGTTGTTTTAAAATATCTAATTAATAGTAAAAAATCAGTATGTTCTAATTATGGCAGAAAATGTTAACTTTGGAAATAATGAAAAATTCGACATGCCCGTTTGTAATGTCCATTGTAATGAAAATGCAGGTTAAGTATTAGAAGTGTATTTCAATAGGTAAATATACGCCTATTGGCAGTATCTCTATGAAGATTTATTAAATTTCTTAAATTACTTGTAGATACCCCGGAAGCCGACAGCCGGATATAAGAATATTTCTAAGGATGAAATGAAATTTAATTGAACACGATTCATTTTCTAAACCTCGGCCTAAAATCTACAATAAGTGAAACCGCGAGACCGAGGAAATAAGTGTTTTAGCTTTAATTGAAACAAATTCAACCAGTTCTTGCAGAATGGTTGAAGGTTCGATCGGAGTAGTTAAATCAATCCTAAAAAAACACAATTTTAAGCCATATAAATTCCACCTAGTACAAAACTTACATCCTGGTGATGCACAGCGCCGTATAGAGTTCTGTAATTGGTATTTAAAGGAAATATAGTTTTAAAAAAACCGTTATATGGTCCGATGAGGCTCATTTTACCAGTGCTGGTATATTTAATCGGCACAATATGAGGTTTTGGTCTCAGGAAAGACAGCATGTAATATTTCCACTCGAACGGCAAGGCAGGTTTGGTGGGTAATGTTTTATACTAGGAAGCAAAATAATTTATAATATATTTGAAGGCAGTCTAAGTGCAGAGGAATACTTGGAAATTCTGGAAGACGTTGTGCCGAAAATAATAGAAGACGCGCCCTTAGCGTGTCTCAATAACTTGTATCTGCAACAAAATGGAGCACCCGCTCACTTACTTAAACAATAATCTTCCAGGCCACACTAATGAATCTGTAAGATGGCCGCCAAAGTCACCCGACTTGTCGGTTTTGGATCTCATCATGTGGGAATACCTTGAAAATAAAATTTATTCTATTCAATACCAAGCAATTGCAGATTTAAGAAATGCCACTGAAAGAGCATTTAGGGAGCTACAAACGCGGCCTATTATTATTTTAAATTCATTAAGGCGAATAAGAAGTACGTGTGAAACATGTCTAAGGCATTATGGAGCACAATTTGAGCAATATTTTTTAATAGAATGTAAATTTCGTGCCTAATATTAAAAATAAAAATAAGGTATTATGTATTTCCGAAAAGCTTGTTATAAACTAAATTACATTATTAAAAAATATATAAGGTGATCCACTTAAAAAAAACAGTTTTATTTTTCGGAAACTATTACACGTAGAAAAAATCTGAGTACATCAATGGATTCTACGTAAAAAACTACAAAAAAAACATTTGTTTTCTTTTTGAAAGGGTAACCTAAATATTAAATTAAAACAAGGAGGACTAGAAAAATTCTGATTGCGGCATCTTTTATTTCATAAAAAAGTATCACAGTGCTGCGAGAACTGTATCCTTCTATTTTTACTAATACCGGAGATACCCCATAAAATCAACAAAAACTGGATACCCTGTATATAGATTAAGGCTAGCTTAAGGTTCCAATGGCGGAATACCTAAATAGAGGTAAAATTGTAGATATCCGATAAGTGAACAATAATTTAAATTTAAAAATGAGTGGTTACAGAGTACCGTCCAGACTACACGCGACGAGGTTCGCGACGGCGTCAAGACTTGGGGTTGTGCCACAGTTCTGCGTCGCGACGCCTTCGTTGAAGAGGGGCCCCAATGTTTAGAATGCATCTGCCTGGCGTCGGTTTGCTTAAAAAAACAGAATGAACCTTAAATTTCCTTATGGAGATTTTAATGTAAGAAAGCTCAACTCTAATCTCGTAACACCATCGTATACCTACTATTACTTAATACGATGCCAGTTAGTCAAAAAAATCCTAAGTATGTTTTTTTATAATCCTTTGCAGGTATTGATTCCACATTTGCTGAGAAGCTATAAAATATGTTGCTATAATACTTATTGTGGATATGATAGTCGAACGTCTAATTTTAAAAAACCTTTTCGCAGTAAAGCTATTTTCTTTGGAGCGCATTCTGTAAGCAAGAGACTGCAAAAAATGATATTCTTCGGATTTTTCAGAGAATCGTTTTTAAAGTTTAAGGCAGGTGGATGGTAACTTTCTCTCTTCTTTATTGATATAATCGCAGGCAAATATACAGGGTGTAGGCACCACCTAAAAAATTATTAACTGGTTAGCTAACAATAATTATTATAAATGGCTGAGGGTCACGCCTCGGCATTTTTTGCAAACGTGTCAAATTTGATCGCAAGTTATTGACGAACTATCACATATTAACTCCTGTCTTTCTCCCATAACACCTATTACACCAAAATGTATTAACAAGCCTTTTTCTGAATAAGAACATTAGAAACCATACAGTGATATTGTCGCAACTGGGGGTTTTTTCCCTAACGGGGGTGAATGAAAACCACTCGGCTAAAAAACAATACAGGCTTTTATTAATTCTTCGTTATAAAATTTACCAGGAGGCTCGCAGAAAACCCAGCATGTCTCCGGGGGGTGCAGACCAGTTCGGCACTGCCGATGGGGGCCCTCGGGGAGTACTTATAGTTCGATCAGGAGAGGGGCTTCGAGTCTATGTTGACACTTTGGGCACTCCTGTCGCAGCGTAGTTGACCAGGGGGACTCTTGGGGGATGCTTTTAAATCGAGCAGGAGAGGGGCCTCGAATCTATGTTGACACTTTGGGCACTCCTGTCGCAGGGTGGTTGACCAGTCGTTGAGACGAAGGTGCCGTGTCCATCCAATGTTCGGGTATTTATACACCGAAAGTGCTGATTCTTGTTTAATTGAACTTGGCATTGGATGGCACAGTGGTCCGCGACCTCAACGCACAGTGGTCTAGAAGTGTGAAAGTTATAATTAAAAACGTAGAGCCCGCCATTTTGTTGACAATATAACCCGTTGAATTCGTACAAGCAAATGCTATCTAATACAAGATGTACTATTTTTATTGGGTATATAAAAAAATAAATGATGGTTTCTGCGAAACGAAACTTTGTGCTGAAAATGTATGAAAGCTGTCTTGTAAAGCTCAGAAAGTGGCAATAAGAAAGTGCCTTTCGTTTTTTTATACCTCTTCAAATAACTCTAAAATAAAATAAAAACGAAATCGCAAAATTTTGGACTTCCAATATCTCCGGAGGCAAGCGGAATTTTCTGGTTTTCTCAATAGAATATTTTCAATCGCTAAGTTGCACATTGCACTGCATTTTCCTAATTTAACCGCTTTCCCCCGATCCCCATGCTGTTCATCCTTATCTTTTACGCTATGGTGGGCCGAAAAATAAAAATTTAAAAAATTAACTTGGAGTAGCGATAAAAAGTTGCATTTATGCATATGACGTCTTTAGCCCTCTACCAGAGCTCAAAATTTAAAACAAGAATGGAAAAACTGTATTTAAAATATTGATTTGGAATACCGTCTTAGCCTTAGGATTTGACGTAACAAAGAGAAACTTTATTTACAATTTTGATTGCAAAATTTCGTTTGCCCTCTACCTGGATCGAAAGGTATTGACTCTTAATCTGATACCCATTTTGGAGCAGTTCTTCGCTTGTTTCTTAAATAAGAACCCAGCACTCACTACAGAGAGATGACTGCTTATTGAGCTCTATCGCATCCTCCCTTATTCATAAGAAGAATTATTGTTTAAAATATTTATTGCTTTGGTATTGTGGCATCGATTTGCATGATTATATTCTAACTTTGATAAAACTGTCTCGTTTCTTGCTACCAACAACCGATGGGAAAGCTTCAGTTACTAGTTAAACACACCTTTCCTACTGCCTGGGTGTAACATGAAAAAGAGCAAAGCAATGAAAATTCGGCAGGTGTTTCTTTAATAATGTTTGCTAATTTCTTTAATAGCGGAGAGGAGCTAAGTTTAATATTTTGCCAGTCTATTAACTCAGTTGAATCATCTGCAACAAATCTTTGTTTTCGAATTAGAAAAGAGCGGATTGATTTCAGTTTTTCGTTTTTCTTAGCATTTAAAATTCTATGCATACCAAGTTCACGATCATCATATCATCATCAAACGTGTTTGAATCTGGTAAAACCGGTGGTAATCATAAGGATTTGAACTCGGGAGTGTTTGAAGATTGGTTTAAATCCATATTACCGCGCATTAAACGTGGGTCGGTAATCGTGATGGATAATGCACCATACCACAGCTGTCGGGCAAGGGGAGGATGGATGCCAATTTCCAATCTGAAGGAATATATAGTTGTTAATATTTATTTTCAGCCGTTTCGGAAATAACGGGGTGCCTATTTTGCCTTCATCGATTTTGTCTTTTAAGTGTCTCACCTCTTTAATAATTAGCCCTTTTAAGCTGAAAACCTCAATTTTTTCAACCTCATTATTTCCCGTGACCAAGCTATCTATGTTATAATCAAATCCGACAGATGTCAAAAAGTAACAGATACGACGCTAGTTTGATTTTTTTTATATGGCAACCCTCTTAAATAGCTACACGAGTGAATTGCATTTCGCGATCAGATTTTAAAAACCTATACTTGCATTTATCTATTTGTAACAAATGCTCACAGCCACCTTAAAAAAAATGGATCCAATTTTGCTTCATCTTCCAAATTACTAAGTTTCAGGAAACACTGAAACAACATAATTTACTTAATTTCTTCTCATAACTAACCTGAACTAACCTGTACAATACAACAACTTAATTTTTAAATGTTGGTCATCATGTTCCGAGTACTCCGATAAACCATTGTCGTTGGGGTTCAGAGGAACAATAAAGGTAAGCGCGCATTTGTAAGCATCGGACTCAACGGACGCATCGGACAAATCGTAATATTTTTGTCATCATCGCACATTATATTCGGATTTGCTTGCCACATTCTTACAGTGCAATCAAAATACGGGTTAGCAGGCAACCTCTGTCCTCCCTGTTTATTTTTGGGCTTTGAAACTAGTAGTTCTGAAGAAGAAATACTTGCAATTGCAATTGCATATTGAAAACGAAGAACAAATTGAAAAGAAAAGAAAAAACCGAGTTTGGGTCCATAATATAAATATGAAGTGGAAACATGAAGAGGAAACATAAAGAGAAAATATGAAGAGGAAACATGAAAAGGAAATATGAAGAGGAAATTAATTTGATTCGTTCGAAAAATCGGTAAAATATGTAGTAAGTAGCAAAATGTTTCCAATACTTTCGGATGATTTTTAAAAACATTTCTGATATCTTTGATATATAAGCTATAGAGAAGCAAAATAGTACTTTTCAAGAATTAATCAATCGTGCAGCCAAAAATGTTACATACGATTTCCCCGAGTCGATTACTCGGGATTTGCGAATGACGCTATTCGTACACATCGCATACACGGATTTAATTATTTTTTAATAATTCTGTACGGAGTTCCGTCCCTACGATGCGTTCGATACGTATAAATATGCTTTGTCTCATTTAAAATAATCTAAATAAAATGTTTGATTCGATCCGTCGATACAATGCGTCCGTCCGATACGAGCAAATGCGCGCTTACCTTAAGGGACTCTACAGCAGGGCCGACGAGAGGGGGGGGGGGCAGACGGGACAAATTCCCGGGGCCCGGGCGTGAATCGCGAATTGATCCGCGTTAGAAATATACCTACTACAAGCACGGTAAAAAATATATTTAAATATATATTTTAATTAAACAGGAAAGAAAAATCCAAAATTCTTCACAAATATTTAATAATTCGCTCTACGCGTTTCGGTTTCTTAAACCATTTTCAAGAGCTATCTAAAAAGTTTATTCATATAATAATCTCAGGTATAAATAAAAGATTTATACCTGAGATTATTATATGAATAAACTTTTTAGATAGCTCTTGAAAATGGTTTAAGAAACCGAAACGCGTAGAGCGAATTATTAAATATTTGTGAAGAATTTTGGATTTTTCTTTCCTGTTTAATATGAGTAATCTTCACCCCGGAGATATCTATGATTCAATTATATATTTTAAATTTAAATGAAAGGCAAAAAAAGTGGCATGCGGCACTATCATCAAAATAGGGCGTGGCACCAAAAATTTTTCGCCTGTGCCGCTATTTTTTTGCCACCTGCGGCGCATTTTTTTACCGCCTTCAGCACATACCTGGCAACACTGGAAGCTGTCCAGTCCCAGGGCCCGTGTCGGCTCTCGGCGGCCCTGCTCTACAGTGTTGGCTAGCGTATCAGCTTCCCAAATTCTTTCTTCTATTTCATTAACATATTCGACGCACTTACTCCAGTTTCCACAATCCACTGTCTTTATTCCCTCTTGTAAGAGGTTTCCAACGTCTCATTTTAAATTGGTGTTATGCCTTTGCTACAAAGCCTTTTAATTCATAGTGATATGGCGAAAGGCGAAGTACCGTTATTTTTCGTTTTGGAAGCAATTTCATCAACAACAAATTTTGTACAAATAGGTTTATTTAACTTTACAACTTTACAATC
Source organism: Polydrusus tereticollis (assembly GCA_963920685.1). Lineage (NCBI taxonomy): Eukaryota > Metazoa > Arthropoda > Insecta > Coleoptera > Curculionidae > Polydrusus > Polydrusus tereticollis. Next base: position 116,589,770 of record OY987326.1, read on the forward strand.
TCCAGTAGCTCATTTTTAGCATATCTTTATGAAATGGCTTCTTATTTACAGTAAGCCAATGAACGATGTCATTTTTTCCAAAAAGACGTTGAAATTTTCTCGAATTTTCTTGAGTGGCATCCATGACTGTAACAGACCCACGAGAAATAAGATCTAGCATTTACTGGAAGTGTTTTCATAAACATTAGCATTCATGTCTTCATGATAGTCTCCAGCCATCGACAAATCCAATTTTGTTACCAATGTAAGTTGGTTGGCGAAAAGCGTTGAACACATTGAGAATGATAATTTTTTCATTTTTAGAAAGCGCAGTTTTACTAGTTCGTTTTGCAGCAACAAATTCAGAAACACTAGCGATTTTCAAGAACAAAGTTTTCCAACAAATGCCGGAAAGTAACACAACAGTAGAGGCACAGGTAGGTAAACTATCTGTGCCTCTACCTACCCGACCTCGGGACCCCTGACATTAAACATAATTAAATAATAATAATCGAACTGCACCTATGGAATACGGCGAAGAGCATTGGGTTTTATAGTTTATTAATGATTTATTACTTGCTCGCATTAAGCAAAAGTATTTTTTTTTTATATAAAGGAAAGTTATTTTGATAACAAAAGTAGTTTGGGTGATATTTGGGTTAACTATTTATATACTTACCAAAAATAGAAATATAAATATAAGGTCAATATTAAAAGTCTTAACAAAATAAAGAGAGTATTGTAGTCCAGAAAAGAATGTTAATATTATCAGCATCAAAATTTGGTCTTCTACTAGGGCCTTAAGATTTCCTGTAAGATTTGAAAGATGAAGAAATAATTTTTCGACCTTTCTCAGAACAAGCATAGTTTCTTCTCCATAACCATTATACTTTAAAATATTATTTAAATTATTATACTTTAATTTGATTTCAAGTAACATAATATATGTTCTGATAAATGATGTGTTGGCCATATAATATAACCCAAACACTTCTTGTGAAATCCAAAGTAAAATTTGGTTTACATTCAATTCTTCTGAGATATAGACCCCATGCGTAAGTATTAAAATAAAGAGTATCAAAAAACTAGACTTATGCACACTATATACGACACCGCACTTCGTGTTTTCCTTTCGGTCACAACTTCTTGCAGTATGATATGTAGTTCTTGTTCAAATAAATGATATTTTTTGAAAAAATCAACCCAAAGTGACCTTTTTATATATGACATAAAACACGGGTAAAGGGTTGTAAATGCCGTTACAGTATGAATTATTACATCAAATCTGAACAGCATTGTTTAAAGTGGCGCAGTCAGAAGCCGTTGTTTCAATAAAAAATAATTCAATGCTATGATAATTGTCGAAAAAACTGTACCATACAGCATACATAGATTTTCTCTAAGTAGTTTCTTTCTATTGAAGTCGTATGCAGGAACTAAACCTAGGAACCTTCCGAACTGTACAATTGGTTTAAGAGAAGAGAGGTTATTATGATTTAATGTCATTGTCGTTTTTATACTTTTTAAACTAATATATTAATATAATAAATAAAGACACACTAAGTCTCGGTCTCAGTCAAATTATAATTTAGTTAGGTGGTGGTGGTTACATGTTTCGCCCAAACAATGGGCATCATCAGACCTTAGGAATAATAACTTAAAAACCAATGGAAACACAATCACAAATGACACGTAACAGATTGATTGTGTGTGTCTTTATTTATTTTATTTAAAACAGGTCTCTTTGAGAATGGCGGACTATTTCTTTGAAATTAATATATTAATACTATTTCCAACCATTAAGTTCAGTATTTCTTTACTATATTACCATGTATGTATCGTACTAATTGTAAATTGCAGTTTATATCAATAAATTAGTGAAAGAACAACTTACTCCATTAACCTTATTGCTATTTCTACATGACAACTAAAAATCTTAAGGGGTTAGGCTACCTTGAGGCCAACAAAAATGCATGGAAAGTAATGATTTTTTTAAGCAACTAGTAAACGAATAGGTTCTATACTTCCATATACAGTATAACCGCGGATGCGGCTAACAAGAGAACAAATAGACCAAAAATTGAAAGATAGGAAAAAAGTCATTCTTGATAAAAAAAATTTGCTTGTCGAAAAAATATGAGAAAATTGATTCTTATTATAGGGCGTCTCAAAAATGCAAAACCATAAAATCAAACAAGAGCAAACAGTCATTTTCTGGACTTTTAACGTGAAATAATAAATAAAAAACTTGCTTCAAATTTAGTCCCAACCCTGATTCCGAACTTACTGAAGGAAATTGGAATTTATGAAATTAAAAAAAATATTCAACATTTTTGCAAGTCCACATTTTACTACCTTTATTTGATTATTACCTTTACATTACTAGACATTAATAAAAATAAATTTACAATGGACGAAACATAATACACAATAGTCATAGTTCAAAAACCCCTCCCCCATATTCAACACACTTTTCCAACTGCTTTCTACTGTGATCAAAACTGGCTTGAATCTCTTTAACTGATAATGATTCCACTGCTCGCCTAATTCTTAGTTTTAAAATCTCGATATTACTATCCATTGGTTGCGCTAAAGTAAGCTGCTTTATACGGCCCCAAAGGAAAGAATCGGCTAATATCAGATCGAGGCTTCTTGGGTGCCATAAAACTGGCCCATTTTTTCCTATCCATCTAACACCGAATTTTCTGTTCAGTCAGGGGCAGCTTTTCAAGATGATCGCAAAAGAATTTATCTAGTAATTGCAAATAGCTCGCTCTGTTACAAGTACTTTCGAAAAAATAAGGCCCAATGATACCGTAATATGAAATAGCACACCACACATTGACTTTTTTAAAGTACTGACGTCTTGCGGGAATTCTAGATTCAAGATTCTCTTAACTCTCCAATATCTGACATGTTGAAAAGCAACAGTTCCGTTGGTTGAAAATGTTGATTGATCAGAAAACATTATAAGCTTGTGAAAATTTCTATTGACGTTACAAATCTCATTTCCAACGCATAAACAAAAATCTAGCATTTTAGCTTCATCCCCAGCCTCCAAGGTTTGGTTGAAATGAGGCTTGTAAGGGTAGAGTTTATTATATTTTAAAACTTTTTGAATGGTAGATTTTTCTTCCACCTCTAAATGCTTAGCCCTGTTTCTCAAGGAAAGCAATGGATTTTCATTTACAAATTGCAATATTAAAACTGTACAGGCATCTTCTTTATTATATTGCTTCTTCTCTTTTTCAGTGTCAATAACTGATTCTGTTCTTTGAAATTTTTTCACCAGTTTGTGTACACCAACTTTCGAAACGTACACGACAGGAAATTTGCGTTGAAATTCCTCCACTACGTAGCGATAAGAGCACTGACCATTTCCATAGCATTGCACTATAAAAACTCTTTGTTCTACGATCAGCATTTTCGAGAATATTTATTTTGACACTAACCCTAACAACTACAACAACAGGTAATAATGTACAGGTATAAAAGTCCTAATATGAAAATAGTGAAATGCGGACTTGCAAAAATTTTTAATTTTTTTTTTAATTTCATAAATTCCACTTTCCTTCAGTAAGTTCGGAATCAGGGTTAGGACTAAATTTGGAGCAAGTTTTTTATTTATCATTTCACGTTAAAAGTCCAAAAAATGACTGTTTGGTTTTGTTTGATTATATGTTTTTTGCATTTTTGAGTATAATATGAATCAATTTTCTCATCGTAATTCTTATTTTTTCGACAAGCACATTTTTTTTTATCAAGAATAACTTTTTTTCGTATCTTTCAATTTTTGATTCATTGTCCTCTTGTTAACCGCATCCGCGGACATACTGGATGTATTAGTACTATATGGCTATTATCCTGAACGAACAGCAACTGAGATAGAACAACAGGGTAATTACGACTTTGGCGCATGCTCCGTAAGGGCATTGCCAAATGTATTTTTATTTTTTTGAAACAAGGGGTACAAGAGTGTGCCGTAGAAAATTAGAGCATGATAAAATTTGCCAAGATCTTGCTAGTAATTTGCAAAATAAGCATTGAGTTGGTGATTACAAGTGTTTTGGAATTATTGCATATTATGTTTCCTCTTGTACACTAAAACAGGTCAAATAAAGATTTACACAACTAAAGGGTGACAACCTGACAACTTCTCATTTTTACGCAACATAACTTCGAAATCTCTAGCAAAAGTTTTATTTATTTATCTTTACTTTTCTGCAAATTTTCATCGTGTGTGTAAAGTGTGATAATTTTGTGACAATTCCGAGGCAAAACAGAATGTCTTGTATTATTTGCAACAGGCGTGAAAATCTGAACAAAAATTTATCGTTCCCCAGGTACGTACCCAGATAAGATATTTATTTCTTTAATTTAAGTTTCTTACGTTAGATTCGCGAGAAAACAATAATTTGGTAGTTAATTTCCGAAAGAATACGGTACCTACCAGTTTTTCCCGAAAATTACAAGTACTTCAAGTAATCCTACAAAACCTCAGTGCTGGGCAGTATCCGGATACTGTATTCGGATACAAATTTAGTATCCGAAGACGGTATTGGAATACTTATCAAAACATTGTATTCGATATCCGTATCTTCCAGAAAAATGCAGTAATCGATACTCGAGTACTCAAGTTCTCTGTATCATGATACTTGTGGAGTTTCCGGATACATTTTTTAACCCTAGGATATTCGGAATTTGGTTTAACAGGAAATAAACTAGTTGAAACAATAACAGACAACGGGAGCAATTCCGTGGAGGCCTTTAAAGAGTTCGGTTATAGCGATCAAAAAGATGAAGAAGGTCAAAACAATGAAGACGATGAGTTTCACATAGTTAATATTGAAGACGGAACATTGTACCCAATCTTACAAAAATACGTCTGTTGTGCTAGCCATACATTAAACTTAATTGCAACCACTGATTACAGAAATATGATCCAGAATATCAATGCTCAATAATTACCCAGTTTTAAAACAACTGTCGATACAGTATAACACTTGCCTAGCTTCTTCGACACCGGTGTAAAGACTTTTTTCAATAGCTGCATTTATAGATGTTCCAAGACGTATGTAACACCTTAAATCACGAACACTTCGAAGTTCTTGTGCTTTCAAAGTCAAACTATGCTACATTAAAAAATATTTAACTAGAAAAGAATAATTGAAAAATATGAAAAGTATGAAAGTAAGTTAGGTGCTGATTTTTTTTAAACATTAACAAAAATAGAAGTTCATGTTGTAGGTTTTCTTTATTGCATTATTTTGTTCTTTATTAGTTAGTTTTACTATTAACTATGTTAATATGTTAGTAAGTTAGTAACATAATGTTACATAACTTACTGAAAATATGTAGATGAATAGATGTATATTTTTTACATCACCCTTGGGTTGGGTTAGGTTGTAGTGGTAGAGAGTAGATGATTTCTTTATTACCTTTTTTTCAAATAAATTTATTAAAATCAATAAAAATATACTTCGTTATTTCATAAAATGTTGTCCTTACCGAGCAGGGCATTACTGCACTACTTTATATTTTAATTTTATATACAGTATCCATATCCGTGTATCCGAAGAAAATATTCGGATACATATATCTGGATACTTATGACAATGACAACCTTTTGTCATGGACAACAGGCTGTCACTATCTGCACGGTAGCTCTTTTTGTGGAGGCACTAGGCCGCGGTCCATACACTTACACCTTCCCTTCGTCTTTGATTGCCTTGGGCGCCACCTGGTTTGACAAAAGTCCAAACCAGGAAAAATAGACCGTATATCAGTTCTACTGGAAAATCTATGCAATAAATAAAACCAAAGTTTTCCCACACAAATAATAAAGTTTTTTTTATTAAATACTAAAAGGTTACTCAATAACGAAAGGGGTTGATTGTTTTAAATCTTAAAGGAAAATTCAAATTTTGCATTGACCTGTACTATTCTAATTATAGAATTATTATTAAAAAAGGAAAACAGCCTTTCCGGGCGCAAGGATTCAAATTAAACATTGGGTATAACCTCAAGGAAGATTCTAGAACCTTGGAAATCTTTAACTAGTGTATGGTTAAAAAAGTGTTACCCCTCGCCTAGATAGCTTTACATTATTAGTTTAATTTTTGTTAGCGTCAATAAAAAGGTAATGAAATTGAAATGCTTAAATGTGCTGAACCTTGGTATAAAAATTAATCAAATTATAACAACTTATCCAGGTTACTTTATACTGTCCCGAGAGTCCACGATGAATACTGCTATGTAGCTACGTCAATCAATCAGGAAGCCCCCAAGTAATCAGGAGGAATCGATCTATCACAGGACGACTAAAACCCAAGCTGTTAGACTGCTACGTGGGCCTTAAAATTCCATGTGGTTTTGGTTTGAGCTACGTAAATGCCGAACGGCAGCAAAACGGCTAAATCGGCCGAAAACCAACAAAACCACCAACAAAACCCCTAAAAATAATAAAAAAAAAAATTACCCACTGAATACCCACAAAACGATGACCAAGAAACAAAAGAAAAGAAAATAGCTTACCTCTAAAAGGGGGTTGAGACCTCGTGGCCTTTTGCCAGAAATAAATGGCCTAATGGCGGCTGGCTGTACCTTCTTGGCTGAAGGATTTTCAGAAAGTGAAATAAAGGGCCACGAGAACTCTGAAGACCCTCCCCTTCTCTTCCAACAAAATCGGCTCTTACTCAATGTTGCCAACTGAACATAAACCCCAACAAAGGAAAATAAGAAGAAGAAGAGAACAGAGACACAACATAAAGGATCCAATCGATCAGAACGAACAAGAGTCTGGGCTTTTACCAGAGCCTAAATTACATAAGGAAATAAATCAAATAGTTCCAGACAACTTTGTTTACGCATAAAGTTGCTAAAAGTACAAATGGGCGTTCTGCGCTTTCACGGAAACCAGAAACGCAGATATGTGATTCAACTTTACGCGGCGGTGGCTAGGGCCATCAACCCACAGAACAGCAAAAGTAGTGCGTTTGCGCCATATTTTGGCTAACGTTATGCAAGCAAAGATGATACAACCTAATGAACAATTTTTAACAGTAAATAAAAGGAATGCACTTTGTGAAAACATATCTGTATAAATCCCATGTGTTTATCATATCGGTTACTTTCCCCACAAAATAAATAGTGGCAATTTTAAAATTGCTACATACTTAATATATCTGCAGTATCCGAGTTTATTGTAACCGGTATCCGGATACTTAGAAAGTATCTGTAATCGATACTCGAGTATGGTTTACCTGTATCCGAACCCAGCACTGCAAAACCTATATTTTATCTGTTAAACTCTAAATAAAACGAATTGTTAAATATCTTATAACAGTTTCATTAATATATTTACCAGCGATCTTTTTCTTTTCTCAATCGAAATTTTAAGCAAATCAAGAACTTTAATGTTTGTTTACAAATTCTTGTCCTGTTGTCAAAGACAAATGTGACTGAAAAGCAGCATAACCTCATTTTTTCCCATAAAGACAAACATCTATTTCTTTTTTCTGGCATATGGGCATTGTGGGAAATGACCCTAACCTGACAAGGACGTCTAGGCATTTACTACGTCTACATTGGGTAAATGGGCAAGGTGCCATATAGTACGAAAACATAATTATTTTATGTATACTTCACAAGTGGGGCATAATGTGAACCCTGTTCTGCATAAATGTATGTACCAACACCCAGAAAATCGCATATTGAGTTTGAATAAATTTTGTAAGCTTACTTATTCGATTAAATGTGATGGCAAAATTACAAAATTTTCATAGTTCAGGAAATACAGCAAACATCGGCAAATTATTATTTGGCATTGACAAAACGAAGTCAGTGACAACATTTTCATTGATTTGGTGATCATTTAATTATTGCTAAATATGAGCTATTCTAAGAAGGAAAAAGTAACTATGATTAAGTGGCATTATACAGGAAATAGTTTAAGAGCAGTGTTTGAAATGTTTTCAGTTCAATTCCCTGATAAGCCCATCTCTTCCATTTCATTAATTAAACTTATCATTAGCAAATTTGAGTCCAAAGGCACTATAATAAATAACTGTAAATGCTGAACTCAGAATGTTAATAGAACTAAAGAAAGGTTAATAGAGATCTTGATATGTTACTGCACGTGAAGGAAAACTAAATGATTAGTACGAGGATTCTTAGGCAAGCCGTAGAAAAACATCAAACCACAGTATTGCGCACTTCAAAAAAGAACATACATATTTTCCTTACAAGTATGAAAAATATCGTCTTGTTCATACTCGGACGCAATATCCACAAAAATAAATGTTTGGGCGGGAATTGTAGAACATCACATTTCTGGACCATTTCTTAAGTAAGGCAACCTAACAGCAGTAACTTATTTGAACTTATTACAAAATCAAATTGAACCCGCACGAGAAAAAGTTGTACGCGAAAATCAGGAGATCTGGTATCAAATAAATGGTTGTCCTGCCCATAATTTTCTCATGGTTAGGGAAAACCTGCAAAATATTTTTAACGAAAATATTACTGGCCCACGACATTTAATCCTTTGGACAGCTAGGTCTCCTGACCTTTAGCCAAACGACTTCTTTCTGTAGAGTCAATTAAAAAATTATATTTATAAAAATTTTACATTTAAAAATCTAGACCAGCCAAAAAACTGTATTTCCTTAGAAAGTGACAGAATTTCTCAATATCAAGTCAGTAATGTTAGAAATGAATTTCATGATTGGTTAGGATATGGTTGAGCTGTTAATGGAGGGTTATTTTAACATTTAATTAATTAATGTTTTTGTTGAAAATCTGTAATCTTAACTCTGTTATGTTAAATTTAATGCTTAGTAAGAAAAACATTTTAGAGGTGTGATTGCCGGATTGGTGAAACGAAAATGTGTTTTTAATGTGAAATAATGTATACTTGTTATGTCCAGCTTCACGTCAATTTTTGACAATAGCGTCAGAATTTATTTGCTGGTGTTTTCTGTATTACCTAAACTATGAAAATTTCGTAATTTCGCCTTTACATTAAATTGAATAAGTTAGGATTGGTTATTTAAAATTTATTCAAACTTGGCAAATGTGTTTATCATATCGGCTTCTTCAAAAAATTGCAACACAATTTTTCTCCAAAATGTAAAGGGGAGTCAATATTTAGCCACCTCAAGATTTACATGGGATTTCCTATGTTCAACTAAGCCATGCATCACCCGGTATATAACTTATATATAATAATATGTAAAAACTAAGCTAAAGTTTCTTACCATGCCATCCGCATTTTGCAAAAATATATTAGGTGTTCAATATACAAATGCAAAATAGGCTGTGTTGTTTAAAAACAATATAATAATAGAATAACCAGCTTTTGCCAAATATAAAGAATTGCAAATTTTACCCTTAATCAGTAAAAGTACACAATAATTGCAAGATGATTCATAAACTATAATATCGGGTTGCATAAATATTTTAAACAATAATTAACTAACCAGGCAACTTTGACTGTGACATGAATAACATTGGCAGAAATAATTTTCTCACAACCACACTGAGAGAATTTTCTAATAACCACTAATAGAAATTGTATAGCCTTTACTCAGATTTCTGCATAAAATAGGCTCCAATACAAGTGTCTAATACTGGTTATAAGTTTTGTCTAATAGAAACCATCTAATAGCTACTATCAGATTTTCTAATAGAATTTTTTATATTGTTTTTTATTAATCAGTATACATTTGTCTAATAAAGGCTATTAGATTTCCGAATAGGGTATTAAGAATAACAAATAGCCATTATAAAAGTATTTTGTTGTCTTTATGCAGACTTCTAATAACGGCTATATTGTAAACAACTAGCCATAACACAAGTGTCCCAATACCTTTATACAGATTTCTAATAGCGGCTATACAATATTTTTATTGTGAGTATTCATAAAAAGAATAACCACCATACAAGTTTCTTATAGTCTTTATTAATATACTGTATTGCCCTTATTAATGTACTTTATTGTCCTTATTTGCTTTTCTTATTGCCCTTATTAATGCACTTTATAGTCCCTATTTGCTTTTTTTATTGCCCTTATTTGCTTTTTTCATTGCCTTAATACTTTATTGTCGTTGTTTAAGGTAAAAAAAACACTTCTTAAAGTTAAAACCTATTTATTATGTTAACAACGTAGTAAAAGAAAGTAAAGAAAAAAAAAGGGAACACAAGCTTTAACCAAAATATATAACTTAACATCAAATATTTTAAACAAAACAATAGTAGTTTCACGATGGATGGCTTATTAGACGCTTATGACAAAGCAGTCAACCGGAATACCATGCAGGATGAAATTTATCAAAATTATAAGTTCTGTATATGAATTTCATAGTTTGCCGAGTGTTACTTTGACATATAAGTGAAAAAGCTGGTGAAAAAATAACACTTTTGTTTAAAATCTTGATCAATTTCATGGTAGTATTTATTGAGGCACCTTTTATGTCGTCTTAGGTCACGATTTCTTAAGGTCTGCCTCTGCCTAGGCACTTCAATGTTTATAGGCAACTAAAAATATAAATTCTGTTTAGGCTGGGTTTTGTGTCGTGGACGTGAACTCTCACTTGATTACAAAGTATTTCTTACCTTCAAATTTTTCAATGAATGCCTCCAAACCCCATTCTATCAGTTTAAACTTATACTCTGCCATAATGGGATTCCTATAAAAGTAGCTAAATGAATACGTAAATAAATAAATATTCCTTTGCTTGCAGGAAATTTCAGAAATCGAAACATTTTTTTTAAGGGCCTCTTAAAAATTTACAGAAAAGTATTTCCCAATTTAAAGGAACGGAAATAGAAGTTTAGTAACTCCATAGATAATCTCACAAAAAATAATCAGCAAATGTTTTCTTTAAATGATATAGGTAACCAATCCCACAGATAATTAATTTCATTTTAAAATTTTTGGCCATCGCTTCGGTTGCAACTGTTTAAAGGTTAAACATGGCGGCATAGCGGTAAAGGAAAGGCAAGGAATATCCCAATTATTAGTTATGATGATCATTAGGTATGGCGAAAATATGATACATTAATTCTACGAAACAGAATAAATGTTGTAATACCTACCTTCTATTTTTGGAGGATTCTTCCTATGATAACAAGATATCACTTTAACCCGAGAAGCTTTAAACCACACACTAGATTCGCGATTAGCGAAATTCAAATGGTGCTAAGAATCGCTGCGGACTGCATTGAATCGCGTCAAATCGTTTTGAGTACCTGCTACTCGGGGTAGGTCGGAGAGAAACATACGCTTTCGGCAATGGTCGGAGGTTTCAAAAAATCAAACGGCTCTCTGGCTATTCCGAATTTAGATAAGAGTTATACAGCAATCTAATGGGCATTATATATTATTTTATTAATATTTTTTCTAATACCTACAATAAGGTATAGTTATAGGGATAATATGATTATCTAATAAAATAATTTCTATTGTGATAGCATATTATTCCTATTAAAGTATCTAATAGTTACAGTATAAATTATGATAATGACAGCAAAATTATCTGCATAACGCTCTATTAGACGAGATCTTTAACAGCAATTAGGTCAACTAATAGTGTGCATTGACATATCGAATTACTGCTATTAAAGTTAATTCTATTCGAAAATCTAATAGCATGAATTTTCTCAGTGCAGAGAGACCCGGTTACCTTAATTTTTGATTTATTAGCTAGGCAACTCTCAATCAGCCCTATGATCAAACACACAAGTTAACTCTAGACGCTAACTTTAAAATTAACTGTTTTTCAACCACAGTGAAAAATTAACAAGTAGGCTTTTTTCGGTTGTTGTCATGGAAACGGTACGTTAAAAGTTAACTTGTGTGTTCTATCATAGGGCTGAATGTGAGTAAATTATATCTACTTACCAATGTTATTTATGTCACAGTCAAATTTCCCTAGTTAAATAATTATTTTTTAAAATCTTTATGCAGCACGACATAATACTATGTTTCTTAAAAAGAATTAAGCTTATATTTGTTGGCCCATAAGATAGTATGTTAAGACACGTATTTTCGCACCTATTTGAGACATTGTTAATAGTGATAAAAAAGTGTATTATAAACTAATTGTTTAAGGTTTGAATACAGGGTGTTTCAAAAAAGCACATCACATCGTTCGTGTGGCGATTTCTTATCCAAAAATAAGACAAATAGTTCCAATCAACTTTAGTCCGCAGATATTTTACTCTTAAGATGCAGGGTGAAGCAATTTTTAAGAGAAACAAAAAATATGTGCGCCACAGTTTAATACGTACCTTGTGATGCGTTTTTAATTTCGGCTTCGTTTAGGAGATAAGTAATAAAGCACAATTTTGAAAATTATATTTTTTTTGAAGAAAACCAGGGACGTATCATTTTTGTCGTTAAAAATATCAATCCTAATATACATGTTAGCGAGGACACCACTAGTAGAAGTAGAGCAAATCTAAAAAATATGTTTTTGTACATAGTTAGCATCTACTAAAATTCAGTATGAGATCTAAAGTAGTCTCAAGAATATTAGGAAATACCTTTTTCTTATTTAGCTTTCAACAAAATTAAGTATCTCATAATTAAAGCATTTGCGGATTCATGTTGATATAAACTGTTTGTCTTTTTTTTTGGGTTAGATATCACTATTCAAGCGATGACATATATTTTTTCGAGCACCCAGGATATGAAAATATAAATTATATATTTTTATTGTTACTAACAGTATTGTTATTAGTTTTTTTTTTACACAATTTTGAACAAACCACAAACTCTTGAACGCTGTTAGTATACAATCATATTACATTATCATGAAATTAAAAATGCAGCGCGCTCTCCAAGCATATGGGGTACAAACAATAACTCCAACAATACAAGGAAAAAGGGATCAAGGAAATTTCGATAGTGACGTTACGGTCTGGATTCCGATCGCGGTCAACAGGTATTTTGTTATGGCCGGCCTTGTCCTTGAATTAAAATAAAAAAGTTGATGATGGTCGCTCGAATCCGAAACGTCGGATTAAAAAACTAACCCCATCAGCTTGTAGAGGAGGAAATGTTACTATATGGAACTGAAAACCGCAACGTTAAACCAGAGATTTAATTGATTAACTAATGTTTTAAAAAATGGCCTATTTTTCCATATTAATTATTATTATCCCTAATTTCTCTAGTTTAACAAAAGATATCACGTTGCGGTTTTTAGTTCTTTATAGTAACTTTTCCTCCTCAACAAGCTGATGGGGTTAGTTTTTTAATCCGACGTTTCGGATTCGAGCGACCATCAACTTTTTTATTTTAAATACGGACCTGGATTTTTTATTCCACTATTTAATAGCCTTTATAAGCTTAAAATAAAATATGATGAGAAAGTCATATTATAACATTTGATTCTTTTGAGAAAATCCTTATTTATTGAGGAATTACGGAAAAACGCTATCTAGTGGCCACCATCAGAATCAATATGGTGTAGTTAGCAGATCTACGTGTAGAGGAAAAGGAGGGTTTTTTTTCAAGACCAAGTAGAATAAAATCGGTTTATCCAAAGCAGAGATATCAGCGTTTGAAAGAAAAAAAGTTTGACCTTCTCCCACCACGTTATTTTTGAAAATAGAAAAAAACGATTCCAAACATAAAGTTGCATAATTTTATGAAGAATACAATGCTTATATTTTTAACATATTATTATTAAGAAAAATCAAGAAAAAATCGGCATTTCTATTTTAAAAGTTCTCTTACGCCCCCTAGCGATCATTTTTCGAACTTGAAAATAATTTCCAGCAATTTCTCTTGGCCGCTTTTATCGATATATATTTTTTCCCAAAGTCCTAGTGTTATTAATTTCTGAGATATAGCCGAGTACCTCCTTAGGTGGAACACCCGGTACAATCAGTGGCGCAAACAGGGAAGGGGGGGGGGGGGGGGCTGCAGCCCGGCAAGCGTAGCTAGGATCGTCTAACTACCTGTTTACAAGAACTGCATCACTACCTAAGAGTCACAGAAAAAGTATAGTGTAAAACTCGAACAGCATGAACATTTTCTACTTGTCATACAATATACTGTTGTTTTACTTTTTCCATTCTGTCCATATATTTTAATCTCACAAAAATCATAATTTTATTAACTTAAAAAGGCGCCTTGTAATCTTTATTCCTAGTTTAAACCGGTATTTTCAAAATCATTATCCACTTACTTATAGTTGCCCTCATTTAGGTTTTTAGCCATATTAACGCATTATTTGCTTATATTCAAGTTTCAATACTTACATAATAGGGGAAAGGGAGGCAAAATGGTACCCTTAACAAAAATATTTATTTTTGGAAAAACTGTAAACCTTTCTAATAAACTAAAATAATTTGGTAGTAACAAAACATAATTTCTTTTATAAAAATGTTTTTGCCCGAATTTAAACATTAACGGGTAAGAGAAAAAACAGTTTAAAAAAATAACAGTTGTTGGTCCATTTTGCCCCCAGCTGCAGGTAAGATTGTACCAACGTGAAGGCAAAACGGATATTTATAGAATATTTTTAGTTAGAGCACAATTCACATGTAAAAACTGCCTCAGCGCATGAGCAATGAGCCCATCGAGAGCATTCGAAGCACTGAATCCATCCTTCCGTGGAATGGGAATATAAACAATGGCAAAATAAGCACTCCACGTCATCATCATCATTATCGGAAGAACTGTCTTTTTCTCTACCTTTCTGAATAACCAGTTTCCTAATCTTCTTTTCTGACACCTCTTTATTATCGCCAAATCCAATCTTTCTTTTGACTTTATCTCTATTCACTTGTGAATCTTCTAATTCTATTCGGTAAGGTGATGATGTTATAATAGCAGTTTTGCTCTTTCTTTTAGAAGCCCTTTTTATTGGATTTGTTTTTGGTGCTGACATTATGCTTTCAGGTGATAAAATAAAACTGCTTGTACTTGGAGAACTAAATTAAGGGAGCAGCCTAAGTTGGGCAAGTGGTACGTCATCAAGATCACGGTTTGCGTCATCTGCATCCATTGTTGAGCGACATTGCGGACGTTCTTTAGGTAGTAAATAAATATCTGGGATCCGGCGGCCAGATTCCAGTAGCACGAAAGCACAATGTGCTGTAGGAAGAGTATCCGCTTTTTCAAAGGCTTTGCCAACCAATTCAGCTATCTTAAATTATGTAACAACACGTCTCGCATTAGTTCTTAACCACTGCTTTGCAGCATCAGAATAGTATACTGATAATGGTTTCATGAAACCCACATCAAGGGGTTGGAGACGGTGTGTGCAGTAAGGCGGATACGATAAAATGTGCACACCATTTTCACGAGCTAAATTGATCAGATCCATATTCTTTGTGTGGCTTGCGTGGCCATCCAGAAGTAGCAATACCGGATTATCTACCGAACCCTTTAAAATGTGACAAATCTTTGAAACTATCTTGTAAAAATATCTTTCTGAATCCAGCCACTTTCATGGCATTCTGCCCAGGAACTGCGAGAAGAATTATTTATAAGTTCTGGTTTAAAACATTTACGTAGAAAAACGAACATTGGTAGCATATACGATCCATGAGCGCTAAAGCAAAGGACAGTGGTCACTAGTTTCCCTCGCTCTGCAGATGTAAGCAAGTCAATCTGCTGTTTTGGCACAGTTTTCACCCCCGTTTCATCGACGTTAGAAACTTTATTCGGAGTTAAGTGT
Organism: Polydrusus tereticollis; assembly: GCA_963920685.1. Lineage (NCBI taxonomy): Eukaryota > Metazoa > Arthropoda > Insecta > Coleoptera > Curculionidae > Polydrusus > Polydrusus tereticollis. Next base: position 116,605,444 of record OY987326.1, read on the forward strand.
TTTCCAATAGCAGTTTAAAAAAATTCTCAACAGATACTTCATTGAACCCGCTTACTCCTGCAGTAGATGTGGCCTCTGGTTCCACAAGCTTAGGTCTGGATTGCTCTTTAAAAAGTTTTACAGCCTGTACCTGCCAGCTAACTTTGCTTCCCGGTCCTCAATATTGTGTTCAATATTATTTTTTTCCGCAAGATCATATGCCAGAGATCTTAAATCTTTAGCTGTTAGACCAAAAAGCCGGGATTCCATGTTTTTTACATAAGTAGCTAACTCTTTTCCTTGGTCCTCGCTAAATACAGAAATAAACCGACTTAATTTCTTAGTTGCTGCGTTGATTATATCATCGGTTGTTTTAAACTCCTTTACTCTTCTTATCTTACTCTTCTTATCAAAGTAGTCTAGGGGACGTTATAAATTTCAGCAGCCTTTTTAAACGCCATACCTTTATTAAAGACCATTTCTATTGCATGTTTCACGGCCTCCTCAGACCATTTCTGCCTTTCTGATTTTCTTTTCTAATTACTAACCATCTAGAAAAACAGAGAAAATATTATTTTGATTCGATGAAGGTATAATGGACCCATAATGCAAAACGGTCCAGGTAGTCCGTCTTGCCCGGTGCATTTTGTCTTCAAGCTATATCAAGACAAATACATTTTCTGAGGTTATGTTAACCCAAAACTAAATAAAAAATTGTCTTAATAAAGCTAATATATTCATGTTACAAAAGAAAAAATTGGCCACACTTCATGGTCCATACCAAGAAACTGTAGGCGAACCAAAAAAATTAAAATTTTACATTAAAATACATTAAAATCAACTTACCGTGATAAAAAGCAACTGTCACCATTGCCGACCGTTAGATCACTGTTCGGGATTGCTTAGCGGTAATAGAATATTATTAACCAAGGTTTAGACAGCCATCAATAATGCCCGAGCGGCAAGTTTAAATCAATTTTAAAGCGAAGCGACGAGGGATTTAAGACACGAGTGCTATATCCAGAATTAAGGATGGAAGCAGAAAAAATGTTGATTGTATCGATATTTTACAATATCAAGCATCTCTAATAATCTAATATGTATTGATAAAATTATCTGGTTACCTAACCACAAGAAATTACCTTTCAGGTTATTCATGTTTATGAATTCATGTTGTAGAATCAAAAAATCAAGTTATCTGCGTTCAAATAGATTCTTGAAGATCGGTCAATAATGGATTTCAATGCCTTGATGACCCTGGTCAATAATAACTTATAAGATAGAGAAAAACGATTTCTAACGTTAATAATCGATCAATAATGGCGATGTTATAGGTTAGTAGTGAAAAAAGTATTTTAAATCTGCGTGTTGGGAGATGGTGGCCAACGACTATGAAATAACCAAATGGACCTTTTTGCCTGCAGGGTCCGTTTTACCTTTCTTTTCCCTAATGGTCTAAAGTGCATAGGTAAATTTAGAAATCACACAAAATCATAAATCCAACAAAAATCATATACTATTATATTGTAACAATTTATTTGTTAGCCGCGAGGTGCTGAGCGCTTTATCCTTATATCGTGGGCTTACAAGCAAGAGGCATTAAGTCAATTTTTTTATAAAATAGTTTTTTAGCAGCACTAAAATCAGTAATTGATAATCTACGTACAGCTAAATCGCACTAAGTCCTAAATGAGCAGCGATGAGAGCTGCTCACTAGCAAAACACACTAATTTGGTTTTGGTACAAATCGAATACATGCAAATCACATTAAGTCCCTTAGTGCTTATTACATTTCCTTATCTCTTAATAGTAACCTAGCAATACGCACTAAGTCCCTTAGTGCGTTATACTTGTACGCAGGTTCAAACAAACTGTGTAAACAAAACTAATGCTGTGACTTAGTGTTTATATGTGTTTGCCGGCAAGTGCGTACCTACCCATCTATTTGTCGTTTTCTTTCTATGTTTTGCAAGCTAAATTTAGATAAAAATGTGTAGTCGGGGTGCGAAAATATTAGCATTGTTGAAAAATAATGAAGAGCAAAAAGAAGCACAATCAGGTAAGCAATAAAAATAATAACATTTTCTGGTATTTATTTGAGGTTATGTTAATATTTCTAAAGATAATTGTTCTTAGTACTGTATAATTTTTTGAATAATTTTTAATAAAAAAGTGTCTATCAGACCGGTACGTCCGATGGTTATTTATTTTCTTTAATTCGGCCGGATCACGCTTTTTTTATTAGGGCTGAGAATGTTTTTATTGCTTTTTAATTAATGAAATTGTTACTTATTTTTTAGTTTTCGTTAACATAAAATTATTGATTTTATTATTGACTTTAGGACAAACTGCCTTGATGACACTGCCAATGGTCGTCGAGCGCGTACAGCATAAAGAAAAACATAATATTCAAATGCCTGAAGATAAGACTCAGATAATAATGGACCAAGGAATATCCGAGCTGAATGGTAACGAGTCGGCTACTTCTGTAAGCTATTTTTATTTGGCTAATTTCGTTTTTTTATTATACATAATTATTATTTTCCAGGGCAATTTTTTAAGCATGAGAAGCCCGCTAGATATAAATAACAGCGATTTAAATCTTGCAACCACCTGCACATTTGAACAATATGAAGATACTTGTAGAGATATAAGTAACAGCGATTTAAATCTTCCAACCACCAGCACATTTGAACAATATGAATATAATTTTAGTGACTGTGATGATTCAATTGCCGATAAAAACTATGAACCACACATGAGTGATCTGTCAGATGCTAGCTCTAATTTTGATATAGAACAAGAAGCAGAACATCAAACGGAATCCGAAGAAATTCAAGAAGTACAGCCTGAGAAAAAAAGCAGATGGAAAAAAGCAAGGCCTGAAAGCTGGAAGCGACAAAAAAATAGAAAGCTACGAAATGAATGTTTACCGTACCAAAATTCCAAAGGAATTCTTCAAGTTGCTAAGATACCTAAGCCTGTGGATTGTTCAAAATGCAAATTTAAATGCACGGAAAAATTCTGTGAAGAAGAAAGAAAAACGATGTGTATGAAATATTGGATTTTGGCTTCCTATGAGAGAAAAAAAGACTTTATACTTTACAATGTGACAAGTCATGTGCCCTCATCAAGACGCCCCCGTAAAGAAAATGCTAAAAGAAGGCTAAATTCCAAAAGGTATCATTTTAGTAAAGATACGGAAAAGGTACAGGTTTGTCAAAATTTCTTCATGAAAACGTTATGCATTTCAAATCGTGTAATCTTGTCTGCCTTTGAAGGAAAAGATGAATTGGGCCATTTTAAAAATATAGACAAGAGAGGAAGAAAACCACCTGGTAATAAAACAAAACCGGAAATTATTGCAAAAGTAAGCGCTCACATAGAGAGCTTTCCAGCTATGGAAAGTCACTATACCCGGAAATCCAGTGAAAGGAAGTACTTAGATTGCAATTTAACCATTACAAAGATGTATGATTTATATAAACAAGAGCGCCAACAGGATGGTGACACAGAAATCGTCAGCTTAATTACTTATCGTAGAATATTCTGCAACAATTACAATTTATCTTTTTTCCATCCAAAAAAAGATCAATGTTTAACTTGTTCAAGATATCAACAAGCTAGTCCTGATGAAAAACAACGACTGCAAGCGGATTATGAACACCATTTAAGAAGAAAAAACGAATCCCAAGAAGCTAAAGCAGCAGACAAGGAGAGAGCAAAAGTGGATGAATCGTTCATGTCAGTAACATTCGATCTACAAAGTGTGCTGCAAATCCCGTCATCTGAGGTATCACTGACATATTACATGAGAAAACTAACAATGTACAATTTTACCGTTTATGAGGCAGCACCGCCAAATAAAGCCTTATGCTACTGTTGGACAGAAATAAACGGCAAAAAAGGAAGCTGCGAGATAGGAACATGCTTGTTAAAATACATCCAAACTTTGTCTCCAGAAATCAAACATTTATCTTTGTTCTCCGACACTTGCGGCGGCCAGAATCGGAATCAGCAAATTGCCGCTATGCTACTCTACGCGGTTCAAAATTCTCACCTGGAAATTATTGAACAAAAGTTTTTGGAAAGCGGGCACTCATTCATGGAGGTTGACTCCATGCATAGTGCTATAGAGCAGCAGAAAAAATTTGTCTCCGTATATTGTGTCAATGATTGGATGAACATTTTTAAATTGGCTCGCTCTCAAAGAGGCAGGAATAAAAACAAACCACAATACGAAGTAGAAGAGATAAAATTTGATCAATTTTTGGACCTTAAACAACTAGCCACCCACTTAATAAAAAATAAAACAATCGACGAAAATGGACAGAAAATAAACTGGCTTAAGGTAAAGAACTTTAAATATATAAAAGCTAAGCCAAATTACTTTCAGTATCGGTACGACTACAGTAGTCAGTATGTCGGCATCCAAATCTCAACTACCCGACGTGGAAGAAGACCAGTCAAAGATCAACCGTTTCACGATGGCTTACCCAAACTATATCACGAAAGTTTAAATATTAGTATTGCCAAAAAAAAAGATTTATTAACGATGTGCCATAAGGGGGTAATTCCTGAAATCTTTCACCAGTTTTTCCAAAACATCCAGTCGGATCAAAAGGTAACAGATACTTTACCAGATGTAGACCTCCAAGAAGAATCAGAAGAAGAAACATAATAATATTTTTTGTTGTTGTTCATTTTTCTGAATAAAAGTTAAAGATTTATAAATTCTTAATTTTTATTCTAATATTATAATATTATATTTGTTTATTTCAATATTAAACTATATTTTATTATTATTATTATTATTAATAATAACATTATTATCATATTATAATAATGATTTTCAGTGAAACTTGCTATTACAACTCTACAGGTAAAATGCACTAAGTCGATGTTTCTTTTTCGTTTTTATTCGAATTAAAGTACTTGATTTTTTTAAAATTAATTGTAATTGATTCAAAGGTTCGACACAACATATAGTTTCAAAAAGCAGTAGTTACTTTTCAAATATAATTATTACTAAAATTATTAATTATGATTAAAAGTTAATTCTATCAATATCTCAAAATCATGTTTTATGACTTAGCGCCTTTTACTTGTAAGCCCACGATATACTGTAGGAGTTATAGGTACAAACCAAGGGGCTCTCTTAAATCTGTGAATATAAAATATATATTATATATAAATAAACTTAAGCATTTAAATCGATTTGAGTCGCGCTTTCAATCACTTTACACCAAGTTAAATAATAGCATGACGCAACCACGCCTTACTATCCGCGAGTACTTTAAATCACTTAAATCAATATTACATAAAATTTAAATCAGTTTTAATCATAAATACTTATTTAAGTCAGATAAATAACATCTGTGTACACTTTTTTCGGGAGCCCGTCGGTATAGACTTTAAAATCTTTAAAAAAATGTTTTTAGTTGGCAAAGTATCCATATAGTTCTGTACAAAAATAATATTTTAGATACCTACTTACCATAAATAGGAATCCATAAACAACGTTAATATCAATATTCTGAAAAGAATGGAGGCAGTACTGCAACCCAGAAAAAAAGGTTAAAATTATCATCATTAAAATCTGGTCTTCTATTAAGGCTCTAAGGATCCTTGTTAGCTTTGATAGTTCAAAAAATAACTGTTCAACCTGTCTCAGAATAACCATAGTGGACCCGTCTCGGAAGATATTAAAACTTAAAATTTCGTTTAAATTACTATACTTCACTTTTATTTCCATCAAAATAGAGGCTATAACAAGCGATGTGATCACAACATGATATAATCCAAAAACTTCTTTTATAAACCAAAATAATGTTGCCATAAAACCAAATTGTTCGGAAACTAGGTAAGCTCGTGTAAGGACTAAAATGTAGAATGCCAGAAAAAATAAATGTATATAAACCATATAATAATAATATGTAAATGTACTTCTTCTTTTTCTTCCCGTTACAATTTGTTGCAACATGATAGTTACTTTCTGTTCAAATAAATAATATTCCCTATAAAATTCACTCCAAAGTGACATTTTTCAATACGACATAAATGACGGATATATTGTTGTAATAACAGTTACTACATGCAAAATTACATCAAATATTAACAGCTTCTGTGACAGTGGATTATCTCTGGGTTTCCCTTTCGTTATAAAATAATTGAATGCAGTTATAGATAATGAAAAAAGGGAAACTTGAAGCATATATAGTTTCTTACGGAGTAACTTTTGTTTATTAAAATCGTATGCTGGAACTATAGCGAGAACATTTCCAAATTGTATGATTGGTTCCAAGTAGATTTTATTTTGAAACTTAGTCATTGTCTTTTTGAATATTTCGTTTTACTTAGGATTTAAAAATTTACTTCAGTAGTGTTTATTATGTTAACACTTCGATCGAATTATGAATTATACAAATTTTAGATTGTATTAGCAAACTAGCATTCGAAACCCTTTTCCATTAACCTAATTACTTTCTATATCCACACCATCATAACCAATTTATATTAATTATATAAAATTTAATGTTTGTGTGATGTCCAAAATTTCTGGGCACTTCCTAGCGTCTACCTCTAACCTGAACTAACTTGAAATTTAGCACAAGCATAGGTCTTCGAAAAAGGAGAAAGTAGAAAAATTTAAACCATGGTTTAACGCAACAACTGTGTTTTTAAGGAGAAAACGAGCTTTAAAAAAAAATTCATGTATGCCGGGTGTCCCACTAAGAATGGCTGTCGGCCGTATCTCAAAAGTGTTAGTCGTATGGCTTGCGGAAAAAAAAATATATTAGGCAAAGTGGTCATGAGAAATTGCTTCAAGTTTCTCAGACTGGCGCTAGAGGGCGCAACAGTAACGGTAAATATGAATCACGAAGTTTTCTCAAAAGTCGCATAGTTAAGGTATCCCGAAAATAACATTTTTGTATATTTCAAAGTTTTATTAATAAAATTCACCTATAGAACGTGTTCGTCACTTTTCAAATAAAGTGGTTGGGGAAGGTTGAACATTATTTATAATAAATGCTGATAACTCCGGTCTGGCCTAACATAATTTAAACTTAGTTTTGTTAAAAAGGGATTTTCTCACTCTATATATTATCATCTTATGAAGTACGGCAATATGTGTTTTACACTGGGCGCCCCCTAGCGCTGTCTTACAACTTCACAAACATTGCGCATTTTTTTCATAATTGTAAATATTATAGTGTTTAATTTCATCTGATTACAAGGACGATTAAAAGTCCAAGAAGTCAGCGAAAACCGCAAGTTAATATCTATTTTCAATCCGGAGATATCAACAACAATAATCATAATTACGGAACATTATGATTTTATTTTCAAGTTGCCATTGTAAAGGTTTTTTTAAGAGTCAAATAGGCCTTGGAAAAACGAAATATGAAGGTACGTATGTTTCAAGCAAATATATCGTTACGACAATAATTCTCAGTGGCGCCCTAAATGTTTACATTGTCGCCCATCGTTGTGTATATACTACTCCAATCTCTCCCTGGTTGATAATACTGCAGTTTCCACCTCTGCCATAGGGATACGGCGACTGCTGTCCATTATCCTTTCTATCATGTTTTCCCTTGTGGTGGGTCTGGTAACGAAAACAAGATTTTTCAATCTCTTCCATAGATAAAAATCTAGGCATGTTAAACCAGGTGATCTTAAATAGAAATTACCACTTTCAATAACAGTATCACAATATATCCTATGATATTACGTGGCAGGCCAAGGAAATATACTCCCTCTTCCTATCCACCTTGCAGGAAATGTGTCGTCAAGAAATTGACGAACGTTTGCCGCAAAATGTGCAGGACATCCATCGTGTTGGAAAACCATAATTCTGCAAATATCCAAGGGCACATCTTTGAGAAAAACCGGGAATTCGTAATTTAAAAAAAGTAAATATCTTTGCCCAGTAAGGGACTCATTAAATACAAACGGCCCAATTATTCTGCCACCCAAAATGCCACACCAGATATTGACACTCCACCTTCCTTGATGCTACACCTAAAGCATCCAATGGGGATAATCCCGCGACCAATAATGCATATTATGGCGGTTTACTCCTCCATTACTATGGAAAGTAGCTTCATCAGTCCACAAAACTCTGGAGAGGAGATTTCTATCTTCCAATATCATATTGAGCAACCAATAGCAATGATCCAATCTTCCACCATAATCTTGCGGGGTCGAAGCCTGGTGGAGCACAATATGGTAGGGATGTAGCCTAAAGAAAAACAAAATACCTATAACATTGACTTGAAAACTATTAAGAGAAATATTGGCATTATTCTAAACTATTTAAGAGTTATAACATATAGATAAAATTACTTACCTTTCTTCTAATAAAATCCTAGTTACAGTAGAGCGAGTAACGCCCAAGTCTCTAACAATTAATCTAATACTAATTTGTGGATTAAATTCTACATATGCCAAAACATTTACAATGTTTTCCTCGGTTCGACCTCGGCGGCGTCTGCGATATACAGGGCGAAGAATACTTCCAGTAGTACGAAAACGGCTAGCTAAACGATTAGACATTCTACTGTCGTATCGGCGCCTTTGAGGGTATCGTACTGCGTAAACCCGTTAAGCAATTGTTGCATTTCCTAAACATTCAAAATTCACCGCAATGATGTCAACCGCTTCTTCAAGTGACAGAGGCATTTTGAAAATCAAATACGACACAACACTGTTGGCACGACAAAAATTTTGACGTAATAATGAAAGGTGACACGCGTGCACACAGTTTCAATTAATATTTTGTTTTTCAAAGACCTATTTGACTCTTAAAAAAATCTTTACAATGGCAACTTGAAAATAAAATCATAATGTTCCGTAATTATGATTATTGTTGTTGATATCTCCGGATTGAAAATAGATATTGACTTACGGTTTTCGCTGACTTCTTAGACTTTTAATCATCCTTGTAATCAGGTGAAATTGAATATACTACTATATTTACAATTATGGAAAAAACGCGCAATGTTTGTGAAGTTGCAAGACAGCGCCCCCTAGCGCCTAGTGTAAAACACATGTTGCCGTAGTTCATAAGACGATATATAGAGTAAGAAAAGCCCTTTTTAACAAAACTAAGTTCACTAAATTATGTTAAGCCAGACTAGAGTTATTAGCATTTATTACAAATAATATTCAACCTTCCCCCACCACTTTATTTGAAAAGTGACGGACACGTTCTATAAGTGAAATTTATTAAGAAGTCTTCGAAATATACAAAAATGTTATTTTCGGGATACCTTAACTAGGCGACTTTTGAGGAAACTTCGTGATTCATATTTACCATTACTGTTGCGCCCTCTAGCGCCAGTCTGAGAAACCTGAAAATAATTTCCAGCAATTTCTCATGACCTTCTTCTTCTTCCACTTGTTGGAGATCTAGGTGATCTGTTAATTCCGGGCCTGCCTCTGTATTATTTCCTGGGATGTGGACTGCCAGCTGTCTCTCCATCTCTTTGGTGGTCTTTCGGGTGGACGGGTCCCTGCTGGTTTTTCCTCTAGTACAATGCGTGGTAGTCTATCTACGGTCATTCTCTTCACGTGGTTATACCATTCTCTTCTACTCTGCCTTCTCCATCTCACTACATCCTGTACGTCGCTTTGTACTCTAATGTCTGTGTTTCTTACGTGGTCTCTCCTTGTTGTCCCGGCTATTGTTCTCAGTACTGACATTTCGGCGACTCGAAGCATCCTCTTGGTCTTGTTGGTATCCTCTCTCGCTTCTATACCATATGTCATTATTGGCCTGACGCATGTCTTGTATAATATTTTGATCTTACTCTCCTTTCGCATATAATGATTAGCCCATACAGTTTCCCTTAGACAGCCTGATATTATGGCTGATTTGTTGATTTGGTTTCTTAGGTCCTTTACCGGGTCGTGAGCGCTGGACATATCTATGCCCAGGTATCTGAACCGCATGACCTGCTCTATGGGTTTATTATTTATTACCAGCTTGCATCTCATAGGTTCCCTGGCGATGGTCATGGTTTTCGTTTTTCCTATGGATATGTCCATATTGAGTTGCTGGCTGATCTGGTAGAACTTAAATAACTATCTCTGTAGGTCATTCTCACTTTCTGCGAATATTGCAGCGTCGTCGGCGTAGCATACCATACTGATAGCCCTTTTGTTCATTCTGTATCCTAAGTTCAGGGATGCTACTTCTTCTATGATTTTGTCCATCAGGAGGTTGAATAAAAATGGACTAAGGCTATCTCCCTGTCTAATTTCTCCTGGAGTGGGGATGCTGGGTGTGATAATCTCTCCAGCTTTGATTTGCGTTTTGTTAGTAGTGTTGAGGTTGTATACCGTTGTTACTATGTTGGCAGGGGCTTCTTTTTCCTTTAGAATCCTTATGATGTCTTCCAGGCGGACTCTGTCGAATGCCTTAGTAAGATCGACGAAGCAAATAAATGCCGATGTGTTGTACTCTATTGCTTTTTCCTTTATTTGTTTCGTTATGAATATGGCATCGGTTGTCGATCTGTCCTTTTTGAATCCTTGTTGTTCTTCTCTGATCTTTATTTGCTCTTCTAGTTTATCCTTGAGCAGCCCTGTGAACAGCTTCATTGTTGAGCATAGTAGAGTTATTCCTCTGTAGTTCTCAGGCTTTGTTTTTTCTCCTTTTCTGTATATGGGAATTGTGATGCTGGAGTGCCAGTCCTTCGGAATTTCCGTAGTGTTCAAGATTTTGTTAAACAGTGTTGTTAGTCTTGCTGCAAGCCCTGGGCCGCCGTATTTTAGAAGCTCGTTTGGTATGTCGTCTGTACCTGGAGCTTTTCTGTTTTTTAGTTTGTTCAATCTTGCCCTTGTTTCCATCTCGGTAACTGTTGCGCTGAATGCTGTCTGGTATCCTTCTGCCATCTGTGTGTCCTCGGCGTCATATAGCTTTCTGAAGTATTCTTCCCACACCTCCGTAGTGACTCCTTTAGCCTGTACGTATTCGTTTACGGGTTTCTTCCTGTTTTTGAGCATTTTCCACACCTTTCTATGGGCACCATATAGGTCGTGATCCATGTCGCTTGTAAATTTGGACCAATGTTCTCTTTTGATTGCTTTGATTCTCGAGTTGACTCTGTTCCTGATTTGTACATATTCGGTGTATTTTTCCTGGGTTTGGGTGCTTTTGTATGCTAGAAAGCTTTTCCGCTTTACTTCTGCGAGGTCCTTCACTTCTTGGCAGAACCATGGTTTGGTGGAGTTATTTGCAGTGATGTTGATTTTCCTTTTGCCAATGGATTCTTCGGCCGCTTGATGTATGCAGTTCTTTATTTCATTCCAGCATGTTTCAACATTTTGGTTAGTGAGGTCGATCTTAGTCATTTTTTGCATTAATCTGTTTTCGTACAGTTTCCGGGTGCTATCTGATTCCAGTGATTCCATGTTGTATTTTTCTATGTTTACTGTCGGTTTCCTGATTCTTCTTGGCTGCTCCATTAATAACTTGCACAGGATTAGATTGTGATCTGTCCCTAAGTTGGCTGAAGTCAGGGCCCTTACATCGAGTACTTGCGATGGTGTGATTGTTCTGTTGGTAATTATGGAATCGATCATTGATCTTTGGCCTCTAGAGTTATTGAACGTGTACTTGTGCTGGTCTATATGTGGGAAATATGTGTTATTGATCCTCATCTCGTTTCTTGCGCAGAAATCGATTAGAAGCTCTCCGTTTTCATTGATAGTGGGCTCATTGTATTTTTGTTTTACGCCTGGTAGTATCGTGTTACCTACTCGAGCACTCAGATCCCCAAATATTACGATTTTATGTGAGTTACTGATTTTGTCCACTGAGGTCTGTAGTTCTCGATAGAATTTCTCCGAGTCTTCAGCGGGTTTGGATATATCCGGGGCGTACGTGCTTATAAGATGTATTGTGGTTTGGTTCAGTTTCAGGGAGGTTCTGAGTAATCTGTCATTGATGTATTCTATATCTTCGATGCTTTGTGCATATTTCTCATGCAGTAGAATGCCGACTCCCGATTGTGCTCTTTCATGCTTGGCCTTTCCGCTGTAGATTAGTATGTGTTTTCCAAACTTACATGTTCCTTGACCTTTCCTTTTCGTTTCCGAGATCCCGCAAATGTCTATGTTGTGCTTTTCCATTTCAATAATGATTTCTTGATCTCTTTCATTCCACGATGTTATGTTCCAGCAGGCGACTCTGGTGATGTTGCGTTTGTATTTCCATTTTCGTTTTTTCCTTGTCATATCATGGGTCGTCTTCGTGGTGATCCGTCTTGTTTCCGAGGCAGTGTCTTCGGTTCTATGAGCTGTACATTTTTTTTTACTTCGGGTAGGTTGCTGGCCTAACCCGAAAACCCTCCTCTTTTACCCGGGCTTAGAACCGGCAGTGACAGCCTTTGAGCTACTCAGTTCACCCATCGGTCGCCACAGGCAGAGTTTCTCATGACCACTTTACCTTATATATTTTTTTTTCGCAAGCCATACGACTAACACTAACAGGGTGTTTCAGAAATACGGTACGTAGCCTAAGGGGGTGATTCCTTGTGATATTCTAGGATTAAAAGTTTATATGAACATGTGTCCGGAGTTGCCCCGTTTTTGATATACAGGGTGTTGAAGTTATTTAACAAAAATGTTCTTTTATAATTTTTTTAAATATTCTTTTCCCGATTTTATTGAAATTTGGTACCGTTATTTATAAGGGTAAGGGACTTAATTGGCAATTATTAGGTTAAATTTAAGTCCAGTGGCATCCTGGTGAGCACCTTAACGAATATCATTGACAAAAAAATGTACGGCCGCTGACTTCTTTCTGATTTTGACATTTTTTTTCGGATTTACCAACAAATAATACAACTTTTTTGTTTCCCGAATTGTTTTCGAATCTTGCTTTATTTTCGAGAGGAAAAATAAAAACCACTTTATTCCATGTACAAAAAAAATACCTATGTAAGGTAATTAAATCATTTAAATTTAAAATAAAATTTTTTTCGTGATTATGATGATTATAATGGTACAAAGAAAAATGCAACAGTTAATCAAAGCAAATCTTGAAAATGGCTTCATTCTGATAAAACGCACGATTGCAATCGTCTCACCATTGATTCACTTACACGTTCAAAAATGCCTGCATTATTTCGTATGGCATTGCAATTTTCAATAATTCGAATTCTAAAGTCGTTTTCATCTAGTACAGGCTTCTTGAATACAAGAGACTTTAGGTGACTCCATAAATATTAGGCTAGAGGATTCAAGTCGGGACTGCGAGCTGGCCAACTTTGGGAATCTGCGCGTCCAATCCAGCAATTAGGAATAGTGTTGTCGAGGTATTGACGAGCAACTAGGCTAAAATGAGCTGGGGTGCCGTCGTGCACGAACCACCTATTAGTTCTTATTGTAGAGATAGGTCTTCTAACAGAACGTCAAGTTCTTCATATAGAAACTACGTATAGGAGTTTCAATTCAATCGAGGTGCTAAAAAGTATGGTCCAATAGTATAGTCGCCAATGATCCCTGCCCTTAAGCATTTATTAAAAGCCAGGTAAAAAAAAATTCTAAAATATTACACAGGCATCATTTTTAGTTTGGAGTGCGTACATGGTCAATTTTATCAAACTTTGAAAGACACTTTTATCTCCTTTATTTTAAACAAAAACGTCATAAAACTATATACAGCTGATTAGAGAAATATAAGCTTGCTTCAATAATAATTCCATAAATTACCGGTTTGATTTATTCAGTTCTGTAAAGTCTTTTTACCTTTAAAGATGAACTACGAAGCTAATTTATACCACTGGCAACGAAAATGTAAAGTTGCTGTTTATATGTCGTTAAGAAAACGACAAAAAAATAATATTTAGATTAGTAGGAACTTGTGAAGTTTTTAAATTACGAAAGCAGCAAGGTCCATATTACAATTTGGTTCAAGAAACGCGTGTAAGGACGAAAAAAAATCAAATATTACCACACATCCGTCTATCCAAGATTTTGATGTTTAACTGGAAGAAGTGTCTCCACTAATTTAAAATGTGCGTCTTTCCCGTGAATACAGAGATGAAGTGAGTAATGGTTTAGTTAGTGCAGTAAGAATGTGAGGAAATGCTTATGCTCGAGGGGCAAGTGGTCTGCGGTCGTGCAGTGTACTCTCTCTGAATACTTTATTCATACAGCACAAATTGACTGTTAATAGTGTTAAACTTTTTAAAATAATCGGCGCCAGTGTAACGTTTTCCAAATCACCAAACAATTCTCGGGTGCCAATATTCACCTTAGGGTAACCTAAAATATAAGGCAACAAGGCTGTTGGGGAAACGATTGCTCAAATGCAATAAAAATAATGAAATTAAATGCAACCAATGTTTTCAGAATCAATTAATACTACTCTTGGTCTAGATAAAATAAAAGCTTTTCAAATATTTCATTAGCAACACAATTCCTCAACGGTCAGAGAGGCAGCGAAGTAGAGTGCATTTAATGTTTTTAGAACAAATAATATTGTCGCCCAGATCACCAACCAAGCAACCAAATTTGCACATATTATCCTAAAACAGCGGCCTGTCGCTACGGTTATTTAAGCAAATAATGTTAAAATGTGTATTATCTGACACATTTTGCCGCTAGAAAGTTAAGTTCACCGCGGTAGACAAAGACGAAACACTAACAATTGATTCTAAAGAAAACATGGCGAAATAGTAAATAGCCAATTAGAACACAACGCGCGAAATATGTGGCCTTCTGATTGGCCGGTCTGACGGTGGCATGATATTTTAGGTTTGGTTACGGGAGCGCACTGGCGTTCTCTTGAGAAGCACTGCGAATTAATTCCTTGAAAGGTTAATACGTACGTCAAAATTTAAAGTGGGTCATCGTCCGACGGACATGATAAAATAGCATAGGCTGAAATAAAAGCATTAAGTAATAATTGTAGTAAGGTTATAAAAGTTAGTAATGTTATAATTTAGTATTTAATCATGTATTAAAGTGTAATTATGTAAACAAGTGCCGAATTGGATAAATAAACGCCAAATTAAATGGGATCTAACTGTTTAATTCACCTTACCAATATATAAAACAAACCAGTGAAATAACCTAACTCGAGGAATATACAAAGCCTCATCCGTCTAATGTCGGGAGGTAAAAATAAAACTTGATTCCCACAAAGGCAACCCATCCACCCTTACTTTGACAACCCTACGCCCTGGAGGATGTACTTCAGACAACAGTCCCTAAAAGTGACCTATGTTGTGCTGCCTTTAAACTCACCCCTTAGCTAGCTCAACTCAGGGTAGGTTCGCTATTTTGCTCCTAGATTGAGAGGTTTAGCACTCTTATATACAGTCAAATCCTGAAGGCGCCAGCTTAGTTTTATTTTACTTAAAAGCCTTTTAATGTTCTAGTGATTGGCCTCAGAGAAAAATAAACTAGGAAAAAAAAACAAATATGTCACAATCGGTTTACAATAGCTTCTTATAAGCTTTCATTCACTCAAGTCCCTCAAAGTCGCTGTCTTTCAAATAAAAGCCAAATTTTAGCAGAGGCCAATACAAATATTTATTTCTTATGTCGTGTTAGGCCCTTGGCTACTTGGCTTTATAAATGCAAGCTTCTCTTACTTTGGTGGACAATAGGTACTTAAAGTTAAAGGTAGATAAGTGAAATGTAATAACAAAGTGGTAGTATTAGGTTTGACTTAAATGTTCTGAAGGTTTAAATTACAAAGTTATCATCAAAAGAATAAGTAAAAGTCAAACCCTTACATAAGACGACAGCTGTCAGACCTACACTGTATAAAAACGAGTGTTTGATCTAATCTGGCAGCCACATAGACCTTCATCCAGGACATTGCCTCGGACTTGGAATTTCCGTAAGGTCTGTGCAAGAATCTCTCACAACTAACTAAATTTACCATAAGAGCATTCTTAAAGTACAATACAAAATCTTACGAGTACCTGCGGTTACTTGATAAGTATACTAGCCACTCGGGCGTAGATAAGTTAAAATGTTAAAGTTGCAAGGGTTAAACTTTGAAAAAACACATGGCCTTTAGCCAAGAAACAAAAATATTTACTCTATAATAATAAATTGTAACTATATTTACAACAAAATTAGCTGCAACAGATCACCTAACGTTTTAAACTAATATAGACTATTGTGACGTCTTAACGCTATGTCGACATACGCTATACGCTTACAATGCACAAGTTCTGTACATATCGTGGGCGCAAAACTTTATCAAAACACTGTTTATAGAACAATATGCAAATGCAAAATATTAAGATTTTAGGTTGACTAAGTTTTTAAAAAGAAATGATCACAGGGTAATGATACTTAGCTGAAATTTTATGTGCTGCCCATAGTTCATGAAGACTCGATCTTCAGTAAAAAAAGAGAAAACTTTCATAAGACCCATCAAGGGTAATTTAGATACTAAAGTTTAAACCTACCTCAAATAACTAACGAGGATTCCAATCTACCAAATGACGTCTTGGACCGCTTGCTGAAGTTGATGGAAAAGCATTTTAATCGGCATTCCGCCCAAGGAATAGGCAAACTACAAAGCCATACTCTTTTTTAATACATTTGTGGATGTTTTATCGGCACTACATGGTCTTCCCTGCCCAAGAAAACTAAAATTCGGGAGGTACATCCACAAACGTGCTTTCCCTTTAAGTGTCTATTGTCGAAAGGGCGATAACAATCGCTCTTCAACATACATTGTTACCAAAACAATCGTCGACAAATTAGTCATCCCTATCCATGAAATTGAACATTATAACCCCTTTTACAACATAGAAAACCAACGGCGACCGAATTCAACCAACGCAACTAAGGCAAAAATTAACCAGACGTTGTCGTGAAAATCCACAGAACTGTCAGTCTGACACTGAATCACAGCAGTCAAAACACCTTATATACATCTTATATAGAAGGTTAAAAAGTTATTTCTATTAATAACTTGAACGTTCACTAATTACTAATTAATTAAAACAAGGATTTAAAATAAGACCTGTCCACCAGTAGTATGAAACAAAGAACAGAATAAATCAATCCACTTGGCTATGTCTTACAAGATACAAAACATTCCTGGAATATAAACATCAACAAAGGTTTCAAACTGATTTAGTTGGAACTATTGGATATTAACAGGTAATTAATGTTTATGGTGAGAGTCTACCTAGGTATTTTAAAAATTTAAAACCCAGAACTTAACAAAGATAACCAAACTATGAAAATGCAATTTTTGAACCGTAGCAAAAGTAGAAGCAAAAGTATTTATAGAACTGGTTAATCTTTTATGTTAACTACTAAATAACTCGGATCAATTCTTTTAGTCATCAGCATTATATTGGGCATTTAATAGGGTCGGTTTTGCTTGGATTGCTTCAGCTAATGTTAAAATTCGATTTTGTTCTTCGTTCAATTATTTTCCTTCAGTTGTGCCCTCGGTCATATTCTGTTCTACAACAAACATGAAATTGATAGCTCTTTACGTCTCTCCACACTCACCGTGTTCAACTTATTACTAGAATATTAGGTAAAGAAAACTTATGCCACATTCAACTCGATACATTAGGTATAAAAAATTCATTAGTAATACAGAAATAATAATAAATACATACCTCCTCACTGTCCTCCATTCTGGATCGTTACTTTTGCGCACAACAATTCTAAGATATCAAGCAGTTAATCTGTAGACACTGCGCTTGCGATAACCAAAGATTTCCTGCGATTATTCCCTAAAAATTAAAATGATTTAAATTTTCATATTCCATCTTAGAAATTTTGCTAATTCAAAAAAAATTAAAAATGACGCTGTCACTTTTTCCGCCACTTAATTCAATTTAAAATCGATAAGTAATAGTTATTTACGATATAAGTGTTGTAAAGATTCATATTACAACACGAGATGTTAAAGTTGTTAAACGAGGCGTCAGCCGAGTTTAATAAAACATCGAGTGTAGTTATATGAATTTACAACAAGAATATTGTACAAAATTTTATCTACTTTCATCTATGAATAAAAATATTTGGCAAAAGCATTTTTAAAAATAAAAATGCACCTGCTATTAAAAATCGTTTTGTAAGGGCATCTATTACAGCACTAGTGCTGTAATGGCATCTATTACAGCACTAGTGTTGTAATAGATGCCCTTACAAAACGATTTACAGAACTGTAAAATTCATATTACTAAATGAAAGTAGATAAAAATAATATTGGCGATTCGCATTTCGGAATTCGCATCTAAATGAAGGCCACATAAAATATACTCTCATTATTAAAAAATAGGGAATAATATACGATCTACTTCGGCTTTAGTAGAACAGTAGAATAGCAGTACCACTCCCAACTCAAAACTCCATAAGAAATAACATTGTCCTGAAATCTGCAGTTTTATCGCCATTTTAGGGCGTGGCACTTTTCCTGGAAGTCGCCACCCCCTCTTAACCCGAGCGGAACCCAGCTACTATAGCCATCTAGTGTCTGACGTCATAACTACTCGCAGTAGATACAGGATCCGTATTAACCTAAGTGCCCCCCCCCCCCGGTATTACCAGGGGGCCCCATTATTTGAAGATTCTAACCTAACAGTATTCCCCATGGAACCCAAGTACCCGCGGAGGCGCGAGCCCCAGACCCGCGGCGGAGGAAGCCTCCACAACAGGCGTTGAGCGCGCATGATGATCGAAGGCGATACCGCGAGACCCTATGCATAATTCGCGAGGCTAGCTCAGGCAGGTCAGCGACCCCGAGCGGTGGTCACCCGATGGTTACCCGATGATCGCCCGAGGGTACCCGTCTTAGCCTAAGTGGCGCCCCCCTGGTATTATCAGCCCTCATTATTTCAAGATTCTAACCCAACTTTATGACCCATAGTCACGTGTTATTATATTTATGGGGAGAGATGACGTACCACGTTCTCAATAGTACCCCAACCCAAGTACCTAACCTGAACATCTATCTAAATAATCAATATTGAACGACAAAATGAATAAATAATAACAGAAAAAAAGTTTGTGCAGTCAGCGGGAATTGAACCATAATCCTCTGGGGCCGAACCTCAAAGCCTTGCAAAATACGCTACGAGAGCATATACCTTAAAATTGCTAAACAATGTTTGACAACGTGAAACCACGGGGGCACATCTGATTAGATTGCTGGAACAAAAGGTCCTTAAGTGGGGTTATGGTGGTGTTTTCTAATGTACAAAATTAGGGCAAACCATACACATATACTTAGTAAAACAAACTAATTGATATCTGAGTACTACCTGAAGTTAGGCAACCAGTGTTTCACATAAAAATAAATATTATAAGCGTAGGAAAATATTAACAATCTTGTGCATTCACCTATCTGCTATGCAACACAAGCATCAGCTTTCAATATTATTTTACAATCATTTACCCCGAAAGGGCTGCAACGTCTCTTATAGATGGATAGTATAAACTAAAAATCAGTAATTAGTCGAAGCGTCAAGTCTTTTAGCCGATTATTAAAAACAAAGACATCAGATTTAACAAAAAAAAAGTATTGTAATATAAACTGTTCCGTGTGGAATCAGATTAAACGTATTATGAACCCTGTCCAACAGACCCTGTTCCCCCGGAACAGACCTGTTCCCCCGGAACAGACCTGTTCCCCCTGGAACAGACCCGATGAACAGACCCTGTTCCCCCAGGAACAGACCCTGTTCCCCCAGGAACAGACCCTGTTGGCCTCTCTATCACAGAAAACAGCCCCGATAAAGAAACAAAACAGTTAAGTACATCAAACAAATTTATTACCAAAAATATATAGGTATTCACCAAACAATACATACAATACATGTCATTAATGAACATTGTTAGAGGTAGCGCGGCATGTAATTAGACAACACGGGATCTAGTATGTCCTTTTGGCAAACAGTATTTTCAGGCGTCATCTATAATTACGTTCACGCACACTCCCGCTATCTGGGTACTACCTGAACTTATGCAACCAGAAGCCCCTATCAGCAAATATTGCCTTCACCAATTTATTAACAAACCTAAGTGTGACGATGATGACAAAATGGTGGTAAACCTAGCGTTTATAATGCACTCACCATTTTATCGACAAACCAGTACTAATGGCGTCGCCAAACCAATATTTCACCTTATTCAACATAAAAATTATCGAAACGGCAACACCGCCGTTCCAATACTGAAAATTTAAGAAAATACGCTTAGGCCATCTTGCAATACCCGTTCGCAACAGTAACTAGGTAAAACAAAGAACCCTAAGTGCTGTTATAGGGATATATTCTTATCAGCGTCAATTTATTAACAAATCTTAAACCTTCCAACAGCTTCAGGATTGCATAATTAAATGAAAATCAATCAATTTTAAAACTTTTTTATTTATAACATAAAAATATCACTTACTACCGCCCTGGTATATTACATTAAAGGAATAAAAAATCAGCGTAAATAAAAAGACATCTGTAATCATTTAGCAACGTTTTATTTCAGAAATATATGCAGTTTTCAAGTCAAATACACCATTACAGCACTAGTTAGCAAACATATTTAAATAAGACAAGTATCTTGCATCAAAAATAATACCTGAACGAAACAAAAATTTAGCACAAGACACATATCGCCAATCTTGTATATAGGTACAATATATTATAAGCTCAAAATTTAGTGAAAATATTTACAGTTAAAACTAAGGATTAGAAACATTTACCGTGCAAGAATAGGCATATCTACATACAATTAAAAAACTAGGATTAGCAACATTTATATTAGGAACATTACCGCACAAGAAGGTATATCTATATACAAACTTAAAAACTAACAATAAAAAAATGAATTGAAAAAGGCATTGGCGGGTATGGGCATTTGAACAGAGTAGGAGTAATGTGCAATATTCGCTTATAGATAGAATATTATCCTTAACTTATACATACAACTTGAAACGAGGGCAAGAGCAAAATTACCTGAAAAACACTACACTTACCAGAGGGCACTCGGTTTAAACAGGGACACGACGTGAACGTGGCCCACATTGTCCCCATTCGATTTTTATGGAAAAACGAATTTTCAAAGCAAAACCAAACTTAAAAAAGAGCCGTATATTATGCTATCTATAGAACTGTTTTCTGATTTCAAATCATTTGTGGTATAATTTTTTTCGTTTGGTTATACAGGGGGAATTTTTGCCTTCTTTTACTGTATAACCAATATGGGCTCTTTTAAAGTTATACAGGGGGAATTTTGGCCTTCTTTTACTGTACAACCAATATGGGCTCTTTTTAAAGTTATACAGGTTAGGATATAATATGTGTGCGTTAGTATTTCGGCCTTCTTTTTACTGTACAACCAATATGGGCTCTTTTTAAAGTTATACAGGTTAGGATATAATATGTGTGCGTTAGTATTTTGGCCTTCTTTTACTGTACAACCAATATGGGCTCTTTTTAAAGTTATACAGGTTAGGATATAATATGTGTGCGTTAGTATTTTGGCCTTCTTTTTACTGTACAACCAATATGGGCTCTTTTGAAAGTTATACAGGTTAGGATATAATATGTGCGCGTTAGTAGATTATTCTAGTAATAAAAATAATTTTAATGTTAATAATAATATGAGTGCTAATGTTATAATAATATGAATAATTATAATACTAATAATGAACAACTGAACAGACCCTGTTGAACTGAACAGACCCTGATCAACAGACCCTGTTGAACCGCCCCGTTGGTCTGTTGACCTGAACAGACCCTGTTGGTCTGTTGACCTGTTGAACAGACCCTGATCAACTTAGTCATCCACATGCATAAGTGAGCAATGCCCCCATGGTAATGTGCCGGGTGAAGATTTCGATATTTGCCGCTTATCATCATATGGGCTGAGACCGATTTTAGTTTGTTTTATAGTATGTAGCTCATGTTTTTGGGACCTAATTAGACGCTGTGAAATAGGCTTTTCCAACCAAGTTTCAAGGCAGGTGACGTAATCTTCAAATGTGATTTTATTTTTAATAACAGACCTTTTAATGCCCTTTATCTTTTTGGTAACGCCCAAGTTAGATAAAACCTTATCAATTTCCGCCCGCTCTTTGTTTAAATTCTCTAGTTTTACCCGTTCTTGCTCAATCTCGTCTGGAGTATAAAGCAGTTTAATAGCATACATTTTAGACCTAAGACCAACAAAATGGGTCATAATGCGGCCATTGTTCTCATCTTTCATCATTCCCAGCACCTTTTTGTTCACTTGTGGAATCGTATAAACGTTATCACGGGCATAATCTGAGGTATCAAAATAATCGTTACAATCTCGTTTCATTATCTGATACACATCATGGTTTTTAATTTCGTAAATAAGACTATCTGTGTCTGTATACAATACACTACAGGTGTCAAAACGTGGAACCATGTACTCGTAGTGAAAGCCATAAATCGTAGTCTTTGCTAAATCAAGAATACACATGCCGACATAAATCGGCTTATTAAAATAAATTTGTGTTTTTGCAAGCTCGACAATTACTAAATTTTCGGAAACAATTGTGCTGCTTTTAAATTCTGGCCGGGATATTAAGGCTTCTGCGCCATAGCGGCCATCCCATTTCGTTATAAGTTTGACGTCAGAGTGGTTCCGGATATTCTCCATTGTCTTTCCAAATACGGCATTGTTCATAAGTTTAAAAAAATTCTTTTCAAACTCATTCTTGGCATTTTGGCGCAGCCCCGTGTTGAGGTCGATATATGATTTTAGCCATGGAGATTGTTTAAAGGCTAATATTCGGTGTATTTTGCTCAATTTTGCACCCAAAGTTAGAGCTTGCTTTAAGTTTCTATAGTGTATTACGTATTCTGTTTTATTGTGTAGCGTAGCCAAAAGTTTCTCATTCTTTGCCCCAGGTGGTTTTTCATGGTCAGGGCATAATGGAAAATCGGAAAACTTATCATGCAAATTTTCAGGTATTTCCAGGTTCACTTCCAAAATAAACCCTTTGGCAGATTTATCTGAAATTTCACTAATGTTTAAGTGAGATATCTCGTTTTCTGAAAGCCATCTAAAGCCGCCATAAGGTAGATATTGCGACATTGCCCAGCCGTATTGATTATTGACATCAAAGTACATGAGATAGGAGTCTTCTTTAGTTGAGTCATAATTTGGCATGTACTTGTTGTTGGCTTCTGCATACCTCTTTGAACACTGACTTAGCCCCCCGCGAACTCCCTTTTCTATGAATGTTAGCATCTCTAAATCAGTAAGCAGCTCAAGTTTTATCATATCTTCTCGATGAATTAAGAGGGATAAACATTGCCACGCATAACCAGGTAGGGTATACGACCATGCAGGATCAAGGCCATATGTCCTATGCGATATATCCCTAAATGCTTCAAATACATCCGTTAAAAGCATTACATCCGTTTTAAGATATAAGTCTGAGTAATCTTGCATGGTACGGCAATTAAAAGTTTGCCAAACTTTCTGCGCATTTAAATATTGCGCGTTACTTATAGCTACATCTTCTAAGCTGTTATAAAACGCCTCTTTAGGAGGGAGTTCAGTCTCATTCAATCTTTCCCAAGCGTTCATATAATCATAAGGGAAAACACCCTTTCGGGTAAGTAAGTTCAGTTCATCCCCCAGGTGTTCAAACTCTGCTTTTAGGTTAGGATATTCACATAAGTATGATGCAAGCTTATCCAGACCGCTAGCAAGAAAGCGAAAACTATCTATAAATCGAAAATGAACAGTACTATCCATTATATGCTTCGTAAATGAGATGTAATTTTCTTTATTTACAGGTAATATATCAATCTTCCCCTCTATTTCAGATAGCGCCCGTATTATCATGTGCCCATCATAGCAACTCAAGTTATGGAATAGGACAGGTATTGTGTGCGAATCCTGGTACTGTAGATTGCAGTGCTCATGTGCAGCGTTTCGATACTTTCCGGTAAAGTGTGAGTGATCTCTAACACGCTTATCGTCTTCCGTAAATGGCTTCTCACATATATGGCAGTGAGTAGCGGCCAAAAAACTTTGTTGTTGGGCAGGCGTAAGCGGTTCCATGGGCAAATCACATAAAAAGACCGTCTCGACGTCTTCAGCAAATTGTTGAAGCTCGCGCATGAACCACTGCATACAGTCTTGGCCTGTGTAACTTTTATAAAATGATAGAGAATCGTCATAATTACATTTTACATAATAACCGACGCTATAAGGGACATGCTCTTGTTCCTTTTGAGTGTTTTTTTCTATATCATCGACTACAGGTATTAGCAAGCTTTCCGAGTCTGCGAATATAACAAACGGGGCTTTTTCCTTATGTTTAAAATTATTAAATTCCAAAATATTATTGCCTTCTACAGGCATCCGAGGTATTGCTAAGGTCTTGTGTTTAGAGCATTCGGACGTGTGCTTATCTAGTGTTATCTGCGTGCGGAAATAATGAAGGCAGCGATCACAAAAAAATTTTCGATGCTTATCAAGACTCAATTGCCTTGATAGTAAGCGTGAAAGGTCTTTAATCCAAACAAAATGGTATTTTATAGGGCTTAAATCAATATCATCATCTGAGGAAAAGTAGCCGTCTTGTAAAAGTAGTAAGTTTATATGGTTAGGATGCTTATTTTCAGGTATATAATATGGCACAACCAGATAATTTTTTCCAATTTTTTGCAGTCGATATACGTTAACGGAAATTAGGTTTTGCTTTTCAAACTTTGAAATTTGATTAATTGTCATGGGAAACTTAATACCTTCCAAGTTTAGAACCGACTGAGGCGTTGGGTATGAAGAAGTTCGTTCAGAATTCTTGAACGCGGGATATAAAGCGGAAACGATGGACCACGCAAAGCACATTTCATCACTGTTTTTTACATTGATGCATGCATTTCTTTTAGCTATTTGTTTTGGAAGTTCGATGTAAGTTCCAGCCCGAAGAGGATTATAATGATTAATAGATACCATTAAATGCATAATTTTGCGTAGTGCCCACCCAGAATTTCTTTCCTGGAACGTGTCTAATTCAACTAAAATAGGGTTCTTAACATGATCGGTAAACCACTCATTTAAGTTTGTGTTGTTGAAAATAGGGGCATTCGGAGTAGTAATGTACTTTGTATCCTTTAAAATTTCGTCTGCTTTACTAATTTCAAAACCCCCACAAAGAGCGGTGTTAACTTTGAGTGCAGCAGTTTTTTTTAGTGCGTTTTGAATTCGCCGCTTAAAAATTGCCAAACAGTCCTCTAAAAATGATTGTACATCAGTATGACGCTTGTTAATAATAACACCCGTCCTGATTCTCGATTGGAATGCTGAATGTAAATCTTCCCACTTTACTCTACAAGAAGCCGTTTCTGCACGACGTGTCCCACTACCCCCACCCACTTTACGGTCCTTTAGTAATGACTGAAACCCCTTAATTTGGGCTAAACACGCTATTATATGAGACTTTTCAGCCACAGACTCAGCGCGTTTCAGAACTTTATTCAAGTTCCAAAGAGCGCGAGTACAGTCCCGCAATATCTTACCGCAGGTAATCGTTGTTAAGTTAGGGGTATCCATCTGGGCCCTAATTAACTCGACGTACTCACTTGGGATCGGCATTTTTTTTTTTTTTACTCTGTAACAAAATAAATATGGCTCAAAATACGTCTGCTCTCTCTAACGTACAAAGATAGAATGGGCTCTGAAGCTCCTGCGTTCTGCTTATAATGCACCCCTATTTATAACCCCGGTTGGGTGCGTTCAGAAAAGTAGCATGCCTTCGAAAAAATAAGGTGCGTTCAGAATTAATATTCAAGGTTTAGTATGCAGTAGATGTACATACAACAAGCGGTTTTACGCGTTAATATTTTTAAAATATATTACTTGTCGAAAACATTAATATTTTACTGACTGAAAGTGAAACCTGCGATAAGTTTATTTTTTTCAAAAGCTTCAGATAAACTTAAAGGAAAATTATTCATAGAAGTGTATCTAGATGTATTTAATAAAGATTATGCATATTTACAATCGTATTAATATTATTACATACGTATCATGTTTACCAAAAAGAAACAGTGTTTTACTAGAAAATATATTAGAGCTTCTCAGAACTACACCCTGTTTATGGGTATACAGCGTCATCATTATGATTGACGTATCAGTGTTATATTAGTGTTTTTGTTTGTGTTCAGATGATCTGAAACAATATTATGGGTATATAAGACCTGTTTTGTTTTTTCTGTATGGACGTTGTGATTGATATATAAGCGTTATATGTTTGTTTTGTTTCCGTTAAGACACTGTTTTGTTCCAGTTAAGATATTGTTATGTTAGTGTTGTGTTTTAGGTAGTGTTTTAAACAGCCGTGCCGTTGATGAGTACGTCATTCGAATGTCAGAGTTCTGCGAGATAAGATGGCGAACCGAAAAATTAAATTGGCGCTTTTGTCTTTACCGAACGGTCTAGATTTTGGTTTTAAAATGATTGAAAATGACTGCTTTATTGGGAATAAGCCCGTAGAATTTGAAAATAACACCCTAGTGATTGATGATGAGAAATATACTTTAACTGTAGGACTTCTGAATTTATTGACAAAAGAACGCCCTATGGGCTATTCCAATACAGAGCTGGATAAATATAAAGAAATCCTTCTTTTATCAAGCGCACACCGAAGGGGGTTTAATAGTAAAAATCACATAAATTCTAGCAGAAGCTGGAAGTATACAAACATTATTTCTAAGCTTTTTCCACCAAAAAGGACTTATTTAAAGAAAAGCAGAGTGAGCATGATAAAGAAAAACCTTAAATTGAACAGTACTATTCCTCCTACTTTGAATGATTTAGAACTTGATTATGATAATGATGTTAACAAGCTAGTGGAAATGTTTAAACAGTTAGAGAACGACAATTTTAATCATAAAAACGACGATAAAATATGGTCTATATTACTAGAACTGGAAAAACTTGGTATAATCGAATTTTTAAAATAAATACACTACCCCTTATTTATGATTTCAGTATATATCTACCCCTCGAGCAGAATGGGTGTGTTAATTTACCTCATTTTATTTCTCACTGTTACTTCTACAGCTGTACAGGCAACAGACGAAACAGCTGCCCGCCAATATTTAACAGACTATGGTTACTTGGAAGAAAATGCTACAGATAATGCCTTAGTGTCGATATCAGATGGGTTACGGGCATTTCAAGAAACTTATGGTCTCCCTGAAGATGAAACCTTAAATAACGAAACTATTGCTCTAATGCAAAGACCACGCTGTGGCGTCAAAGATATTGCAGATTGGGAAAGAGGCTCTAACTACTTATGGAAAGATTTAAAGCTATCCTGGTCTATCTACCCCCCAAATTATTCAGTATATCCATATAGAGCAGTTGCTGAAAGAGCTTTTCAAGCATGGGAGGATGTTTCTAATTTCCGCTTTAAATATGATAGAAACACCCATAATATTACAATTTCGTTTGCCGACCAACGGCATAAAATGAAAAATGACCTCACCTGGTGTCCCTACAAATTAGATAAACCTACTTTAGCGCACGCATTTTTTCCGGATGGAAGTTTCAATGTAGAGATTCACATGCATTCAAAAGAGCCATGGAGTCTTTCCTCCAAAAATGGTGGGACAAATTTACTAAGCGTTTTAATACATGAGATTTTGCATACTCTAGGTTTAGCCCACACAGCTGACGAGAGCGCGATCATGTACCCGTATTACAAAGCGGAAAATGTGAAAATAACTCAGGACGATATTTATGGTATCGAGTACCTTTATGGCAAAAAATCTTTGGCCACAACAAAAATACCCACGTCACCGAATACAACCCCACAGACAAAAACCACGACAATACCTACAAAAGTTACAACCACTCCACAGATAAAAACCACAACTATACCAATAAAAGTTACAACCACCCCACAGACAAGAACCACAACTATCCAGACAAAAGCTGCAACAACAATCCCCAGCGTACACCCGACCCCTGACGCACCCTCGGTACCCGATGCGGCGCAGTTTCCGACTCTATGTGACTTGAACTCGAAAACAAATAGAGCTTATTTAATCGTTAAAAACAAATTATTTATTTTTTATGAGAGATTTGTTTGGATGTTGAATTTAGAGACAAAACAAATTTCTAATACCCCGTTTCTATTAACAGATTATTTTAAATTTTTGCCAAAAAATTTTAGGAAAATAACTGCTATATATGAACGTCCTAATGGTGACATTGTATTGTTTGTCGATGATCTGATTTACTTTGTACAATATGGTACGTTCGCGTTAATAAAAACGGAATCAATAGATAGTCTCGCTGCCACAAATGTAAAAACCAGAGTTCAAGCTGTCGTGAACACAAACAAGGGAAAAACCTATTTATTTTTCAATGATATTCTAGTATGGGGCATAAATGAGTGCATGTTTAGACCAGACAATTATCATATAACGTCAGAATTATTTAACGGGATTCCCGCAAAGATAGACAGTGTATTTCGTTACACCGACGGCCGCCTTTATTTTATTCAAAACGACATGTTTTTTGAATATAATGAATTTACCATGAGTTTAATTCGCATCGGTAAAATGGATCTTTCATTTTTTGGTATATCTTGCCCTAATGTAGGCGTTTTGGCGCAGCTTAAAGATTTATTACATAAGATTATATCTCGTAATATAAAATTTTAGTTATGTAAAAATAAATAGAATGTATATTATTATAAACCCAATAAAAATATATTATTATTAGAGCTCTCGTTTTCTTTAATCAACCTATGCCAAACCCGTTTTCTTTAATCGACCTATGTTCCAAGTCCTATACAAGTTGTAAAATAAATTACTTTCCCTATATCTTTTTCGATGCATACGGAGTGTTATGGTCATTGTAATTTACTAGCTTGCTATCACTTGTTAAATTAACTTTTACGACACACTGGCGTAGAGCAGCTGTTTTAAAATTAATCATATTTGCAGGATTATTTGGTCTATGACCCTATTAAATAATGCCTTATTTAACTGCTAGTTTGATTGCACAGATATTGTGACGTACATACTCAAGCTACAAGAATTGAGTTATAATATTTAAAAAAGATATAAAAAACAATATAATATTAAATGTGTCTGATATTATACTGATAAAAACCCACATGTAGATAAAATGTTAAAACAAACGATTATACAGGTATGAAAAAACTAAAAACAATTTTCATTTCTTTAGGGCTGTTTTGAAAAACTAATACCCAAACTACTTGGTGCAAATGCCTATATAAAGTAGTTGTATTCTACATAATAACGAAGAAGGGTTCGTGAATTCGTAATAAAAACAATGGCTTATGTGGGTGCGTGTCCATATGAGACGCATTTTAAAAATTACCTAGGTATACTGATATCGTTTTAGGGAAATATTATAAAAAATTTTATTCAAAATAAAAAAGATTACCTTAACTTTCGAGCGTTTTAATACATATTTTACATATAGGCAGACAATTTTGAGCGTCACGCTTTAAACGTATGCAAAAAGAAAACCAAAAGATACAAACACTTTGAATAAAAATACCAAGTCAGTTTAAAAACCCCCCAACACCATAATAAAATTCAAAAACTTACCTGTTGCAAACTTATAACAGAAACAATTAAGTGCTCTCACCATTTCTGCACTATTTATAAGCCCCTTCTAGAGTGACGCTACTATTAAAGAATTAATTTTTATGATGCATAAATATATGTCGATTGGAGTACGTACTAATTAATTCAAACACTAATATAATATCATCATATACAGGGTATTTTGAAAATGTAGATAATGGGCTTGTTTATTCTTTACACTGATTTTAAATACATATACGAGGCTGGTAATAACTACTCTGTTGGGATATTTTAAACGGGGTTAATGGCGGATTAGACGGCTTAACGAGGTTTTGATCCGCCTAGCTGGGGCTTGAGGGAAACGAAAAATAATTATTAAATGTTCTCTTTCAAGATTAATTTTAAATATATCACCCAAATACGTACAATCAGTTAAAATGTAGTTGGTCTTCAGCTACGTCATTGTACTAAAATATACCATTTAGGTTGAATGTTATAGCAGTTTATAGATATAATTTATAATTTAAAGGCGTAATTTAACGGTCAAAAGTGTTTCATACCCCCTGTATACAGATCCCATTAGTAGTAATATATGCTTGCTTTTATTCACTCACATTATACATTAATTATTTATTAAAATGATAATTACTTTCAATGCAAAATTGCATATGTAATAGACCAACAATGTTGATGAAATTTGCATATAAAACCACTTCTACCTCGCGTTGTGACTCGATTTTATATGATCATTTTATTGAAAGATAATTAATTATGTATTCTGTTTTTATTGTACGATTCGGTAAACATATCCTTAAACATAATAAAATTCGAAAAAGATCTTGACATTCCGATGGGGTATTTATATGGGTATTTTTATCAATGCGATATGGGGTGAATGCTGTTGGAAGGTTTAAGATTTGTTAATAAATTGAGATCGATAATAATATATCCCTATAACCACACTTAAGGTTCTTTGTTTTACCTAGTTACTGTTGCGGACGGCTATTGCAAGATGGCCTAAGCGTATTTTCTTAAATTTTCAGTATTGGAACGGCGGTGTTGCCGTTTCGACAATTTTTATGTTGAATAAGGGGAAATATTGGTTTGGCAACGCCATTAGTACTGGTTTGTCGATAAAATGGTGAGTGCATTATAAACGCTAGATTTACCGCCATTTTGTCGTCATCGTCACACTTAGGTTTGTTAATAAATTGGTGAAGGCAATATTTGCTGATAGGGGTTTCTGGTTGCATAAGTTCAGGTAGTACCCAGATAGCGGGAGTGTGCGTGAACGTAATTATAGATGACGTCTGAAAATACTGTTTGCCAAAAGGACATAATGACATGTATTGTATGTATTGTTTGGTGAATACCTAT
Organism: Polydrusus tereticollis; assembly: GCA_963920685.1. Taxonomy (NCBI): domain Eukaryota; kingdom Metazoa; phylum Arthropoda; class Insecta; order Coleoptera; family Curculionidae; genus Polydrusus; species Polydrusus tereticollis. Next base: position 116,636,364 of record OY987326.1, read on the forward strand.
ATATTTTTGGTAATAAATTTGTTTGATGTACCTAACTGTTTTGTTTCTTTATCGGGGCTGTTTTCTGCGATAGAGAGGCCAACAGGGTCTGTTCCTGGGGGAACAGGGTCTGTTCCTGGGGGAACAGGGTCTGTTCATCGGGTCTGTTCCAGGGGGAACAGGTCTGTTCCGGGGGGACAGGGTCTGTTGGACAGGGTTCATAATACGTTTAATCTGATTCCACACGGAACAGTTTATATTACAATACTTTTTTTTTGTTAAATCTGATGTCTTTGTTTTTAATAATCGGCTAAAAGACTTGACGCTTCGACTAATTACTGATTTTTAGTTTATACTATCCATCTATAAGAGACGTTGCAGCCCTTTCGGGGTAAATGATTGTAAAATAATATTGAAAGCTGATGCTTGTGTTGCATAGCAGATAGGTGAATGCACAAGATTGTTAATATTTTCCTACGCTTATAATATTTATTTTTATGTGAAACACTGGTTGCCTAACTTCAGGTAGTACTCAGATATCAATTAGTTTGTTTTACTAAGTATATGTGTATGGTTTGCCCTAATTTTGTACATTAGAAAACACCACCATAACCCCACTTAAGGACCTTTTGTTCCAGCAATCTAATCAGATGTGCCCCCGTGGTTTCACGTTGTCAAACATTGTTTAGCAATTTTAAGGTATATGCTCTCGTAGCGTATTTTGCAAGGCTTTGAGGTTCGGCCCCAGAGGATTATGGTTCAATTCCCGCTGACTGCACAAACTTTTTTTCTGTTATTATTTATTCATTATGTCGTTCAATATTGATTATTTAGATAGATGTTCAGGTTAGGTACTTGGGTTGGGGTACTATTGAGAACGTGGTACGTCATCTCTCCCCATAAATATAATAACACGTGACTATGGGTCATAAAGTTGGGTTAGAATCTTGAAATAATGAGGGCTGATAATACCAGGGGGGCGCCACTTAGGCTAAGACGGGTACCCTCGGGCGATCATCGGGTAACCATCGGGTGACCACCGCTCGGGGTCGCTGACCTGCCTGAGCTAGCCTCGCGAATTATGCATAGGGTCTCGCGGTATCGCCTTCGATCATCATGCGCGCTCAACGCCTGTTGTGGAGGCTTCCTCCGCCGCGGGTCTGGGGCTCGCGCCTCCGCGGGTACTTGGGTTCCATGGGGAATACTGTTAGGTTAGAATCTTCAAATAATGGGGCCCCCTGGTAATACCGGGGGGGGGGGGGCCACTTAGGTTAATACGGATCCTGTATCTACTGCGAGTAGTTATGACGTCAGACACTAGATGGCTATAGTAGCTGGGTTCCGCTCGGGTTAAGAGGGGGTGGCGACTTCCAGGAAAAGTGCCACGCCCTAAAATGGCGATAAAACTGCAGATTTCAGGACAATGTTATTTCTTATGGAGTTTTGAGTTGGGAGTGGTACTGCTATTCTACTTAGAACAACTATAGAGTTAAGGAGATATTTTTTTTTCTTATCGCAGATATTTTCCAGCGTGTTTTAACTTTTTGTGCATATTTGAAGATACTAATTAAGAGCATGGGCATCTACTGGTTGGTTTTGTCCTTACCCCCCCCCCCCCCCACCTTTACCATTTAAAAATATTTATGATTTAGATAGATATTTATTCCTACCATTGAAGATGAAAGTGTTTTGTTGGTTACACATTTTATTTCGAAATTAAAGAGGAAAGAATTAAAGTTTGTGGCAAAACTATGTTGGGCTCTCAAAAAGCATGATAATTCATACCTTATGGTTATCTAAAGCTTGGTTTATTTAGTGAACAAAACATTTATCTACATGATTGTTATTGTCATTGTCGCCCACATCTGCGGATTTTCGTGTCCAAAGCGCATTAAAACTAATTCTAGTAATACGGTTAACCAGGAACGGCTGTTCAGTTTGTCACAATAATTATTATTGTCAATATTATTCTTTTTTAAACTACGAGGAACATCTAAATTTTTTGATACCATTTTGTAACATACAAAACTCGCCGTATAAACTTAATTGAAATACGCAGTTGTTTCCAGTTAATTGTGTTACTAGAATTACTAGAATATTTAACGCGCTTTAGACACGAAATTTCGCACTCATTTGACTCAGATGTGGATGACAATGACTGTAACAGTCATATAGGTAAATGCATAAATAAGGGATATGTTAGTTTTCGTTCGCTTCGTTAGTAAGATAGGCAACTTATTAAACAAGTTTTGTTCTGTGACTACTGCGCCCTTCAGCGGGTGTAGTGTGAAAGAGATATTCAAATTATTTTTAAAATTTTCTACTACTACATCAAGCCTACATCTGCCGTTATTCAATGAGGGTTAAGTTTCTTGACAGGTCTCGGTATGGTAGTATCGGTGACGAAAAGCCACGATGCCAAATAGCAGAATTATCGGGTATAATACCACTAGTGCATCAAAATTACCGATAATTCTGATTGAAAAAACCCTCCTTCTTCGAAGTCGGGCTCTTTCGGATTTAATCAAAAATGAAAATAAACTTATTCAGTTACAATACTACAACACGCTTGAAAGCAGAATTATCTGGTTATTTTTGATGCACGAGTGATATTCGGTGGAATATTTCCCGAAAAATTGTATTTCATATTAAAAAAAAAACATTATTGTACAATAAATTACGTAATAAGTAACAAATTTATTAAAAATATACTTAAAATTAGGAATAAAATGTGTTTCCGCTAAAAGTACAATTAGAATAATTTACAATGTGATTTTGTTTTGATGTGGCTGAGGTTTTTGTCATAGACATCCATGAAGAAGATTGCGGCTGCTGTAGCTGAAAAGATTCTTCAAAGTTATTAGGACTACTATCCCTCATCTTTGCAACTATGTTTTCATGGTGGTTTTTATCCATTTGAAGATAAGATGAAATAGATTTTGCCCTTGAATGGCCGGTATTTGGAATTAACTGTTGTTCGCCGACTCCGCTCTTAGCTAATTGGGAAACTGCTGTGGCTCGCAGAGAATGATTAGTAATTTTTTTTGTTGCTGTGTCCAGTCCAGCCTTTTTAGCTTCCCGGCTTGTCCATTTACCCAACTCGTTTTTTCCGACAGGAATATTCTTGTACCACTTGCCGCTACACTCCCAGAAAGAATTGGCTGTTAAAAATAGACGTTCATTTTTAATTTCAAGACGTTTCTGTTGATATTTCAAATGCAAACGTACTGGGCACAAATCTGGAGCTGCTTGGTTTTTAATTAACCATTTTGAAGTTGCGCAGGGCTTTGAACCCCCTTGTGTGGTTTTAGTAAATAACGGGTTGTATTCTATTCTCCCAGTTTTATCCCCTTCGTTATGCATTTCTTCCTTAAAATAGGTTATAAGGCATGTACTTCCCTTACCGCCTCTCCATGCTAACTCATAAGATAATATAAGAAAGAGTTTTTTTTGTAGTCCATGCGGAGTCTCTCATTGCAGTTATTTACCATCATTTTAAATTCATTGTATTTTAAAGCAACTGAACTTTCTTTCCTTTTTTCGGGTTCTTTCTGAAGTTGTTTTGGTTTTGAATTTTTTGCTTCACGTGCGGTCTTAAACTCCATATCTAAAAATGGATTAAAAGTAATTCCAAATTCGTCATGAAATTTTTCCATTGTCATTTTGGCGGTAACATTCCAAATGGTTTTAATTGTATGTTCCTTGTATTCATCGCCGTTTTGTTTCCGCATGTTAAAGGCCCAGTCTGTTAAAATTTTCGCTATTTCATTTACCGTAGTGTTTCTTTCTAGCGTGAATGATCTCTTCTCACAAAAAGTCACAAACTGCCTCCATACAAAGTTTTTATTCTTGACTGTGTTCACAGGCGTGCTGCTGGTAATGCTTGTATAAATTTCTTTTATAGAGTGACTACCAAAACGTTCCATATCTTTAAAGAAATCTTGATTTGTAATCAATTCACTTTTTAAATGTCGCAGATTGACATAAGTAAGTTCAATAATAAAAGTTTTTGCGGTAACCGTGGTTACACTTAAATACCCATATACCAGGATATGCAAAAGACGCCTCCAATGTTGGTAAAGAAAATATAATATTATTATTATTATTTTTTAAATATATTTACAAATATAATGTAAAGTATTAAGTTAGTATTAAAATTAAAAAAAGTACATAATAAATAATATATTTATAAACAGTCAAAAATTATGGATTTGTATGATTGTTAGTACACAGTAGTAGTAAAAACTTGATTATGATTGATAGCTACCTACTGGGGGATTATCGCTTCTACTGTGGAATTATCGCTTCTACTGTGGAATTATCGCTGTAATTCTTGCGAAAGACCACACTTCTTATGACATTTTTTATATATGAGGGAAATATTCGGTAAAATTTTGGACTATTAATCTTTACCAAAACATACCCTTGACACTTTCTACCAAGACATAAAAAGACAAGCTAAGATCAAATAAACGTCTGATTGTATTCTAATATATGAATTTAATAGCGACTAAATTAAGATTTTCCATTAGCTACTATTATGCATTATGATGAACATATTTAATTAAATTGGAAGGTAAAGTTTTAGATACATATTTATTTAATACTATGATCATATATTAAATGAAGGTAAAAACGGTATTTTCGCTTTTAAAAGGTTCAACAACGTTAGCGACATTAGCGCCCCTAGCGAGCGTAGTCTTTAGGTACACTCGCAGCGGACGAACTGGGTAATTAAAGTTGTCCGAGCATGTTTTTATCTTTCTTTGCCGGTACGTCATTACTTCCACGAGTTATGTTCGGATAAACGAAGTACTTCTTTTTAAAAAAATATTTTATTACAATTCAAGATTAGCCTTGCGACTTTAACAACGACAAGATAGAGAATGAGAATATTTTATTATAAAATATATATTGCAAGTTTAAAAGTGAGAAGTCAGCAAGCAGCATCTTGGTTTCCATGAAATCTGGCGTGGAACGCGTGGGACTAGCATGGTCATCATTCCTTGTGTATGTAACTCCTCCCTCGTTAAGCTGAGAAAAAATAAAATAATGGAATTATTTGGCGAAGTAACGGATTCTTCGATTTTCTTATTGGGTTTTTTTCGTTGCAATATTTTGGGGGCTGGTCCAATTTGAGTTCGATATTTACATAATAACCATATTAACGGTGATAATTGATTGGCCTTATTATTTCGTTTATAAATATCTTTAAAAAAGGCAAGGGCCTAGCGACACCTAAAGCACCGGTTCCCGTCAAAGTCTGGTTCTGAACTCCATTCAGACCAGTCGTTATCGCTCTAGCATTTTTTGCCTTTTGCTATTCGCTTATCAGTACAATCTAAACACAACGTGCTCGAAATATTAAAGAGTTTTCGTATTGTCGTTACGACAACGCGAAAATTTCCAGTTTTTCTTTTAGTTTCCGCACATTAGTGGCACCCCCTGCATGTTGTAGGGGGTACATCACCCTTAAATCGCGTTCGCGAGACGTCTCGCGCTGTTTTCGCGCAGAATAAATTCAAAGTGGTCAGTGACCTGTACTGACTTTTCAAAAAAAAAAAAAAAAAAAAAACATTTTTTCTCGACTTTTCCGCGGCTTAGTGGCACCCCTTACATGTAGTAAGGGGTATATTAACTTAATTTCGCGTTTCGCGAGGTTTTCCGCGTGTTTTTCAAAAGAAAAACATAAAGATCGGAATTAGGGGTGTTTATCCCCCCTGGATGTGTTTCAAATTAAAATTAGTGCTGTAAATATAGTTTTAAGTTCGCGTAAAAACAACAATAATAAACATAGTGTTTCTCGTCCTTTTTACCCTCTCTGAGGGACCCTCCCTCGCGTGGACACTCATAGTGCCATGTTTCGATCCCCCCAAGGGGAGAAAAATCCGGTAGTCCCGCAAAATGACCCTAACGAATCCATCGACACCGAAAATTCGCTAACGAGCGAGAGCGAACCCGCGCCGATAAGGCTAAAGCAAAACGCGATTGTGAAGTACGTTACACGTTTTATATCGTCATGTAAGTACTGTGAGGCAACAGCCCTTAAAGCTAGGAAAAACACTCTAACAAACCCTCATCGAGTGCAAATAACGAAACACTTACGTGAAAAACACAATCTACCAGACACTTTACCTGACACTAGTGCGAAAACTCCCGTTGAGCAAAACGCTTTTTGCTCAACATACGAACAATCAATTTCAGAATCCACAGACACAAATATGCAAACAGACATGAACGCCTCGGAATCGACAAAAATACAACCTACTGACGACCGAGAACCAACAAAAAACATTGACCTACATTCCAATGACCCAGTGCCCTACTTAACAAAAACTAACGTAAACAAAAACAAACCGACATTGTATACAACAGAGACAATGACCACAGACAATGAAACGATGACGTTGGATAACTCCGCAGGGGAGGCAATGGTAGTTGACCCTACCAACCCCCCCAAAAGACAAAGCGCAATCAGACCCATCAAAACACTATTAAATATCATAGAAAGATCCCAAACACAGAGAGAATCATTTAAAAAACCACAGACAAGCGAGCAGACCTCCTCTGCCACGGGTACTGTACCAAAAAACAAAAATTTAAACAAACAAAACTATACAACTGACAGTGACATAGACCGACAAACTGAAGTTACTAGAGAACGAAAACGACGACTAACAAAAACCTCACCTGAACAAGACCCGAAACAATACAGAACAGTGACACACAGGACTTACCCACAAACAAAAAATACATATGTAACGCAGACACAAAATAAATTCATACCACTAACGCCACAAGACATCGACATAGAATTAACACAAGAAACAACTGACACTGAAGCCGAAGACACCGCCACCTCAGCGCCACCATCCAGAAAACGTTCGCCAAGGACCAAAACAACAACAAAAGCACCGTCCAATCTGCCAACAACATCAAAGAAGATACCAGTACCCCCCATCGTCCTCGAGGGAGTCGCCGGCACCGCACAGCAGTATACTGACTTATGCAGCGACATTGACAAAATAACTGAAGGCGGATATATCACTAAGTTTGCTAAGAGATCACTTATTATTCAATTTAATATTATTGAGGACTACAATACTTATTTGAGAGAACTGAGAGCTGACGAGAGTAACAAATTCCACACCTATGCAACCACAGCTGAGAAAACTCAAGCGTACATCATAAGGGGATTGGATCACAAACCCACCCCTAATGATGTACACCACGAACTTGAGACAACGTACAAATTGCCAGTCAAAACTGTTTACTTGCTACGCACGCCATTCAGGCCATTGTATATGGTGGTCCTAATGGGCGAAAATAACCTCAATAAAATACAGCAAACCGTCAAATACCTCCAGCATGCCTCCATATCCTGGGAGCGAAGAAACGCTTCAACTACAATCATCCAATGTAAGCGTTGCCAGATATGGGGGCACGCTACAACATACTGTGCAAGGGATGTTCGCTGTATGAAGTGCTCTAAAAACCACTGGACCAAGGACTGTGCACCAGGGCACACGGTCATGTGCGCAAATTGCAATGGGGCGCACATGGCCAACGACCAGCAGTGCCCTGTGCACATATTCAAAATTAATAAACATATGGAGAACCAGAAAATAGAATCCCAGCCTCAATATGTTCCAGCCCCTATCCCAACAACGAATGCATGGTCAACTTCGAACAACTCTAGGGCAAGTAGAGTCACCAATTTGGGCAGGGCAAGTGCCCCAGCTCTATCAGCGCAGAATTTCCCCGAGCTACCTGCCAGAGGTGGTTCGTCAGCAGCCCCCCCGCCCCCGCCAACCACTCCACAACTTCAACACCAGCAACAACAACAACAGCATCATCACAGTGCAGTGCAGTTCACCGCCCCAAGTGCCGCAAATAATCAGGTAGGTGACTTACTTGGTGTTATGCAAGGCTTGAAAACTATAAACATGTCCGAAATTATCAGATTCTATTCAGATTTACAAAAAATCACTAGTTATGAACACACACCAAACGACATCGATATAGCTTTCAAACTGTTAAAATTTCAGGAAACTTTTCACACCTATAAATTCAGATAGGGGAGAAAGGTTTAAGGGTGGTAAACTGGAACGCCAATGGCGTCAAGAGCAAACTGGGAGAACTCATATTCTTTCTTTCGCAAAACCGGGTCGACATTATGTTCGTCACCGAAACTAAGCTGACAGAAAATGATTCGATTAAAATACGAAATTACTCAATATATCGTGCCGATAGAAATGTGCGGGGGGGCGGTGTTGCCATCCTCATCAAACAATCCATTCCACATATGCAGATTGACAATTATATAAGTGCTGTGGAGCATGTGTCAGTCCGCTTGAGGAATGGAGTGGTGATGAGTGCGGTATATGCCGCACCCCGCACACGTTTAACAAATAACGACATCGAATCATTTTTTGCCAGTCACGGCCAGGTTCTTATGGCTGGTGATTTGAATGCTAGACATAATATGTGGCGCAACCATCTCAATAATAGACACGGTAACCTAATCTTTGATTATTTAATGAACAATAACATCCAAATAATCGCCTCAGACAGACCAACACACTACCCCCTAAATGGCAGTACGCCAACGTACATTGACTTTTACTTAAACAAAAATATTTTAGGTCTGTCTGAGGCGATTGTTTTAAATGAACTAAGCTCCGATCACCTCCCTGTAATGGTGGAGTGGCATGTACAAATGCTTTTTGAATCCCCAACAAATACAATTTTACTAAAAAATATTGACTGGAATAATTACAGACAATTACTAAATAACAAAATAATAATAAACAACAATATTGATGACATACATACATTGGACGCAGAAGTGACTAAATTAACTACAAACATACAAACAATACACAGACAAATTGGACAAAAAATCAAAATTAAACACAAAGAGGACAGACTTCCACAGGACATACTAGACCTCATTAAATTTAAAAATAGACTCCGAAAAATTTGGCAACGAACACACAGACAAATAGACAGAATTAGACTCACAGAAATCCAACATACAATACGGAAAAAAATAAATACGCACAAAAACAAAACATGGACTGACACCTTAACAGGACTAAGTGCACAGGACTCGTCACTGTGGCGTCTGACCAAACGCCTCAAACGTAAATTCAAGAAAATACCGACATTGACTGGTCAACAAACACAAACAGACAAAGAGAAGGCAGACTGTATAGCGGAATCTCTTGCTGCAGTCTGTACTTCTCCTGACAACACACAACAAGCACAAAACAACATAACAAACTTGATGACAAACGTTACAAGACAAAAATACCCCATACCCCCCCCCGTCCTATCCAAACTGCACATCGGACCCAGGGACTTGAGAGAGATAATACGTTATCTACCTCTCAGAAAAGCCCCTGGGCCTGATGCGCTTCCTAATATACTCCTAAAAAATCTCCCTCAAAAAGCATTTGTGCAATTATTGTACAGTTGAGTTCAGAAAGAAGTAGGACATCGATTGTGTGTTGTAAACCTACCCATAATCCCCGAAAGTTCATAAAAAAGTAGGACAAGCTATTGACTGTGTTTAAATTATAACAGACTAAACTTTTTATTTATTGGGCTAGACTTAAATGTGTCATATTTATAATTTTTATTCTATTTTTTCTTCGTTTCATTAAAAAATAACAAGTTAACTTAATTCCAACATTTTATTGTACACAATAATTAATTAAAAAAGACAATTACAACTATTTAATATTTAGTAATCGCTCCATTTTTTTGTAAAAGCTCATTCAGTCTATTGGGTATCGATAAGTATAGACCTCTCACAAAATCAAGATCATCACTTAACTCGTTCCACGTTTCTTCAATAAATGAAACAAGTTCATTTCTGTTAGCTGGTCTGAAATTTGCTTTATATATTTTTCGTGTCATTAGACCCCACACGTTTTCTATTATATTAATATCGGGACTTTTTGAAGGCCACGGCAAAGTTTCCACGTTATTTCTCTGGAACCAATCTTTGACCATACCCGCGCTGTGAACCGGGCAGTTGTCGTGTTGAAAAATAAAGCTCTGGTTAGGGAAATGTTGCGATACACTAGGCATCATAATATATTCCAAAATATTCTTATAAGTGACTGCATTAAACCTTTCATTTACAATCCAACACACTCCAAGTCCATGATAACTCACCCATGCCCATACATTTACCGAAAATCTCCCTGATCTTTCGGAATTACTGATAACATTTTCAGTATATCTTGTATTGCGAGGTCTGTATACCCTGATATGTCTGTTGACCGTAGACTGAAAAACTTTTTCGTCAGTAAAGACTACTCTATTCCAGTCTGGCCGCAATATATTATTTAAGGCAAAAATAATTCGTGCCTGTTTGTGTTCTTCCCCTAATTTAATTTTTTTGGCGGCAACATAATTTTTTAAATGGGATTCTTTTACCCTACGACAACCTGTCGGTCTCGAACCAGGAAAATTGGTTTGCTGAATAGCAGCTCGCATTATTTGAAAGGGATTTTCCTCCAAGTATTGCACAAGACCATTGTCTTGTTCTTGCGTTGTATTTCTTGGTCTTCCAGGAGGCTTTTTCTTATCCAAAGTTCCATCCGCTTCCCATCTGTACTTAATATTTTCTACCGTTTTTTTTGCTACGTGCATTATAGCGGCAACGTCTCGTATAGGTATTCCGTCATTTAAAAACGCAATTATTTGAGTCCTTTGAACATTGTCAAGCCTAGGCATTATGCTTTGAATCAATAACTACTTGTAAAAAATATATTTTTTTAAATAATTTAAAAAGGATGTCAGTGTCATGTCAAACTTTTGATGTTTTTTAAAAGACTGGTTTACATAGGATAAGAATCCGTGTCCTACTTCTTTCTTAACTCAACTGTACATAATAAACGCCATGTTCACCTTACAGCATTTCCCTGTGCAGTGGAGAGAGGCCATTATCATACCGATACTTAAACAAGACAAAAACCCAAAATTACCTGACTCATATAGACCTATTGCTCTGACCAACACAATGTCCAAAATCGCCGAAAAATCCATACTACTCAAACTCAAAAAACTCAAACTACTGACTAACATACCAGACGAACAATTTGGATTTAGACCACGACATAACACGGTACATGCAGTGACAAAGGTCCTGACTGATGTTAAAAATAAATTCAATACTGGACAAAATACAGTACTACTGTCCCTTGACATCAGTCGCGCCTTTGACACTGTCTGGCACCAAGGACTATTATACAAACTTATGACAATTCATAATTTTCCGACATACTTAATAACTTTAATACGAACATACTTACATAACCGCACCTTCTTTGTCAGAGTAGAGGGTGCATTGTCCGCTGCGAAAGTGGTTAATGCGGGGGTGCCTCAGGGAACGGTGCTGTCACCGCTATTATATAACTTGTATACAGCCGACTTCCCAAGGTACCCCCTCACCAAGCTTACATTGTACGCGGATGATGCACTCATCTACGCGCAATCGTTTTATGCAGAAGCTGCTAAGCGACAGGTCCAGTCGCACATTAACATCCTGGATCCTTACTTTAAAAAGTGGAAAATAGCAGTAAATCCACTTAAAACCACTTGCACAACTCTGACAAAGAAATTTACTAATAACAGAATAATAATACCATTAAAAATTAACGAAACGTACATACAACCACAAAAACGATTCAAATATCTCGGAATAACTATAGACGAAAGACTTTCCTTCATGCCTCACGTGACAGAAACTCTCAAAAAAGGCTTTGCAGCAATGCAAAGCCTTTACGCAATTTTATCCAAAAGCTCCCACCTCTCCCCTCCCAACAAGTTACTTATCTACAAACAGATCATCAGACCAATACTGACTTACGGTGCTCCCGTATGGTGCAGTGCTTCGAGCACTCAGATGCATAGGCTTCTGAGGCTCGAAAACAAGATCTTGAGATGTGTGACGTCATCTGATAGATACGTCACAATCCGAGACCTGCATCATATGGTGGCAACAGACGATATAATAACACACATACGTGACTTGTCCGACAAATTTTACATGTACCAATTACAGCACTCACCACTTACAATAAACATAACAGACAGACGTGCAAACAATGACATACATACAAAACACAAACCCCTTTACTACAAATTACCAATATACAACCTCCCACTGCCAGACGCACAATAACATTATTAGATGACGAATAAGAACGAACAAACAATAAAATAACGTAGACAAACATACAACAACATAAAACTAAAATAACAACAATTACTTGAAACACATAAATCGGCTGCAAGAATTTTGCTAGACTTTCAGCATCACTCGATCGTTTGGCGTATTTTTGCAGCCGAAAACGTGTGTTTCCGACACGAGAAACGGCAGTGGGCGGGACTTACGAGACCTCAACACTGACTAACAAACAAGGACAACCCACTAAATATGGCCACTCCCACTGTAGGAGGTGACGGAGCGAGATGGTTGTACCGCATTGCATTCAGATTGTCCGCTGTAGGCGAACATAAACAGAGCCTGTGATATTTAAAATTAACTGGGTTTTTTGAAAGTTTTCCCAGAATGCTCTGCCATTGGAATACAGTTACCGCTTTACTAATTTCCTGAAACTTTAATATTAAGCTCCACGGAGCAATGCAAGCCTCGTAAAACACCGGTAAGGCACCGCCGGAACGCGTGTGAAATAATCCTTGTAACGTAAAAAGCTAAAATTGTACCCAGGCCATTCCAACGGCCGCCGGGCTCCTAGCCCGGTTTCTTGGGCATATTTCGGGCCGTATGCTTACGGTCCGTATACGCCCAAAACTGTTCAATACTCTATCTTAGGGAATATGTGTTACTGTGCGATTTCTTAGTTGTGTAGGGGCACTAAGCCCTAGGGTAGCTTTAAGTGCAAAGTTGGCTTTGTTAACCAATAGGAAAATATACAAGTTTAAAAAGGAAAAGGTTCCCGTCAGATCACCGAAGTTAAGCGGTGTCGAGCGCGGCTAGTACTTGGATGGGTGACCGCTTGGGAAACACCGCGTGCTGTTGTCTTAGGGAAGAGTGTAAAATGAATCGACATCAAAACCATCCTATTCACGCCGGACAGGCCGGATGAGATCGGATATCTCGTAGGATGAAGGTGCCGTTTCACACTCCCCAGTCGGTAGACCGCACGATTAAAAACCGTACGGTCGATGACCGGTTCTAGATGGCCTCAGATACGCCGACGAACCGTAAAAAAAAGTAAAATAAAAATTAAAAAAAAAAATATCTTCAAAATTTAAATATGTAAGATTAGGGGTCTTGCAGATAGTTGACAAATTTAAGTTTTAGATTTAAGTAAGATAAGCGATTTCCCTTGTTTGATATATACAGGGTGGCTGATTAGTGCGAGGAAGTCCAATATCTCCGTTGTTCTTAAAAATATCGAAATTTATTAAATACAAAGGTTCTAGGATAAACAAAAGCGCACATTTTAAAAATATTTTTGGATATACAGGATGCTCCAAAAAAGTGGGGTTTAGCAAAGATGTATTTTTTCAAAAGGAACACCCTATATGTTATATTATTTTTGGATGCTACATAAAATTACAGTTGTTTTTCAATAAGTGCATTGTAGTTCTAAACTTAATAGTTTTAGAGTTATCGACTTTTCCAAAATGATATTTTTGAACTTTGACAGCTTCTAATTTTCTAACGGTACTTCTTAGAGCAAAACGGCTTACATGTCCCTATCTTACTTTTTAATTGTCTTCCCAAAAATATTAATTTCCGGTTAAACCGGAAGTACTATATTTCCGACTTTCAAGTTACATCCGGTTTAACCGGAAATTGATATTTTTTTGAAGACAATTAAAAAGTAAGATAGGGACATGTAAGCCGTTTTGCTCTAAGAAGTACCGTTAGAAAACTAGAAGCTGTCAAAGTTCAAAAATGTCATTTTGGAAAAGTCGATAACTCGGAAACTATTAAGTTTAGACCTATAATGCACTTATTAAAAAATTACTATAATTTTATGTAGAATCCAAAAATAATATAACATATAGGGTGTTCCATTTGAAAAAATACATTTTTGCTAAACCCCACTTTTTTGGCGCATCCTGTATATCCAAAAATATTTTTAAAATTTGCGCTCTTGTTTATCCTAGAACCTTTGCATTTAATAAATTTCGATATTTTAAAGAACAACGGAGATATTGGACTTTCTCGCACTAATCAGCCACCCTGTATGTTATTGATGAATTTTCTGGTTTCAATATGAATTTGACAAGTTTTTGGAATTCTCACCAGTAATGGCAGGTTTATGTCAAGAAATTGGTCGGTCTTGCATTTGGGAAAAAGTCTTTCTTTCTTCATAGGAATAACCAGAACTTCTTCTTGTGTTACTTGTTCGCCGATTGATTCTTGCGTGTTTATTTCGAGAATCGGGCAATTGTCAAAAGGAGAGCCTTCCAAAAGTTGAATGGTGCAACGGTCATTGGGGTGGAAGTTTTCTGTGCAATAATAAACTTCTTCGAGTGAAGGATATGTGGTTTCTTCAAACTGTACTTTGTCTTCTTTTCGTGCCAAATATGAGTATTCTGATATTTGGTGTTTTTGGACAATAGGATAAAGGTGGTGGAAAGTAAAGCTCTCAGGTCTAATTATAGGTACATGAATTGCAAGTATCATCCTTGTTTCTGAAAAGGTTACTTAAGTACCAAAAAATTGATAATATGAAAGTACATTTTTAAAAGTCTGGTATTTCTTCCCTACTATACATAGCTTTTAAGTAATCTAGCATTTGTTGTATCTCGAAGCTTGATAATATAGAATTATGTAATGCGTTTAGTTTAGCAAACATAATTGCGTCTTCTGAATTATCTATAAAAAGTATTAAATTTTGACAATCCAAATTTATTTGGGAAATTATTCCTTGGAAACTGATATAGTTATTTAAGTCATTTATTGTTTTTTCTACCTCGTTCTTAAAGATTTTTAGACCATACTCCAATTTTTTCTGATTTTCGTTAAGAACCGATATTGTCTTAGTATAGGTAGTTATTGTTTAGGTTTTTCGATAAGGAAATTTGTGAATTTAATTCATTCATAAAATTTTGTTGATTAATTTCTAGTGATTTAATTGCTTTATCGTATTTATTTTCGTCGTCGGAATCTAATGTGCCAAAAAGCCATTTGTTTGTTTTCCTACGATATTAAATTAACCTCTTTTTGTTCTGATTTGTGGGTCGCGATGTCGTGCTTGGCTTCTCGAAGGGATGGTTCTGGATAATGCTGAAGGATTGAAACCACAAATAGTCCAAGTCGACTGAAAATAAATCGATTAACTCAACTACCGCACTATCCTACCGACTGCGCCAGTTATGTTCGGATAAACGAATTACTTCTTTTTTAAAAAAGATGTTATTACAATTAAAGATTAGCCTTGCGACTTTAACAACGATAAGATAGAGAATGAGAATATTTTATTATAAAATTTATAATGCAAGTTTAAAAGTGAGAAGTCAGCAGCATCTTGCTTTCCATGAAATCTGGCGTGGGACGCGTGGGACTAGCATGGTCATCATTCTTCGTGTATGTAACTCACGTGACCAAAACCATATGAATCTGATCAAAATTGTGAGGTTCAAAAAGTCAAAAAAAAGTTCATAAAAATAGGAAAAATATCCACAATTACTTGTCGCGAACACGAACGTAAGATAAAAATGGCTCTGAAAAGAACAGTTTATAGGATTAAATTAAATTGCAATACACAAAAACGTTTAAAAACAAAGTGACAAATCGAGACGATGACTTTGACATCAATCTCCAAATATCTTTTGTCTCTATCCAGCAGGTTACTTTGAATTCGAAAGGTATTGCGCGACCCCGGAGACGCTCTATTATGTTTTTATTAAATTTTAACGCTATAATAAAAAAGATGGAGTGTTGTAAATGACGTTTTCTCTT
This sequence comes from Polydrusus tereticollis, assembly GCA_963920685.1. Taxonomy (NCBI): domain Eukaryota; kingdom Metazoa; phylum Arthropoda; class Insecta; order Coleoptera; family Curculionidae; genus Polydrusus; species Polydrusus tereticollis. The sequence goes on from OY987326.1 coordinate 116,652,304, forward strand.
GATCGTTTATCCATGACGCACCGGCAAAGAACCACCGTTTCGACTGTAACAACGTTGTGAAATAGTACCATGAGTTGGGTCATAGATCGTGCATTTGTTGTTATTGCTGCAACCCAATAAATACAATATGGGTATGGATTATTATTATTATTATTATTATTACTATTAAAATTCTGTACAATGTTATCATAAAGTATGATACATTTCAGTGGCGGCTCAGGGGTTGGTAGTCAGGGTCGGCAGGAGTGCCGAGGGCGGAAAAATAGCGCGATAGAGACAAACAGGATATTTCATTGAGATTTTAAAACACTTACCTAAGGTCCTCATCTTAAACAAAGAAAACCAAAAGTTTTGTTTTTCGATAGACAACAACTTACTCTCATGTCATAAAATGTCAGAACGTGAAGCAATGAAGATTTCATACCTTGAAAGGTATAAAAAACATCAATGACTTATCTTTTCGCTTATTTAAATAAAAAATTTTGAAAACGTTTTAGCAGTCGCCATTTTAAAATAGCCTGACAGAATCGCGCCAAAATTTATGAGCATACTGTAGAAGATATTAGCTTTCAAATGATGTATCACAAGCCGTATGTTTCCATTTAAAAAAAAGATCGATGTCGTTATATCTTTGACAAATGTCACACAAAAACAAAGGAATAACGTCAAAATGTGAGCATATTTAAAACTAAATTGACGTGTCCGAGCATTTTCCCCAAAAGTTACAGGTTAAGGCTATATTAATTTTATTGCGGACTTCTATATTATATGGTTGCACCACAAACTTTGATTTTTCCTATTTAATTTTAAAATAAAATGCATAGCCAATAAAACAGTTTCATTTTGAATGGTAGGAATAAAGATCTGTCTAAATCACAAATATGTTTAACTGTAAAAAGTTTGGATGGGGGGGGGGGGGGGGGGGACAAAACCAGCCTCTTTCCTTCGATCACTTAAATATGGTCGATCACTGGGGCATTTACTTTAATACTCTTTAGATATGCACAAAAAGTTTGAAACACGCAAGAAAATATCTAGATCAATAAAAAAAATGTCTCCTTGACTTCAGTTGTTCTACTTTGCTAAAAACAGCCGAGGTAGATCGTATATTCTTTACTTTTTTTAAATAATGAGAGTTTTTGTTTGCCTTTGATGAGTTAGCGATAATTAGAAACTTTGACGTATTCATAACCCCAGGGACTGAGAGATTGATAAATTGCACAGCTGCCTAGTTTCAAAGAAATTGTTTTTAGATGCTCACAGCTCACAGGAAAAAGCAAAAATAAAGTTGCTAATCGCTATAGGTTTTACTTTTACTATCATAATTATTATTATATTGTGGTTTTATTCACGAAAAAAAAAAAGGTTAGCAAAACGGCTGTCAAACAAAAGAAGTTATTAGATATAAAGAGTTGTGCAATGCTTATATCCATTAAAATATTTTTTTTTTGCAATAAGATACTTTTTAAATTTTATGCAACGCCAAAATATAGTCTTAACCCTAGAGTAGTACACTGGTGTCGCGGGTGATACAACTGATTTTTAACGCGCCCTGAAATAAATAATTTAATAGTCGGGATAGCGGGCTTCCATATAAAGGTGTCCAGAAATTAAGGGGCAATACTTTACCACCATATTCTCCGGCTAAAAATAATAGAATTTTTTCATATGGACAGTGCAGAAATGCTTGTTAAGGGAGCTCCCCCCCTCAAATGGGAAACCCTAAAATCGTTTTTTTTTAATATTTTTGAACCCGCTCATAATTAAATTTTGAAGTAAGGTATGGTTATAAACTTTTAACGATAAATCAGTTTCTGAATTCAGAATTTCAAAAACTTAGTCATAGGCGTCACATACCGGAGTGGTTAAGGGTTGAAATAATCCCATTTTTTGAACCAGTCGCGTTTTTTATTATTTTCTTAATAATTATAAAATTTCAAAGTATTCTGCGTAAAAAAGGTACCCTTAGTTCACCTTGAGAAGGTGTTCAAATAGACCCCCATTTTCTCTGATACAAAGCCCAGCTCTACGGCGAATGTTGTGAGATGCCCGAAGAATCTGGAATGGGTTTTTTCTGATTTCATTTCCAGTTTGAAAAATTCGCTGAAGCAGATCCTCACGGGTATCCACCTCCGTTGCATAAACTATGTTGAACATATGACCCCAAAAATAATAATCGAGTGGATTTAAGTCCGGCGATCTCTCTGGCCAGGATACTGGTCTACCTCTGCCTACCTACCTTTCAGGATAATTCTAATCTAACAAGTTACGAATAGGCCATCCAAAATGGGCGGGGGCACCGTCTTGTTGGAAATACATCCCCAACCTGGACCTTAAGGGTACTTCGTCCAACAGTGCTGCTAACAGATCTTGAAGAAAGGCCAAATATCTCTCGCTGCATGGTTAAATTATTGGTCATTTCAATTGGACCAATTAACTGATTTCCATTTATTGCCGCTCACAAATTGACGGAGAACCTATATTGACAATTAGTTCTTCGGACTGCTCTTGGATTTTTATCGTTCCAAAAGTGAGTGTTACGAGTATTAAACACTTTAGTTCTACTGAATGTTGCCTCATCAGACCACAAAATTTTGATGTTCAAAAATCCACAGACATAACTCGATTCTGGGTGGGAAATCTCTAGGCAACAGCTCTTGAACCCTCTGGTAATGATATGGGTAAAGACCTTGCATCTAAGTCATTCTTCCTATCTAAAATAAATATTCGTTATAATTATGGATAGCAATATGGTAAAGTAAAACGCATTACAATTATTGATTTCGGAATGTTCACTTCTGTAGCCAATTGACTAAGTTCAACTTAAGGATTATCTACTATCTATGTTGAAATGCATTTTCTAAATCATAGTCCTTCCTAGGTCGTCCTTGCTCACCAAGGCGTTCATACGAACCATTCTCCATTAAATTTCTATGAACCCTCTGAAATTCTTTGCGTCCAGAAAGTCTCCGTTGCGGAAAATATCCGCGATATTCCTGTACCGCAGCAAAGAAATGTTCAATACAATATCCGTATACGAAATGGATATCGGTAAGCTCGTGACTTGAAAAATTTTGCATTTTCTTATTTATTATGTCTAATTTTACAACAGTAATAAAGCAGACAATATCTGACACAGGAATGTCAAGGAAAACAAATATCAATTTTAATCCACGGCCTTCTATTCACAAATTTCACTTTGATTATTATTCTTATTAATTATCTCCTTTAGGCAAGAATCACACTGAGTGACCATGATCGACCGTCCGCGACCGACCGTTAACGACCAAATTCCCAACACGTACATTCTTACCACAAAGATCACACTGAACCATCGTCCTCGACCGTCCGCGACCGTGTTTGAAATTCTAACCTGCTGGAAATTTTGGTCGGTCGCGGACCATCCCATTTAATGCGCATAACAAAGTTTTAGTTATTTTTTATTTTACACCAAGTGGAACTAGTGGACGTGGCGTGCGCGTCCTAACTCTAACCTAACTAAACTTTGTGACGCTGGTTTTGTTTTTAGCTAATATAATTATTGATAAGATATTTTAATTACTAGTAATACTAGTATATTGTGTGTAAAATACACAGAACAATAAAGGTTAGTTTGTAAACATTTCTGTAAAATATACGTAACCTAAAATCTCAGGTATGACATTTTCATAACAGCGGTCGGTTGTGGTCGGTCGATCAGTGTGACTTAGAACTGTGAATTTGAACTATTTCACCTGTTGGTCGTAGCCGGTCGATCGCGGACGGTCGATCATGGTCGCTCAGTGTGATTCCTGACTTATGGACGTGATTTTCTTTAAAACGATTTTACTAAAAAACTGTAAGTTCTATCAAGGTGAATTAAGAGTACCTTTTTTACGCAAAATACTTTGAAATTTCATAATTATTAAAAAAATAATAAAAAAAACGACTGGTTGAAAACATGGAATAATTTGGACACTTAACCGCCCCTGCATGTGACGCCTATGCCTATATTTTTGAAATTCTGAATCCGGAAACTGATTTACCGTTAAAAGTTTATAACCATACCTAATTTCAAAATTTAATTATGAACGGGTTCGAAAATAAAAAAAAAAACGATTTCAGGGTTCCCCATTCCCTTAACAAGCATTTCTGCACTTATGTCCATATGAAAAAATTCTATTATTTTTAGCCGCAGAATATGGTGGTAAAGTATTGCCCCTTATATTCGGGCCACCACGTATAGTAAAGTTTACCTTACACCGTTGATCTTTTGACTGCCATAAAACCTTAATTATCCCTCTATAAAATGCCCCGAATTAACATGTCTTTGAGCAGATCCGGAGTAAAAAATTACCTGCATCCCTACTTGGTATACCATTTTAAGTAGGTATAAATACCTGATAATATATAAATAGCAAATTGATTTTTAGTAATTTTAGTTCCAATTGGTTTCCGACGAGTGAATCTCGTTATATTAGTGTTTGGTTTACCGAAACGTGATATTTTTTATATTAGTGTTAGGATGTGGCGTCCATGGGCTTGCGCTGACAGTGGGGCATCTGTTAGTGTCACTTTCAGAAGAAAGCATTTATCTCCCGATGCTGAAAAGAGATTTTAACCCAAATAGGGCCACTGTCCTTTTAAAAGCCATGTTACAAAACTCTATACGGAAATTATTTAGGCTTCTGATTAAGAGATGGCAGCACATTCCTGATCTTAATTAATATCCGTTTTTTGTTTTAAAACGTATTTAACACCTTTCTAAGTTCTATAAAGTCGTGAATTTTAACTTTGTTTGTGGCACTTGTTTTTGGCGATCGACATGGGTGAGTGGAGGTATGTATAATTCAGACTGTTTATATTTTTCTTTCCAGATTATACAATAAATGTGTTAATAAATAGTATAAAAGGTTGTAAGTGAAAATGTGGGGTTATTGTAAATTTTTTTGTGGGAGGGATTACTGAAAATACGAACATGCTCTTTTAAAAGGACAGTGGTCTAATCGCCTGAATTTTTTTTTAGTTATTGGAAAAGACCTTTGAAGGTACATGAGTTATTAGAAGAACTCGAGAGTTCTGATAGAGAAATACCGGAAAGTATTTATATATTTCCCCCGGATAACGCTAACAACGAAAATACAGATGAAGACTCGGGAGAGGAAGAGAATATTGAATTGAACAACTTACCTGGAAGTCAGTTACGAGCAGAAGTGGAAGTTCGTACTAAGGATGATATTCAGATACTAGAAGTAGAAGACGCTATGTGGGACTCTGGCGATGATTTGCCTTTAGCGACTTTTGCGAAACAGCGTAGTATTTCAAAAAAGAAGCGGACTTACAATTGGACCAAAAACGATATAATTTCAGATTATTCCACGACTTGGGAAAATATTTGTGGTCCGAAACCATCTTACACTCCATTACAAGCGTTTTTGTTGTTTTTTGATAATCAAATTTTAAACATGTTTGTGGAATATACGAACTTGTATGCAAATGCCCACAACCGCAGCGGAGACATTTTAGAGACTGAAATGTTATGTTTTATTGGTGTATTATTAGTAAGCGGATATACCTGCCATCCTCGCCTCGTAGATCAATGTACTAGGAAAATTCTACAGATACTAATAACGCTCTTATTTGTGAAGCCATATCCAGAAATAGATTTAAAATTATAATGCATAACGTACACTGTTGTGATAATAATAATTTAAATGCAAACGATAAATTTGCTAAAATTCGTCCCCTTGTGAATGCTCTAAATAAAAAATTTATTGATTTCGCCCCCTTTGTGGAAAATCATAGTATAGACGAGTCAATGGTTCCCTATTTTGGTCGGCCCGGAACAAAACAGTTTATTAGGGGTAAGCCCATCAGATGGGGCTGCAAACTATGGGTTGGTACAACAACAAGTGGCTATATTGAATGGTTTAAGCCCTATCAAGGTTCTACTGCAATTGCAGCACAATATAAAGAATTAGGTCTTGGGGCTAGTATAGTTTTGCAGTTTGCTAATATACTGAAAATTAAGTATCCCAGCACACAATTTCACTTGTACTTTGATAATTTTTTTACGTCTATCGCATTGTTGCAAGAACTAAAGAATATGGGTCTTAAAGGTACTGGAACTATCCTAGAAAACCGTATTGGCAAGACTGCCCCTTAACTGCGGCAGCCATTTTGAAAAAAATGGACAGATGTAAATTTGAGTATTTTACAACTGACGATAACAGCATTGTGGTAAGTAAGTGGCATGATAATAGTGTAGTTACTATTGCATCAAACACCACTAATATTTTCCCAACTGCAGCAGTCAAAAGGTTTTCTCAAAAGGAAAAAATGTTTGTTTTTGTGCCCCAGCCTCACGTTATCCAAAAGTATAATTAAAATATGGGAGGGGTTGATCGTGCCGACCAAAATATTAGCCTATATAGAACGTCAATAAGAGGAAAAAAATGGTATTTCCCTCTCTTTGTCATTGTCTAGATATGGCTTTGCATAATGCATGGCAGCTTCACCGATCATCTAATGGTGACAAGGATCACTTACATTTAAGACAATCAGTTGCAATTGCACTTTGGAAACCTTTAAAAAGATGTCGAAAAGGGGTCCGAGTCGGCAGTCTGTAAATTTACATGAACATTCGAGATATGACAGGCTGGATCACTTGGTAATATACCAAGAGAAACAAACACGCTGTGCAATCTGTCATAAAAAATGCAATTTTATTTGTTAGAAATGTAAAGTTGCGTTGCATCCAAAATGTTGTTTTGTTAAATATCACGTCAATTAATATTTTGTCAAGTATGTGCTAATATAAATTTAAAGTATAGCAGGTAGTGTTTATGTCCACTGTCCTTTTAAAAGAACACCCAATTAAACAAAAACTATAAGTAATTTATTAGAAAAAAAAATTCAGACCATATTGTATTTTAAATCTAACCAATAGAAACAAAAAAAAAATCATAAAGTTTTTAAAATTTTAGTTTCGGCCTTATTTGGGTTAATTCAAGTGATGCTTTAGCCGGGACGACTGCTTTAACAAGTACTTCATTATTTTCGGTAAAAGATATACTTAGTACTGAAACTTATATCATTCTCAGAAAGAAGCGAAGGGACTGTGGCACATTTAGAAGTATTGACGGGAATGATTTGGATTTAATAAGAAGAAAAATGTATGAAATGAATGAAGAACAATTTCGGCCTACCCTGGTTTCCCTAAAAAAGAGGCTTATCAACAACGAAACAAACATTTCTTGTAGTATTCCAAAAATTTTTGCTTAAAACAGGTTTTAAATATCACACAATTAATAAAAGACAAACCCTAATGAAATCCTACCTGAGATCCGACTAAAATTTCTGTATCTTTTAAATCACCACATATCTGCCATTTGTACCGGTTCTATGTATGTGTAACTGAATGGGCAACTGGTATAGATGATTTTAAATTTTCATTATGCAATAACACAGCTTTAAAACTATATTTCGATAAGTCTAGAACAAGCGCCGCCCGCTTACAGGAAGAATACTCGATATTAAGTTCCTGCTTTGAAACATCGATATCAGTACGCGCACGTAGGTAATAAATTGTCTATATTGTAAGGGCACGGCCAAGCTTGCGATCCGGACGCCGCAACACATACGCTGCGTTTCGAACGCTGGCTTGTAAATTCTCTTGCACATGGCCACGCTTAAAAAGTTCGCGATGGCGTTTTTTTATTCCACTTCAAACAAACCATGAAAGACGATATATTGGTCGCAATTATTGTTTCCAGGTATTTAAAAAAAAGCGTAGGAAAAGAAAATATAGTATTCACCCAATTAACGCACAGAGACTTACATATGGCCAGTTTCATACATTGTTTATCATTCTCAGAATCCACGAAGAAAGGTTTTTTTTGTACTTTAGGATGAGTGTGTCTTCATTTGACGAACTTTGTTCTTATGTTAGAAGGTTTACAGAAACAAACAACAAGATTTAATAAGGCTAATTCAGTGGTAACTTTAAGGTAAGTCTACTTATTCTATATTTTTATTGTTAAATTTACACGGTGTATATAACACAAGTATATAACAAAAAATCACTCATATATACAGAAAATGGAAGAGTCTTGCGAATGCGATGATGACAAATCTGTATATGTGGGAGATTCTGCTGGTGGTTCCACTGCAGAAGATGGTCGGGTCGAAGAAGGTGAAGGGGATGGTAGGGGAGTAATACTAATATTTTGTTGGGGATATGATGCAGAAATATTGTTAGACATGAGGGGATGTGGTTGATAGGTACGATTATTATTGAAGCATGGCGGATATGCAGGAATAGTTGGCGAATTGTGTATAGCTGGGAATATTTTTATTAGCAAATTGTAAATGTGCAGGATTATTGCTTGATGGGTGACATGCAGGAGTGTTATTGCTGAACGCGGGATGTACAGAATTGTTATTACTCAATGAAGGAATACTACTCGAATTAGATAGTGATAGAATGGGTATTCCAAAAGTGATCGCTTACTGCATCGTTTCCATGAATTTCATGCGGGCCCATAGTTTTGTACGATCATCTAGCTTCATGAACATGGGCAAAAGGGATAAAAGGAATAACTGGTCATCATTTTCTGCAGTAACTTTTCGTGACTTAATGTGCTGAAGAACTTCTTGTTCAAAAGTGTTTGCCTTTCTTTTTAGAGTTCGTCGAATTGGAGGCAGATTCTAACTAGGTGATGTTGGAGTAGCTACATCACCTGTCACGGACATGGCGTCTACAGAGTGATGCTCTTCGTTGTTACTTTCATCACCACTGTCTCTCTCCCCATTCTTAAAGTTTGTAAGGGTCCTGAAAATAACAATAAATAAGCATGAACCAGAAATAATTTATTTAAGTATTTTTCAATCTAGGCATACTCTTAAGTTAAACACTTACGACCGTTCTTCTAAGGTATCAAGCAAAAACAGCAATTGATCGAAATATATGTACCGTTTCCTCGTTCGCTTGCCACTTCCACTGGGTTGTTTTTGTAGACGTACCTCTCTCGTAAAAGCATCTCGTATGGACTTCCATTTTTTTTTTAAGCTCTTTTACTAAAAGTGCTTTATTATAATATGTGTTTGCAATAATATTACGCGCAGCCAAAAATAGTGATTTCTTTTATTTACAGATTCCTTTCCACTGGAAATACATTTAGATCATTGTCATTTGAATTTCGTCTGGGAAGAAGCACAATTTCTACAATAGTTAGGGAAACGTGTCGGGAGATATGGATTTCTATCAAGGATAAATTTATGCCACAACCAACCACGGAAGATTGGATAAAAATCGCAGAAGATTTTGATAATCTTGCCAACTTTCCAAATTGTCTCGGAGCTATTGACGGGAAACATGTGAGATTAGTTAAACCTGAGAAGTCTGGAACACAGTTTTTTAATTATAAGAATTATTGTTCTGTTGTTTTACTTGGTGTAACTGATTCAAATTATTGTTTCATCACTGTTGATGTAGGAGCATACGGCGCAGATTCTAACATTTTTAGACAATCTATTTTAAATAAGAAATTATGTTCTGGTAGTAGTAGTAGTAGTAACAAGGTTTATTTTAGCAATACTGCTACAATATTATAAATTCTAGTTTTTTTAACAATAATTAAAACATTTAAAATTACATTATTTTACAACTATTTCACCGCCCATTCCCCGACGGGTAGATTCGGTCCTCGCCGCGACCGTCCAAGCAAACCTACCGAGAGCCGTTGCCCTTAAGAGGCTTCTTAAAGAGTTAAGACAACCATGAAACAGTTATCGGTCTATTCATTTCTTACTTAAAGTTGTCAAGTTACATGATGCTATAAAAAAAAAGTTACAGCTTAAGCGTAACCAATGTAAAATATTAGTTTTTGAATAATACAACTTACTTGTTCCATACATTCAATAAATAGTGTCACGGATAGAACTTACATCCAATCTTGACACATTTACAACTTTCTTTAATTAAGAAAGTTTCCTTTTAGATGACTCCAATAATTTATTTTGCTTAACTGTTGTTAAAACTGCGCTTACAGCTACTTTTCACAAATAGTAAACAACGTAATCGACGGGGATATGGGTATGTGCACTTTTGTTGTTCCTAAAAGAACAGTTTTTTATTGCTATTTATGAAAAGATCTGGAGTAGATATATTCAAATTTAGGGCAGCTGCTACACGCTAAAAATTAGTAAAGTAGATATAAAATAGATATACCTTAACACGTTCTAACTGCTGTCAACAGTAAAAATGGGCCATTGTTGTTTTAAGTTCTTCCTCAAAATAGCTTATTAAGGAAACTATAAGTTCTTTGCACCGGCTATTTAAATGCTTCGGCATCTTCCACGAATAGTAAACAACGTAATCGACAGAGATATGTATGTGCACTTCTGTTGTTCTTAAAAGAACAGTTTTTTGATGCTACTTATGAGAAGATCTGGAGTTTTTGTTAAAAATAGATGGCACAGCAACACAGAACCACAAAACACTTAGGGTTATTTTTCCATGAAACGTCAAACAAAGCCAACGAACGAGCTGGCGCCACCGCACCGTTTACACTTGTGTTGCCAACTATCGGCCAATAAAATTCAAATTATATTAATTTTTACAAGCCTAAATACACAAAATATTTACTATAAGCGGCTTCGTATCAAAGAAGAACACTTTTAGTTTGTAGTATATTTAATATCGCATAAAGTTTTAATACTTTTTGCCCAAATTTATGTGTTCTCGTGTTTTCTTACGGACTTAAAATTATCAAAACGTGCATCGGTTTGTGTTTTGAATCAACCATACTAAATCATTAAACTCACTTTGAACAATCAAATGTGGCTAACCAAAACTGGGACCTGGAGTAAATGTAGCGTCGGTACAGTATTCTTCGGGGCTGCCCGATGATTCGATATTATCTTGATTATCTCCCAAAACAATATCTTGCCAATCTAAAGGCAAAGTCGGTACTGGTACCTTAGTCTGCAGTATGAGGAACAGGTCTTAGGCAAATTCGTATATTTAATCTTGCGCTTTTCTTTTCTGGAATAACCTTCAGTAGTTTTGTCGTGCAAAAGTAGCAATCGTCAAAATGATTGGCGGGTTCTCGCCATACCATTGAAACTGCAAGATGCATACTTTTTCTTTTCCTTCTCATCCATTGCACTAATGACACGCTACAGCTGACACAGTACACATGGGGAGCTCATTGCTGTCTTGGTCTCTTAAAATACCCAAATACATGAAATAGACTTTTTTCAATTTTTAAAAAATGATCTGGCTTGTGACTTCACCAGAAACTCTCCACAAATATAACAAAACTTGTCAGGAAAAATTTTGCAACTGGAACGCATTTCACTTGACATTTTCGTTGTTGAAAAAATCTTTTAAGTACGCAGAACCATTTAATTCGAAACGTAAAAGAAGACTGAATAAAAGAATAACTTCAATGTTATAAACAATCCGTTTTAGGTTATCTTTCTGCTTTAAAATGCACCACTTTTAAATGAGGCCTCATAAAATTTACTACCTGCCAATATAAAAGGGTCTAATGAGCACATTAGAAGGTGTAAATTAATAATAAATGTAATTGAAATAGTATTCATGAATATTTTTTCTGCGTTACCAGAATCGCGTCGGTCAGTAAGGTTTCAAGAACACAAAATACTAACCAGGTAAAACACTGCAGAAAAACCTAAAACAGGCCTAAAAATCACAAGAAACCGGCACAATATAAGCTATAAGCTAATGTTCAGCAAAAGTACGATCTCGTATAACTTTATGATCCTTAGTAGAAAAGCCATTGAAAAAAATCTCAAATATCTGTTCTTAGGATAAAGAAAAACAACCCTAATCTTTTGCAAAACTAAACTAAAATAAAATTGATTTTAAATATTAATTAAAGTGTAGAAATTTGGCTTGATTTTAATCCAAACCCTAATTATTTCAATATTTTTATCCAGCTTTATAAAAAACCTAATCTTTTTCGGCCTTTTTCCCGACATGCCAGAAATCTGGCCTGCCATACTGGCATCCTAAAAATAGCTTATTTCTTGTGCTGTTCAGTTTTCAGTGTCGACTTCTGCACTAATTGGATTTCCCTTATCATTCATCTTTTTTTCTAAGCATCAAGGAGATTTATTCTCGATTTTATCCTGTTTTATTTGTCGAAAACATTTTTTCTTCAATACTGAAATATCAGAAATTGTCAAAACAGTTAATTATCTTTAATAGATCAACAGTTATTTCCACCAATAACCTTACTATCGTAGGTTCTAAATACCGAGTGACCACAAGACTTTGTTAAGAAGTAATATATCGGTTTAAAAGTTTGAAATTTGAAAATTTGGATAATGTGTAAAACTGCAAGATTGGCGACATGCTATCTGACAAAAGTCATATTCCAGCTATTTAATTTTTAGTAGGAATAATATTGGCAGCAATACAATTAGCAGGCAGCTATTTAGAAACAGACCCGGACAAAGAAATGTAATAAATAATATCATTTTCCATAATAATGCGGACTTTTTTTTAAATATACTTATACAGGGTGCTTCTTAATGGAATGCTAATATTTCAAGGTCACCACTTAGTGCGTACAATAGCTCTTATTGTAGAGGCACTAGGTCATGGTTCTTTACTTACTTACACCCTCCCTTCGAAAATATACCGAATATCAGCAGTTATTAGTCTATTAGTCTTACAATACGGTAAAGCTTTACTAGAGAAAAACAAAAGGGGTTTATACAATGTATATGAATATGACGTCAGTTATCGGCAGTGTTGCCAGCTTGTAACCAAAATAACCGAGTGAGGGAATTATAGTGCTTTTGCTTTTTCATAAAAACAAGATAAATTTACAAAAATAAACACAAATTTATTTACTTTATTTGTAAAACCTTCCAGGATGACAATATATACCTAAATTATATTGGAACAGTTATGTAATTTAATAGTTACACTGATAAAATGAATTAATTGAATTCAAAAAATTTGACATTGGCTCAAATAAATATTTGTTTCCTATTAGCCAAACAAACATGTATTTGAAAAATACCAAGGGATTATTTGCCTCAATTACTGTTGTCTGATTTGATACAAATTACTTTTTATTTGAAATTAATCACTTAATACAAAGTTTAAGCAAATATTTATTTCCTAAATACTAACCTAACTTAAATAAGCCGCTTCAATGACTTAAAGTAAATAGGTTAAAAGTTAAGTTAACAAAATGTTTATTTGATTGATATTTATACATATTTTGTCAAGTATGTATTTGTTTTACTTTTATTTTACATGTATTTGCCGTAACAACAACGTTATTTAATTAAACAATTTAAGTGATTGGATTTAAATAAACCGGCAATTTCCATCAAAGTCGTTGTTTTTTTATTTAAATACATAATTGTTTAACTTGTCTTTTATATTTATTTAGACCAAGTATAATTTTATTTGCTTTAAATACCTTTTTTAAATTTTAAGTAGATCAGAAAGTTCATTCAAATCAGATTTTATTTTATCAAAGTACGTGTTTATACAGACGTCACATGAAAATATGAAATAAGCAGATCAAACCCCCTTATGCTATTGAATATGGTTTAATCAGTACCTACACCATAATAATCACAAACCTTATCAAATTGTTTATAATGTTCAAATAATAAGGCAAACCAACAGAAAAAACAAATTTTTAACATAAAAGTTAAAAGATAACCATCTCTTACCTTATTTCTTATTTTTATGTTATGGTATTCGGTTCTATAAACGTCTTATGGCAGATCTGTAGATTCAACTCATATTTTATTATTTTGTCATCTTATTTTGCTGTGTAAACTCACCATTAATTGTTGTCCGCCTTGAAATATACGTCAATAAAACATTATAGAGAAGTTAATAACTTTGATAAAAAATTAAATATTGGCAAATTTGCAAATATTAGGTACAATAATTATTAATATTATATAATTATATTATATCTTTTACGTTAGAAGGTTTGATAGGTATTAAAATATGGTGAAAATTGAGAAAAACTGTCTTATTTGTAACACGATTTAAAAAAACACACCTAGGTAGCTATGAATTATAAATACCTGGCTACATTTTTCTAAAAAGATTTTGTGTTTAAAATTTCAAATTAGGTATTACAAAGTATCTTTCATTAGCCTCTTATCTTATTTTTCTTTAACTCATTTCATGCCTAACTAAAATACTTACTAAGTACTTTTTTATATATGCTTTGGCTATTTGAATAATTAAAATAATAATTTAAAGATGGATCTTTAATCATCCTCCAAATCACTTGAATCACTCGTTTCATTTACTTCAATAATAATGAGTTGAATGTTCAGTCTATCTAATACATGTTCTCCTTCATACCGTCTTAATATCTCATTTTATGTGTGCCGAATTGAATTTTTCCAAACATCAGGAGTAGCAGTGTGGGCAATGATTCTTTCCACATATTCATACAGTCAGTTTCTGTACTGCCATCTCGACTAATATGCCTATTATAAAAATTTTTGGTAATCTCCCAAATATGTTCAATGTGATTGAACATACAGTGGTATAGATGAAGCCGTAAAATTTTATGTCCATATTGTTCAGCCAGGTCCTCAATTGAATATTTTTTGGTGGCATACGTCTGAAAAGAATTTAAGTTTCATATTTATAAATATGTTAAAGAAAAACGGGCATACAAAATGTCTTGTACCAACATATTAACGATTTTTAAAAGTTCGGCTTTGAACATTGTATAATCAATCTAATTTTATTAGTAGTTAACCATTTTTGAATTACAGCTGTATTCTAGGATGTGCTAGGTATTTTTGTTAACGACATGCTCTCGTATACGGGCGTTGTCTATTACAATCACAGATGGCATTGCTAGATTTTTCAATAATTGGTTTTCGAACCATTGTAAAAAATTTTGCTGATTCATTTCTCCATGGAAGTCACTCAGCTTAGTTTTAGAAGAAATTGCGCGCCTTGGTTTTCCATTTTTTGTTCACTCTTTAATAAATATGTGCTAACAGTTTGTGAGAACTGTTTTACGCCGAAAGCCAAAACCATATATAGACATATAAAAAAGAGGAGACAGGACACCCCATTCATAAAACACGATTTGTTTACAATCATACATAACGTCATAGCTTTAAATAGGTTGGAAAAAGATGGCTTTAAAAAATGGCAACGCTGTAAGCTGCCGGTCTCCTTCGCCTATTATCTTGGCCAGAGACGTGCGGTTTTTTTAGGCATTATAAGAAACAATGTATTTTAAATTTATATTAGATTTATTCTTAAGCAAAGGACAGGACAGGAAAACAACAAAATAAACTTTAATACAAGCCGAGCTGCTTTTATTTACTTTCTTACAGCCTATATATTTCTTAAGTATATGTCGGAAATAGAGAAAACAGGAGGTCTGTTAGTTGTTTAGACATTAATGTTGTTAAGCACGGAAAACAAACACTTAAACACTGCAATTAATTAACTGTCTTATTATATGTAAATTATTCAAGTTCAAACAACAAACAACATGCTTGACAACATGATATCAATTCATAATAAAATAATCCAACTACTTAGCTCAATTAAAAAAAAATTAAATAAAGAAACAAAGAACTAGTGATCCGGAGCCGGTCGTACTTCGTTCAATACCTTTCAGTGAATCCCCTCACCTTTTTTTTTATTTTCATTTACCGGTTCCGTTCCACCCAACTTGACATATTACCTTCTTAATAATATCAAGTGCGTTCCTTGTCCATTATCCTAGACTAAACAATCTATAAAACTGGTCCCGGTCGCATCAATATCCAACCATAAACAAAACTTAAAGTTGAAAAACAATAATTACTTGATCTAGACTCCCCGACTGTAATCGCCATACGTCACTGCGTAGCAGTAAACAAATAAATAAACTTTTTATTTTAACGGTATGCCAGCATACAATAAAATAGTGTCACACAAAATATGGGCTATCTTAAGTTCTAATTACTCAAATGTCTATAATATTCTTCAACGGTATGGTTCCATAATGTTAATAATTAAACTACTAATTGAAATAAATTTGGCAAAGAGTTATAGATTTTAATATATTGCTAATATGCACCCTTTCCATACATTGCTAGGCTATGTCTAGGGTATGTGTAGTTTAGAGTCTGTGTTGCATAAGTTCTTTGTGACTCACTAATCTCAAAAAGTTGTTTATGTCTAACGAAAAACAATATACTCTCTTGTATGTAGCCTGCAGACACTGTCAACAGTTTATGTTGCTTAAATTTGCCTCTGCGTGATTCTCTTACGCCCAGATTAAGAATTATTATTCTTATTGTTCTTTTTTGGCAAACAAAATTTCTCTGCAGTTTAATTTAATAAATTATATACAATAATTACCCACCGCACTGCTTGAGCAATTAAAAAACATAACCTTACTTACCGCCGAAATATCAATCCGGGGTTAGAATACTCACTTTTTTTACAAACTACGCACTGGCGAACCATTTTAGATTGCTAATAGGACTCTCAATAGTTCTATTATCAAAAAAAAACACTGAAAATCAGTCAAAAATCGCGAAGAGGCACAAACGCAGCACAGCAACACTGTAATACTACCTTTCCACGCAAAAGGAATAACATGAATGAATCATATAAGATTTCGCGTCGCACGTGTTAAATACGTCCGTACAGCGTTGCCACTGGTATTTCCTTCTACTTATTGCTTAGTGTAATTAGGAAACAATAATAAATTTTAAAAGCAGAAATTATGTATCCTAATTCAGGAAAAGAACACGCAAATAATTTAGTATAATATTCTTACTTACGCACACCAAAAGGATGCATTTAATATAAGTAATAATACCCTTTGTTTTCAAACACAGGCGGTAGATCTAGGGCAATCCGCAGAAGTTCGCCAACATTAATTTCTGATTAAAACGGTGTGTGATCGGGTTAATAGGTAAACAATTTTGTCTCTCTTTTATTATATGTCTATGGCCAAAACCATCTTTTAATACCCCGCGAAGGCACTTGCCGGTACGGGAGTGATGAGATAATTATCTGGTTTCTAACACTGTAACCAGCCAAGGCCATTCCAACGGCCGCCCGGCTTATGGCCCGGTTCTTTGGGCGCATTTCGGACCGTATTATTACGGTCCGTATGCGCCCAAATCTGTTCATATCATATCTTGGGTTGAAATGTAATACATTAGGCTTAAGTTGAGATATTAGTTATAGTTTAGAAATGTTATTTATAGGAAATAAAGAGCTTAAAAAGGAAAGGAGGCCTCTGCGCCCTCAACAAAACTATCTTCACTACCAGCATGAAGTATTATTATATACCTATAAAGGTATCTTTTATCTAGGTAAATTTCCCATAGTCTATATAAACTGCTGGAACTTTGAAACGCATAAAGAAAATTTTTAGTCTATATTTTAAACTAAATATCTCGGAAAATATTAAGGATATTTAAACGCGACTAGAAGCATATTGAAGCTCATTGTTTGGTCTTAGGGTATATATTGATTAGTTTTGGTTTGTATGCGTTTCGATTTTACAATACAGGGTGGTAAATGAAACAGTGCTAATTTAACAAAATTTCACAGAGGCCCCATTTCGTTCCAAAGATATTTTTGCTTTATTTCTCGGTTTTAAAAAAATTACTGATTGAAAAAAAAAAACGACTTTCTGGGGTTTTGAATAAATGTCGTACTTTTACAATAATTAGAGTTTAGGCAAAAAACCACACTTACGGATTTAATTAACCTGTATCTGTCTGGTAATTGCTCGGAAAAAAGGTTTTTAACTTATTGTTAGTTCCAAATTCTTGGCTTTTTTTCGCGTTTTAAAAAGTTTTATACAGGGTGAGAAAAAGTATACTTTCAATACCCTAATAAAAATAATGTTTTTATTTTCCCAGCTTCTTTTCGGTTTAATTTGGTAGCACAAGAGATAGAATTATGTTTCTTAAAATTCAATGCAAGTGTTTACAACTATGGATTAAAATGTCAAGACGGTTTTTTAATTTTTTATTTTAGTAGCTTATTTGCAACGAAAACATTTTTAATTCAAAGTTGATGTTTTTATGATACAAAGTAATACTTGTAAATTAATTTAAGTAATCAAAATTAAACAACGCTATATGCTATATTAAAGTCAACAATATTAAGCTCAATATTTTGTAGGCCCCCCTCTAACTCGAATTACATCTGCGCACCGGCGAGGCATACTATCTACTAAATTACGAATAAACTCTTAAGAAATATTTTCCCATTCCTCAATAATAAACTCATCAAAAGTGTGTGGGGTGTTGTCCCGAGATCTCACCAACAATTTTAAACGAGACCAAACGTGCTCTATTATGTTAAGGTCAGGAGATTTTGCTGGCCAATCCATTCGATTAATGTTATTGGCCCGCAAAACCTCTGTTACAATATGAGCCCTATGAGGTCTATAGCATTGTCATCAATATATAAAAAATTCTGATCGTAATTTGTCGCAAACGGGACTATAATTGGAAGGATAATGTCATTCCGGTAAATTTCAACAATTACAGTTCGGCGGGTAATATGCAATTCGGTTTTCCCGTTGTACATGACACCTGCCCAAACTGTAATGCCTCCACCGCCAAAGGCTTCCTGTGGAGCCATGTTATCCTCTTCATACCGCTGGCTCGGCTCTCGCCACCCTAGAATCCTTTCGTCAGAATCAGAACCCAGTGACGATACCGCTGTACCCACGCAAGCAGGGCAGCTCTATGAGGCTACAATAACCTAGTACATTTGGCCCTTCTCCTATAGCTCTACAAAAATTAACAATTTCATTAGCAACACTTACTTAAACTCACCAACACTAGATAATTCACTTTTTATGGGATCCGAAACATAGCGTACCTTAAGTTATTTTTGTTCAAGGTTTTTCTTATCGCTCGGTCAAAAACTCGAATAGCCGTTAGTCGTCTAAAATTATCATTTAAAAGTCTAAAACATTTCGTTCGATTTTCCCTGGCAAACCGTAATAAACCCCTTTCTGATCGAATATCAATTTTTCGATGGCCTCCAACGTACTGGTAATTGTGATTGCCAGTGGTCTGTAATCTGGTTTTAAGCCTGGATATGCGGCTTTGGGGCACATTACAAATATCACCAATTTGTTGCTGGTTCAAACCTTGGTTAAGGAGCCTTAAGCACTTTTCTCTTTCTTCTCTAGTAAATCTTCGCGTTTTAAATTAAAGTTATCATTTTATAAACATTTGATTCACCACACTCTTATAAAAGTAATAACTTACCTGTCATCACAGCCAAAATTATCAAGGCAATTTTGATTGTATTAATTGAGGTTAAAATATCTCTTCTGCCACCAAATTAAACCGAGAAGAAGCGGTTACTGGGAAAATAAAAACATTATTATTATTAGGGTATTGAAAGTATACTTTTTTCTTACCCTGCATAAAATCTCTTTAAAACGCGAAAAAAAGCCAATAATTTGGAACTAACAATAAGTTAGAAACCTTTTTATTGAGCAATTGCCAGACAGATACAGGGTGATGAAATCCGAAAGTGTCGTTTTTTGCTTAAACTCTAATTATTGTATAAGTACGACATTTATTCAAAAACCCAGAAAGTTGTTTTTTCCAATTGAACCAGTAATTCTTTTAAAACCGAGGAATAAAGCAAAAATCTCTTTGGAACGAAATGGGGCCTCCGTGAAATTTTGTTAAATTAGCACTGTTTCATTTACCACCCTGTATTGTGAAATCGAAATGAATACAAACCAAAACTAATCAATATATTCTTGAAAAAGTAGTCCATTCTTTCAGTGGAGTTGATATAATCAAATAAAACGACTTCAGTCTACCTCCACATAATTTTATTATTAAGATTGTTATCCAACATGTTTCGGACATTTAAATGTCCATCTTCAGGGATACTAAAAGAAATTTCGCTATGTACTATACATAAAGAGAGGAGAAAAGGTACTTACCAGCAATTGATCTCGGTGGTTCAGTTTAGAAAATATGAAGTTCAAAAATGATAAGTCTTCGAGACTGAATCTAGACTTTGGTTCAAGGTGAAAAGGTTAACATTATAAAATTAAATAACGACGTTGAAGGTAGAAAAATATTAAAATTTGGACTGAGGAGAAAGAAAATTTTTGTATTTCGAAAGTTTACATCCCTCGTCGAAGCAAGGTAATAAAGATTATTGGGCCAATGTGATTGTCAGTGAGGTTATTATGTTGGCTTTGAGCTATTTAGAGGAAAATTGGGAATTCAGCTGAAAGAAACCTCATGCAATCACAATTGCTGGCGGGAAATGTGATTTCACATGAAAAAGTGTGAAGGTTATGGAAATGTCATATGAAAAAACTGGTACCGGGTCTTAATTAATGTAAAAATTGAAAGCTTACTAGACAAAAGGGCATTGGTCGATGAAGTTATTACGTAAAGGTATATACTTTTCATAATGGCCTATACCTTTACGTAATAACTTCATTGACCAATGCCCTTTTGTCTAGTAAGCTTTTAATTTTTACATTAATTAAGAACCGGTACCAGTTTTTTCATATGACATTTCCATAACCTTCACACTTTTTCATGTGAAATCACATTTCCCGCCAGCAATTGTGATTGCATGAGGTTTCTTTCAGCTGAATTCCCAATTTTCCTCTAAATAGCTCAAAGCCAACATAATAACCTCACTGACAATCACATTGGCCCAATAATCTTTATTACCTTGCTTCGACGAGGGATGTGAACTTTCGAAATACAAAAATTTTCTTTCTCCTCAGTCCAAATTTTAATATTTTTCTACCTTCAACGTCGTTATTTAATTTTATAATGTTAACCTTTTCACCTTGAACCAAAGTCTAGATTCAGTCTCCAAGACTTATCATTTTTGAACTTCATATTTTCTAAACTGAACCACCGAGATCAATTGCTGGTAAGTACCTTTTCTCCTCTCTTTATGTATAGTACATAGCGAAATTTCTTTTAGTATCCCTGAAGATGGACATTTAAATGTCCGAAACATGTTGGATAACAATCTTAATAATAAAATTATGTGGAGGTAGACTGAAGTCGTTTTATTTAATCAATATATCCTAAGACCAAACAATGAGCTTCAATATCCTGTAAACCGCGTTTAAATATCCTTAATATTTTCCGAGATATTTAGTTTAAAATTTAGACTAAAAGTTTTCTTTATGCGTTTCAAAGTTCCAGCAATTTATTTGTTTACTGCATAATACCTTTTACCACCAACTTTAGTAGATATAATACTTCTTTTATTTTCATCTTGCCAAGATCGACCAATGGTGGCCTTCCGAGAAAACCTGAAATCCATGTTTCATCTAAGAAAACGAATCGGTGCAGGCATGCTTCTTTTTCGTTAATATGTTCTTTCAAAAATACCAGTCGTTTGAAAGCTACATAGGAAAGTTCCATAAGCCCTCGCCTCGGTTGATCTTTTCTCCATCCGAAGCCTATTTTCTTTAAGAGGCTTTTTAAAGAGTTAAAACAACCATCACACAGTTGTCTGTCTTTTAATTTCTTACTGAAAGTTGTCAAAGTTACATAATGTTCTAAAAAAAGTTACAGCTTAAGCATAACCAGTGTAAAAATATTAGTTTGTTTTGTACATTCCATAAATAGTGTCACGGATAAAACTTATATCCAATCTTGACACATTTACAACTCTCTATGTCGATTCTATTTAGGGGACTCTAAATTTATTTTTCTTTACTGTTGTTGAAACTACGCTTGCAGTGGAGATATTTAAATTTAGGGCAGCTGCTACACGCTAAAAATTAGTAAAGTAGAAATAAAATATATAGACCTTAACATACTCTTTAAATTTACTTCTCTAACTGCTGTCAAGGGTAACAATGGGACATTGTTGTTAAGTTCTTCCTGAAAATAGATTATTAGAGAAGCTATTAGTTCTTTGCAATAGCTATTTACATGCTTCGGCATTTTTCATAAATAGTAAACAACGTAATCGACAGAGATATGTATGTGCACTTTTGTTGTTCTCAAAAGGACAGTTTCTTAATGCTATTTATGAAAAGATCTGGAGTTTTGTTAAAAATAGACGGAAACACGAAACCACAGTATAATTCAGGTAAGTTTTGCACGAATTGTCAAAATAGGCCAACGAACGAGCTGGCGCCCCCGCACCATTAACTGTTGTGTTGCCAACTGTCGGCCAATAAAATTCAAATTATATTAATTTTTCTAAGCTTAAATAAAGAAAATATTTGCTATAAGTGGGTTCGTATCAAAGAAGAATACTTTAAGTTTGTAGTACATTCAATATCGCATAAAGTTTTATTATTTTTTGCCCACATTTAATTTCCTCATGTTTTTTTAGGAATTTACAATTATCAGCTGATTAATGACGTGCATTGGAACTTAAACTATGAATGAAACTTAAATCTATGAATGAATAAAAAAAACTCACTAGCTTTTCGGACGCGAGGATTTAGAATAAAAATTGGGTATAACCTACGAGAAGATTCTAGAACCTTGTTGCCTTTAATTTGGTGGATGGTTTTAACCTCTTTACAAGGTAGCCTTATATTAAGATCAAACTCTAAATTTAAAAAATTTTAAAAACCTACTTGAAATGATTTAAATTGTTAAACAAAAATGATAGAAATACTGGGATGATAATTGACGTTAATTAAATTATTTTAAAAAATATCCTGATGACTTTATACAGTAGGGTGGAGCGAATTTAATCCAAAATTTTCTTTTTTTGAAATCGAACTAGCCTTAGTGCGGAAAAGTTGTATTTTATGTTCTGATTTAATATTATGTTTTATTTTTTGAATTTGAAATAGGTCCTGAGGGTCCACCGCACCCTTAAATCTTGACTTTTAATTTTTTTTTTAAAACAAGTCAGCACTAGTGTAAAAAGTTGCATTTTGGGGTCTTAATTATTGTCATTTTTTATTTTTTAAATTTAAAAAATATCATTAGGGTCCGCCCTATCTTTTTACTTTATTAATTTTTTGAAGTTGAATTTGATTAAAAAAAATTATCATCTTTTTCTTTATTAATTGTTTGAAGTTAAATTTGATTCAAAAAAATTATTGGTATTTTTAGCAGTTCTTCGCTTATCTTGATTAATAGATCAAAATAACCCAGAGCTCACCACGTGGAGGTGACTGCTAATCGAGCCCCACCCTACACCAACCCAACCTCCCAACCAATGCTGGTGTAGTCTTAGCATTTATATTCTTTTTTTGTTTCAAATTTTGGCATTAAACGCTGCGAATGAATTTTGGACCGAATAAAACCGTCTCTTCTAATGTGACCGCAGACTGATGATGAAGCCTCCGTCACAAGCTTAATATGTCTTTCCACAGTTTGTGTATGACATGGAAACTTTGGAACTTCTGGTGATTCTCCAGTATCTATGAACATTTTTAGCTCTTCATCCGAGTATCTTGCCAATGCAGGTGGATCCGTTACATCTAGGTTTTGCCAGTCTAATATTTCGATGTAGTCTTTAGCTTCAAAATTAAGCGGGGGTATTCTAAAGACTCTTAAAGCTGTCCCGTCGCTTTTCTCTTTAGAACATCTAGCTTTTAGAATACGGCGTAAGGCAAGCTCCCTTACATGTTGTCGGTGATCAGCAACCATACAAAGCAGTACATTTTCTGGGTGTGCGAAATATGCGTTTCTTTGAATAGCGGCGTCCACGATTTTTCTGTCAGGCTCATCTAAATACCGTGATAGTTTAATTAGATAAAACAGATTATTTGCACCATCTGTACATAAATTATTATTTTTTATACGGAACCAAATTGGTGCATACACTTTTACCACATATGTGACAAGTTTCCTTAATTTTTCGCAAGGATTAGAGGTGGCAACATATAGTCGTAATATTCTATTGGCAAAGGTAACCCAACGCGCATGAGCCAACTTTCCTGGATTTTTTTTCGCTACATCCTCAGACACAGTTCCACTTATCACAGCTTGACTGATCTCTAGTAAGTATTTCTGATCAGAGCTGAGATCTTTTAAGTCCAACAACGGTATTTCAGATCCAATTTTTTCAAATTCTACTACAGGCAGAGTCTCACATGTCTGCAATAGAGTTCCAATTGGCCCAGAAAAACTTTTTGGTCCAGTCGTTTTACCATCTATACTATAAAATAGGTGACGAAGGGGAAGCTCATTTCCGTGTAGTTGACATACAAACCAGTGTAAATTTCTTTTTAAATGTAACTCAATTAGTCTTATAATTCCCCCTTTTATGCCAGTATTGGTAACAGTTCCATCACATCCTAAAGCGATGAGATGTGATAAGTCGGCAGAACTTTGCAAGTAATTAATTATACTTCTTGCGCAACTGATTGAGCTTCCGGATTCTGGACTCACGTGGCCTATATATTTTGAATTGGGTTCTTCAATTAACACAATGTGTTCTTCCACGACATTTACTCTGTAATATTTTTTACCACGTCGTTCCATTTTTAATGTTCGGTCCTTTCTGCCGTCAAAATAAACTGATAGAGGGTATTGGGTTTCACGCTTTTCAGCAATCTGAAGTAAATTCCTCTGTCGTTTTCTCGCTCTTCGAATTTTTGATCGGTCTATTACATTGCTTGTTGCACTCTCCGTCATGATACCAAAATCTTTTAGAACAGCAGAGGCAATTCTGGCTGCTGCACGATCGGAAACAGAAGTCCTATCACATTCTAAAGCCACTGTGGGTATAGATTTTCGCATTTGAGATGACCTAACCCCTGAAGATGTAGACGGTTCATCTTGTATTTTACAAATAAACTGTGGATCTATATTTTTCTCGGGGGTTACTTCTTCATCTTCGATATCAATGGATTTCTGAGTATCACTTGTCGTTATTTTTAATTTTGTTACCTTATTTTTAAAAGCTAATTGCCGAGCATGCTTCTTAACCATTTGATTTGTTGTTGTAATATCGATGTTACCAATACCCATTTTCCGAACTGTCCTCTGGTCGACAATAAATTGCCGTTCCAATTTAGGGATTTTCTTATCTTTACTGCACTTACAACTTGAAAACTCCTTGCACTTACAGTAAGATACATCAAAAAGTGTTGCTTTTGCGTGTTCTAAAAAAGATTCACTTTTTATTTTAAAAAGATCTTTTTTGTCTGAAAATTTTTTTATCTTCATATACTTTTTATGATAGTCTTTCAACATTTTTACCATTCTTTGCTTACTAAGGGTTGGAATTGAAGCTGTATCCCACAGGTCTTGTATTTTTTGTATAAGAATCTGGGAAATATCAAAGAACGTTGCTTCTTTGGAATTAACTTCAGGTATAAGACTATCACGGATATGTAAGTAAACCTTCATAATATCGTAATATGTCGGTAACACTCTTTTGTCCAAATCACTTCCTTGTCCAAATATGGGACACGCAGATTTTTTTCTAGTTTTTACACTACTTGCACTTGCCATTTTATACTAATATAATAACAAAATTCACTAAACCAATAACGAACTTTAAAAATTAATATCTCTTGATAAAATTATTAATTCCGTCGCTCTACTTTCTCGTATACTATTTCGCACACACTAAAGGCATAAAAGTGCTGGCCTGGGGAATAAGGCCTGAAGTAATAAACAATGATTATAAATTAATTAAATGCCCCAGACAAAACATCTGAAAATATGCCGACAAGAGGTAGGGCACGTGGTCCTGCATTTTTGGTATGTTAATTAGCTATGCATAGAAATTCCATAAAATGGCACTTTTCAGGTACGCGGCGGACCCTGAATAAAACATAAATGTTTGGGTTAAATTTTTTTTTGATTTTAGATGTCCTCCAACAACTTAATCATGGATAATGCCAAACAAAAATAAATATTTTTGCTACGCAAAAATATTTTAGTATAGTAGGTAAAATTTGGGCTACATGATTTTTTTAGGAGTCAAGTGGACCCTCAAGACTGTCTTTGATCAAAAAAAGTAAAATGTTTATTTGATCCCTAATATACCAGGCAACTTTTGATAACTAAGGCCAATCAAATTTCAAAAAAAAAAAATTTCGCTCCACCCTATTATACAGGCCAGCATTCCTTTACGCTTCAGCTGCGGCAGCTACATCAGCTGGGCCTTCTGACGTGGTCTTTAACTTGATTTTATAAACCAATGTGGCAGCTTGTGGCTTAAAGTCACTGATTAAGGCTGATGTGGTTCCTTATCCTTGGTTCCTTGACCTTTTAAAATTGTAACACCGTTAACGAGAAACGAACCCCCCTAAAAATAACAAGAAAAAAGAAAATTACCCAACTAACCTGAATTTCCACTAAAACGACAAGAAAGAAAAAGTTAAAGGAGCTTACCTCTAAAAGGGGGTGCAAGTAAATTGCTAAATGTGTGGCTCGACTTCCTTGATGGAAGGATTTCGGTTAAGAGCGAGACCAAAAGTCACGAGGATTTCAAGAAACCCCTTCTCCGTAAACCAACAGCTGACTCAAAATTGTTGCCAACTTAACATAACTCCAAAAAATAGAGAGAGAGAACCTTAGATACTCTACGACAGATTAGGACGATACAAGAGCGCTTTACCAGAGCACAAATATAAGTAATCAAATAAAGGAAATAATTCCAAACAACTTTGTTATCAAATAAAATTTCCAAGAGTAAAAAGTGAGCGTTCTGCGATTTGACGCAGACCTGAGTGGAAAAACGTGGTCAACCCTATTTGCTACGCTTTGTGCAGTTAACCAACAGAACAGCAAACGCAGTACTAATAACCTCACATATTTTGACTTATTTTCTGTAAACAAAAGATGCCACAACTTTGATAAATAAATTATGAACGAAATAAATATAATAAGATGCACGTTGCAGAATATGACTCTAGAAATCAAAGGTAAGCAGTCTAACAGTCCCCACAAAGTCAGTAGTGGCAATTTTAATATTTATACATTTTCTCATATACTTTTATAAGGAAAAGTGCATATGAACATATTTATGTCCGCAACGGCTTCGTTCAAACACACAGCTGAAAACACTTCACAAATTTGGGATACCCCTTTCGTTACGATCACCGTGGTTTGTGTCAGAAATGCAGGATTTAAAGTATTTTACGTGACCACCAAAGTTGCTATTTCGCCTCCTTGTTTGGGGCAAGAGTGCAATAGTGCCAAATGAGAGGCTTAGGGAATTACTCAAATTAAATACGGTACTACACGTCAAATGTTAGAAGGCATTTAATCACAATGCCCTGAAATTCACATTGCACTTCACACAATTAATTTTTAATTAACTTTCCTGCATTTAAATGGCAAGAAAGAAGCAAAACCTGCCCTGCCCTGTAATCTTATTATGGTTTCGTTTTATTTAGCAGCAATATGTTGTGTGTTTCTCTCTCTCTAACATATATTATAATATATCTATTAAAAGTTGGGTTTGTTCCTAGTAATAACAAATAACAAAGAAAATAACCAATTTTAATTTCTATTTTAAAACGATTTGTCCCACAAATTACTACAAAAAGTGTACAAGATTCAAAAACATGTATATTTATGGATAAAGAATATTTATTTGTGAGCCGAGAAATAAGCTTCTGTGATACAGATATGTAAATTAAGTTTCTTTGAGGAGTATTGATCCAAAGTAGTAAAATAGTTTTCTCTCATTATTTATAAAACTTTCTGATAGAAAATGTATAAAATCATGGCTGAGGATGTCATAACAACATTCCAGGCGTTATTGTTTATCACACCCCTTGGTTAAACTAATTGGCCTTACCTCAGCTCTTTCGAGGAAGGTATGTGGGCCAATTTGTGCATCTTATGATTCTCTAATATTTCCTCGGCGAACAAAGTCAGCTTCTTTCTGCCGGTTCACGGCAATTTTCATATTTTAACATAAAGATGTGTATTCCACTGATATGTATGTAATTTAAAGATATTTTTGATTTATTGAGTGCAGTTATTCTCAACTTAAAAGTGTTGTAAAGTCTGTATACAAGTGTTTATTAAAATGCAGTAAATAGATGTTTATTTTTCTTATTGTATGGCGTTATATTGAATATATTATTTAAATGAGCGAGCCTTATACTGTGGCGAAACAGTAACAAATGACGTCAAACCTTGTTCCGTTCCCTTTACTGACAAACGAATATGCAAAAACTTTAAAATGATATTTTCACTTTTATTTAGGGGCTTTAGATGTTTGTGTCATGACAAGCTTATTTTAGGCTGGGAACATCATTAATTTGTCGTTTGAACTGCTTAATAACTTTGTCTTAGCTAACATGGAAATAATCGCTATTAATTTAATTTACGGAGAAGAAAAAATAATAAAAGAGGAACCAGAGTATGTTCAGCGTTTTCAGATGATGAGCATTCCAAAGCTTTTATCGTCAATGAAGAGCAAAAAATAAACACATTGGCCTGTGTTAATGTCGATCCGGCAACTTCCACAAGACAAATTGCTGAAGAAATCGGAATTGACAAAGAGAGTCTAAGGATAATTCCTAGCAAAATATGGCTTTTAGTTTCTCAAGTACCAGATTCATCATCACCTTTATAAATCTGACTGTATTCTCGAAGATTTGAGTTCCGTACTGGTATTTTCAAAAAGAATAACAGTAGCCGCATTTAAGATTTTGGATTTGATTTAAACTATAGGAAAATTAATTGATAGATGCTAACGTTATGAATAAAAGCATAGAAAGAGCACGCGAACACGATATACTAAGACCGTCCCCGGACGGTCAACACACAATCAATTAAAAAGAGACCACCGCGTCATCTGCTTATGCCTCGGATTTATAGATCTCGAGCGACACGACAGAGGAACGTGTTAAAGTCAAAGTGATATAGAACACGTTTTGTTCTTGGAAGCATGGTTCTGATTCATCCAGGCACAGTTCAACAGATCCTAGTCACAGATCTCGCGGGAAAAACTTAAAAGAGATCCTGTAGGAATTTGGATGGGGAAATTAGAGAGTTAAAGGACAGGCTATTCGCCGCTACTCTCATTCTTTTTACAGAAGCAGCCCCTTTTCTGTTCTTGGAAACATGGTGTAAGTCCATCCAGGCACAGTTTACCTGATGTAGGCTCAGAGCTAATAATATGCTGATGAGGTTCTATGTAAGATGCCAAAACACCGCACTAGAAACATATTCTTGTATAAGTTGTTCTATTCACTTATAGGCTGTGTATAAACATGGCAACGATAATATAATCACTACCCTGGTATAAATAAACAACGAATAATATCAAACTATTCCAATTTCGTACAGCGCACACAGTGACGTCATCGCGTGAGAGAATCTTAAATTGCTTATAGAGATGCATGTTGTTATGTAGCTTTTCGACGTTATTTCATGATTTTAGTTTTAGTTTGAGTTATTTTTACTCAGTAATAATACACTATAGTCAATTACAATAAAAACCAAAATCTGGAGACAATATTAAAAACATTGTATATGGACGTAGAAACACACAATTTAAAATAAAATCAAAATTTAGATGTTCACATTTTGAAAAAATTCGTTACTTAATTTAATAATTAATATTTACTAGTTTATTTCTTAACTAGTCAGCAACGACTACCCTCTCTATAATAGTATGTATATCAGTGCTAGCTCCACGGAAACATAATTTAACAGAGAATTAAACTAATTAGCAAACTATTATTTTTATGAAAATATGTATTTTTAATAAGAGCTAATGAAGCGTTTTAGTAATATTAGCTGTTAAAAAGAAATTACAATTCCAAATATGTGCGAAAAATTTAAAGAGGTTAGTTAGTCTTAACAGTGCATTTGCGGGGGGGGGGTGGGGGATAATGGGGGGTAATTACCCACTTATTACTTTTAATATGTATACTAGCAGAAAGCAGTTTGTGCATTAATATTTATTGCCCGTGGCCACACAGTATGCTATGATGAAATTGGCTGAACATTGTTAGTTCTTAATATATATAGGGTGTTAAAAGTTTTTTGGTTTTTAGTTTAATTTTAATTATCTTATTTATTTTTAAAAATGACTAAGCGGTATGATTTTTGTAGTTTACATAAAACCAATTTAATAATAACTTTTATGCTCAAAATTACAATGATCTTGTAAAATTAGCTGAAGATTAACCCCCCTTAAAACTTTTTGTAGATACGTATATGTATTAGTTTACTAATTTGAAAGCAAAAATAATATGTACAAATTATACGAAGAAATATATAAAATTAAATTTATATTAAAATAAATGTAACTTTATGTATTTTTTTTTTACGTTTAGACAAAGTTATCCATTCTAATTTTGTTTTTTTATCCTGGAAAAGTGAGCAACCTAAGATTTTTATCAAAATTCTTTTTCTGGTTTTCCACCACACACCAGTATACAGCACACCTCACGTAATGGATAATTATTAAAATAAATAAACAAAAACCCGACCCAATAGCACTACAATTCGTAAAAACTCCGGTTGAAATTCAAAACACGGTTTGAAACCATAATATGGCAAGCGTTCGATAACCGAAGAGGCTTCTCACGCAATGACGTCACTACGACACTTTTTCTGCGCGATATCTTACCTTTTGTTTATTATACTATGTGTGTTTTCTCCGCTCTATAATAAAAATTATCTTAATAGTATTCAGAGAGTAAGCTGTTTCTCTCCTGCCAAGTAGTGACAAAATTCTCGCTGACGAAAATGATTATTAGTCTTGCATTGTAGCGCAAGGTATGTTTCTATGTTTCTAATCGTCGTGATAAAGAAATATTAATCCCACAGATACGTAAGTGCAGTGTGTCTAATGTTAAAAGATTCTTATTTATCAAGTGTTGTATATGCGCAGTGGTGGATTTAGAGGGGAGGCACGGGGGCACGTGCCCCCCCCCCCCTGTCATAATAATTTCGCACGAACCAACCTAAGCGCAACACCCGAAATTCCAAACACAGCGACAAAAAATTGTACTGTAAGAACCAAATATATTTTTTCGATGTAAAAACTTTACAGCATTTAGGAATATGATCTTAAAATCAGCTTTTCAACGTGGTTTGATAATTAGCGAAAAGATGGCGCAAATTCAAGATAAAAAGCATACATTTTAGGATTTTAGGTAACATTCGTGTTTTGTTTAAAAAAGAACATTGCGACTTTCTTTAAATCTTTGATTTATTTATAAGTTGAAGTATCCCTATTTATTGTTTGTATTGATTTACCTTTCTAATATTTGCAAAATTGTGTCCAATGACATAAAATCAGCTCAATCAGCCTATCGCACTGGAAGTTTTTAATGTCCCATTTGAATTTTATTGGTGACTTAATATTAAACTACTTTTTAGATTAAGGACTAATTCAGCAATTGAATTACAAGTGTACGTACATATTATGAATAAAAAACGAAATAAGCAAACACAATTAAGTCTGATGAATTTTTTAAAGAAAAAAAAAGCGGATGACTCCGTTTTCCCAGATGGCAGTTCTGACGCAACGGCTGATATACAACACTATCCCGTCGTCCCTGCACTTAAAAACTTTACAGAATGTTTGGCTTCCACTTCCACTAGTTTGTCTTCTAATATTGGCACAAGTTTTACCGATTATGAATTATACCTACTAGAGATATTGGTTCATATGATTGCAGTACCGAAGTAACATCAGCCGAAGGACGCTATAATATATTATGTGATCCATGGCTCCTAACTGAAAATTACAAGTTTCCGTGTGTTGGGCAAGGAAAGAAAAATCGTTCTTTTAAATTGCATTGGATTAAAGAATTTCCTTGGTTGTCCTATAGTCAGAAGTTTGGTGGTGGTTTTTGTAGAATATGTGTGTTGTTTGGGAGGACTGACGGGGGTCGAAGTCATGCTAAATTAGAAAAATTGATAACTATGCTAAAGAAGACTTTAGGGCACCGGAAAAAAACGATTATCATAAAAATAATGTTATTAAGTCTCAGAATTTTGTTGATATCGTTCATGGAAACAAAATGAATATCGAAACAGCATTAGATAGTGCTAAACAAAGAAGAATTGAAAGTAACAGACAAAAACTAATAGATACCAATTATTAAAACCATAATATTTTGCGGTGTTCAAAATATTGATTTAAGAGGTCATCGGGACGACGGATCTATTTCTTTGAATGACGGTGACGGTGATGAAACCATAATAAATAAAGGTAGTTTCAAGGCTTTGTTAAAATTTCGGGTGGATGCAGGAGTCAAGATTATTGAAGATCATTTGCGGACTGCGGAACATAATGCTACTTTTGTAAGTAAAACAAGACAAAACGTACTAATACAATGCTGTGGAGAAATTATTCAAAATAAAATTGTGAAAAAAGTAAAAGCGTCACAGTTTTACAGTATACTGGCGGACGAGACGACCGACGTTGGCATGATACAACTACAGATATGATATCGCGCAGGTGGGCGTGTCTTTCGTGACGTCAGGCAGTGAGAAAAGGCGGCCATATTCCTATTGTTTACATACGGTTTTGGTGTACGAGTCGGTCTTTTTTAAATTATAAGTGTCCTTTAATTATAAAAAATGAGATGTGCGGTATTTGGTCGTAAGGTTGATAATCAGTGTAAGAGTTTTACGCCCGGTATAAAGTTTTTTAGTTTCCCAAAGGACAAGGAATTGCAAGCTGTTTGGAAGCATGTGTGTAAACGCAAGGGTAAGTTTATTATTAAAAATGCCCGTGTTTGCTGGAAACATTTCAGTGACGATGATTATGCACGTAATTTAAAACACGAATTATTGGGATATACACCTAACAGATCGGCACCTAAGAGAAAACGCGGTAGCATAAAAAAAAATATATACCTAGTTTTTAAGAAAGAGTTGAATGTGTATTAGCGTTTGATACACATTGTTTGTTTTCGCTGTTAACTATTTCAATAAAAGATGAATATTTTGCAAAGTAAAGTGTCTTATTTTATCTAAAAGCTATAAAAAGTTATCATAAATTTTCTATATCTAAATAACTATTTGGTTTATATAAATTTACCGTAGGCTCTAGAAACGGTAATTTATGAATGCATTTTATGGCTTTATTTTGCAATTTTTTTAAAGGGGTAATATTTGTAATAGTTATAAATTCAAACTAATTGAATCGAACATCTCAAACAAAGAGAAATAATAGTTATTTATAATACAAGTGTGGTATGTTATATGTAAGTCACGCTGGGAAATGGTTAGCCCTTGAGGCCGTAGGCCGAGAGGGCTAATTCCCAAGTGACTTATATGACTTAACACACGAGTGCCATACGAAATTTTATCCAACACTTGATAGATATTATTAAAAAATAGAAAATTATATTGTTTCAATGTAAAAATGTAAACTAGAAACCCCTGAATTACATTATAATTGACATGTTTTTGAATGAAAAATTTGACACGTAAAAGTAGGCTAAGGTGATTTTTGTTGTTATGGAATTAATTAACAATAAAAATTTGAAGGTAGTAAATAAAATTATTATTTTTGCGATTCTCGAGGGTAGTTTTTCAAAATATGGAAGAAACTTCAGCCGAAATTCAAAAAGAAGCGAACCTTGCGTGTTCATTTATTATTCCCCACAAACCAAGAGACAGTTATAAGAAAGCCTTATATGAATGCATATTTTACCACAACCCACCAGTGAGTTATAATCATAACCCACTAGTGTGTTATGATTTATTTACTATAGTGTGTTATTTGTTACTTTACTTGTCTAAAATGACATAAATAATAATTCTATAACTAGCAGACGTTGGATAAATACATTAAGTAGACTATAAGATTATTAATTATTAACCCTTTTTAAAATTTTTGTCATTTACAATTCACAATAATTTATAACGAAACAATTGCTTCTTATTTTAAAAATAGGTAAATTTTTAAGGAATTTATTCCAATTTGAATATTAATTCATGTGTGTTTGTGTATATTACAAATTATTTTTTGTTGTTTTAATGTCTTGTGGTATATTGCTGTTGAAAAATAAATTATTATTTTGAAAAAATGCAGATTTTTCTTGACAAACATTTCCGACTCAATATCCTATATTCCACATTATCAATATACATATGTATTTATTTCTTGTATTCAGTCCATGATTATTGGTTTCTTTACGGTAAGGTATCTATAACGAATATCTAATAATTCAGCCTCTTTAAAAAACATGTTTTAATATTACAATTACAACTACTACTCTTCCACGTCTACCCCTTTTAAAATTTAATGGAAATTTAATAAAAATTTCATATAAATTCGCCTTTTAGTACCGTAAACTTCACGTTGCCATATAGTTCGCGCGTTAAATTCAAAAAATAGCTCACTGCGTGACGTCACGAGCCACCGCGCATGCTGTTAGTATCATATCTTCTGTAGTTGTATCATGCGACGTTGGTATTTCCGAGCAGCTCTCATTTTGTGTTCGGTATTTTGATCAAGAAGACGTGTACCCTCAAAGAAGATTTCCTTGGTTTACAAAAGTAACGGACTTAACTGGCGAAAATTTGGTAAACCCAATAGTAGACCTACTAAAAGCAGCAGATTTGGATATTGCATTCCTACGCGGTCAAGTCTACGATGGAGGTGCAAATATGAGTGGTGCATTTAAGGGTGTTCAAGCAAGAATTTTAGATATGCAACCTCTTGCTATTTATACTCATTGTGCTAATCATAGGCTAAACTTAGCCCTAAACAAAGCAAGTACTGTGCCCATTATTCGAAATACTGTCGGTATAATGACAAGTGGCAATAATTTTTTAAGATAATCCGCCTTAAGAACACAACTTCTAAGTTTAAAAATTGGGGAAATTTTACCAGCACAAAAAGCAGTAAAGGCTAAAAAAATTTGCGAAACTAGATGGGTTGAGAGGCACGATGGAATTCTACATTTTTTAGAAATATTTCCTGCAGTAGTATGCGCACTGGATGAGATAAGTAGTAGCAGTTCACATGCCTCAAGTAAAGCCCAGTCACTATCCGCCGCAATTTGTAAATTTGAATTTTTGTTAAGCCTTCAAATTTTAAGAATATTTTTGTCCATTACACTTCCACTTTCAATCCAGTTGCAGAGCTCCAGCCTTGACTACAGCAAAGGCATGTTAATGATTGATGCAGTGAAATCTACGTTAAACAGAATTCGAGAAAATTCTGAAAATGCATTTAAAAGCATATTTGATAAAACGAAAAGTATTGCTCAAAATATGGACGTTGAAATTCGGATTCCTAGAATCGCCGCTTTTCAACAAAACCGTGCTAATACTCGCTTGACTAATCCTGAGGACTCTTTTCGAGTTAATACATATTTGCCCTTCCTGGATTTCCTTATTTCCGAGCTAGATGTCCGCTTTGATAAGAAAAATAATATTGTTATTTTGCAGTTACAAAAAGTAGTTCCCAAATATTATTTTGAATCTAACTTTCCTCATCAAGAAATTGTTGATGCCGCCCAAAAATATGAATGTGACTTACCCTCAAGTATAGACGCCCTTCGTGGAGAATTAGTTTTAAGGAAAGAGCTTAGGATAAGCTAACCGCAAAAAGTTGATAATCCAATGGAAGCTTTCAAATTTTCTTCTATGTTTCCCGACATACAGTGCATCTTAAGAATTCTTTGTGTTTTACCCAATCACAACTGCAACTGCTGAAAGGTATTTTAGCGCTTTACAAAAAATAAAGACATTTTTGAGGTCAACTATGGGTCAGGAGAGGTAAATGGCCTGAGTATGCTGCATATTAACAGAGATATTGGAGTAGATCCTGAAGAGGTTTTAAATATATTTATAAAGAAGCATCCTCGAAGACTACAATTATAATTTATTTAAACTCTTTATTCTAGGTTTATAATAATTTAGTAAATAAACCCTTTAAAAATGAAACTCTCTGGGAACTTATATATAATGTGTGCCCAGAGGCGCAACTGGGGGGGGGGGCTGGGGGGCTTAGCCCCCCAATTTGTTCATTAGCCCTGTACAATGGACTGTAATTTCGATTACTCAGGTAGCCTTTATACATTTATTACTTGAAAAAATACAAATATTTATCGGACAATTTACAATTCGACCCTATCACTGTAACAGCTGGCTGGAGAAGATCCGGCGTTGTTGCCCTGGCGCAGGAGGCTCGGTCTGTTGGCGGCTCGCGCGGTGTTGCCGCGTTGTGAAGTACGGAACAAGCCCCCTCAAACAAAATTACAATATTTGCATTATTTTATTTCTATCCATCATCGCCGACGACATTGCGACGACAAAATTTCACCCCCTAAATTTAATATTGTTGAAAAATCAATTTATTTCCAAGGAAGGAAGATTAAAAATATTTATTCAAAGTATGTGTAACAATAATAAAAGTTTGAAGAAATAGTCCATCCTCAAAGTGGAGTTGACATATTATAGGGAAAGGAAAAAAAGTCAAAAAGTCTTTCTCCACTAATAAATTATGCTCCGTTACTTTGAGTTGACATATAGGGAAAGGAAAGAAAGTCAAAAAGTCTTTCTCCACTAATAAATTAGTGGAGAAAGACTTTTTGACTTTCTTTCCTTTCCCAATAATAAAAGTGTTAAAAAATTGTTTTAGGTAGGTACGTTAAATATAAGAAAAATCGTAGGGCACTAATCGATTAGGTAATTATTATTTTTACAATTTTTTATGCCATCAAAAAATTAAAAGTAGACTTTCTAGATTTTGTTTAATAGACCAAAAAAGGGCATGGCATCCAAAAAAAAAATTCCCTGCGGCGCATTTTTTTAAGAAAGGAAGAAAGAAATATAATAAGTCACACTAGTTGCGCCTCTGTGAGTGCCCCCCCTGTCGATTTTTTCTGAATACGCCAATGTGTATGCGCAATTTGAGAAGTTAAAAGTGTTGTAATATTCTGTCAACAAGTTAGTTGTTGTTATTTTTTGGCGTTTCAATTGAATCTATGCAGTTATACAGGGTGTAATTTAATTGAGTGCCGATACTTAAGGGTGATAATCTATGAATGATTCTAAGATAAAAAGTTCATATGGACATATGTCCTAAACCTCTTCATTTTTGAGCTACAGGGTGTTAACATTTTAAGAAAAATATAACCTTTTTATATAAATCACTCTTAGATATTTTTATGAAATTTTGTACATACCTTTTAATCAATAAGGAGTATTTTTTGACCTAACAGATTTATAAAAATTTTTACCAGTGACGTCCGTACGGGGTTTGAACTGAATATTTTTAAAGAAAAAATGGATACGCCACTGCTTTTTCTAAAAACGAAACTTACTTTTGAAATTCCCATTTATTTTAAAGCAAATTTCGTTTATGGACTTACTTTTGTACGACGCACCGTTTTCGCGTAAAAAAATAAAAACAAAAAAAACATTTTTTTCTTCGGTCCATTGAGACTGCTTTTATTTATTTTGTTGAATTTGGTTGGCACCCACCATGAGTGGAAACACTTTTTTTGGGACAACAATTTATTTTCTACTCACCAGTGACATTCAACTGAACGTTTGAAAAGAAAAAAACGGTAACCATATTAAATGCCCTCTTAAAGCAAATCAAATAAAAATCAGTAGGCTGGGTAAAGCTACATCAATTTTGACGTTTCTTTTCATAAAGACAAAAGGCCTGGCATTGATTTTGCATTATTAAATAATTATTATTACAGTAAGACGTTAAATTATAATAAAAGAATGGTAAATTTTACAAACAGTGAATTAACTGACATGCATTTTATTTATGGGCTTGCAGACGGTAATGCATACGAAGCCAGGCGGATATACCAAGAGCGGTATCCAAATCGCGTAGTACCCGATCCGAGAACATTTTCTAGGATTCATAGACGTCTCCACGAGACCGGAACTTTAAGAGTAGACCACAGTGCTAAAGGAGTCCATCAAACAGTAAGAACACCGGAACTTGAAGAAGGAATTTTACACGAAATTGAGGAGAACCCCGAAAGTAGCACGAGGAAAATCGCGGCAACATTTAATGTTTCACATTTTCTTGTTTGGAAAATTCTCATCGAAAATTTATTATACCCATATCACATTCAAAGAGTCCAGGCATTACTCCCTAGAGATTTCCCGATGCGCATTAATTTCTGTGTGTGGTTTCTTCAAAACCTGATGGAAAATCCGTTATTTGACAGGCACATTCTTTTTACCGACGAAGCTAATTTTTCTCGAAACTCAATAAGAAATTTCCATAATAACCATTTATGGGCGGATGAAAACCCTTATGCAATTGTAGAATCAAATCATCAAGAACAGTTCTCAATAAATGTTTGGGCTGGCATTATTGATGATTATTTGATAGGCCCATTTTTTCTCCCAAGAAGACTTGATGGACAATCATATTTACACTTTCTTGAAGAAGATCTGCCGCCAATGCTTGAAGACCTTCCATTATTATTAAGAAACCAGATGTGGCTAATGCACGATGGTGCGCCTCCACATTTTAGCTTACGAGTGCGTGAATTTTTAAATCACACCTATCGCAATCGGTGGATAGGTCGCGGAGGAACGCAGCCATGGCCACCTAGATCTCCGGACCTTAACAGTTTAGACTATTTTTTCTGGGGGCATCTGAAAAGCTTAGTGTACCAAGTGCCGATTCATACCGAAGAAGAGTTACGAAATCGTATATTAGTATGCTGCCAAACCATAAGAAACACCCCGGAAATCTTCGAAAATGTGCGTCAGTCTATGGGAAGAAGAGTCCATGCTTGCATACGTGTGGGTGGACGACACTTCGAACAACTACTGTAAATAATGTGGGTTCTTTATTCTGTTTATCTTCTCTTGTCATTTCGCTTTCGATTTAAGGTTTGGAATTTTTCCTTTTAAATTAATAGCGATTTTTGAAATAAAATTTTTTATTTTTTTTTGTTTTTATTTTTTACGCGAAAACGGTGCGTCGTACAAAAGTAAGTCTATAAACGAAATTTGCTTTAAAATAAATGGGAATTTCAAAAGTAAGTTTCGTTTTTAGAAAAAGCAGTGGCGTATCCATTTTTTCTTTAAAAATATTCAGTTCAAACCCCGTACGGACGTCACTGGTAAAAATTTTTATAAATCTGTTAGGTCAAAAAATGCTCCTTATTGATTAAAAGGTATGTACAAAATTTCATAAAAATATCTAAGAGTGATTTATATAAAAAGGTTATATTTTTCTTAAAATGTTAACACCCTGTAGCTCAAAAATGAAGAGGTTTAGGACATATGTCCATATGAACTTTTTATCTTAGAATCATTCATAGATTATCACCCTTAAGAATCGGTACTCAATTAAATTACACCCTGTATACCAACCAGCCTTGTACTGCAGCAAACAGTATCTAATAACGGCAAGCTGGTAAACCCTTGTTCGTTTATTTTGTTCCTATTGGTTTTTAAGTTTAAAATTAGATTAAGCATATAAAATTGACTACCACTCTAAAATTTCTAGTTTCTACAATGAACAGTTGCATCGATAATTAAGGCACCCCATTTCCAGGATACCCCATTTGGTGCGCTCTAGCGCCCTTAGGAGGCATTTCTCGATAATTATGTTTTAAAAAAATATGATTATTTTTGGATGTAGATTACGCCCTGTATGTATGGCATCTTAATTTCGTGACACCCTTTATTCAAGGCTATTTATTTTTATTATTAATAAAAAAAAATGGGACTGAAGTATCATGCCCCAATTTAAGAGCATGGCTGAAGAATAGACCTCCCAAAATTAAAAATATGTCATACTTTATTCTCTTTAGTTTTATGGTTTATTTTAAATGAATCAAAAAATCCTGCTTAGTCATAATGATCAGTGTCGAGATTTAATTACTAAACAAACGATCTTCTGTTGAAAATCTCTTTCGTTGTGGAATTTTGTAATTAGCAACTGACTAATTTGCGAGAGAAATAACACTAATAGGATTTATAGCGCTATGAGAAATTTGAGATATTTTAACTTTTTATTTTTGTTCAAATTCATATTAATTCTTTCATAACTCTACAGGGGTTACAAAATGGTATGTACTTATTTTTTTGTGGTTTATTTTATCTAGGTTATGGGCCCAGGAAGCTCTCTGGGCATAAAGTAAAACCTAGGAAAAGGGGAAAAAATCGTAAAAATAAGTCTGTCATTGAAGTCTGAGGGAAAAGTGTAAAAAAAGTAAATGACAGGCGCGTTTGAAGAAATTGCTCTAATTGATAAATTAGAATAGAATGTAATGCGACTTTTTAAGTATGGAAGTTTCAAGTAACTGTGTTATTTAAGGACCAAATTTTATGGAAAAGTTATCTATCTGTGACAAAAAGTGAAGATATGGCAGATTGAATAAGAAAAAATGATAAAGCGCAAATAGTTATTGTAACAACAATAGACAAGGAGCTGAAGGTTTATGTTCTAAATTGCGAAATCTTAAAGGAAATATTTGATAAATTACTTATCATTTTTTAACAAAATAATGTAGAACAAAAATGCACTTTAATGCAAGAATTTTTCAATTATTCTTAGAAGAATGAAACTGATATGTCTATATATACATATTGGAAAATTAGAAAATATTGCATATGGTTTGGCATCTTTAGGTAGTAAAATAAGTGATGATATGATGATATCTAAAATTTTGGCTACGCTGCCTGATCAGTATAAATATTTTGCTACATCATGGGAATCCTCTTTATCAGGTGAAAGAACCCTCAAATACCTTACTTCAAGGTTGATAGCAGAGGAAACAAGATATAAAAACGTAAGTGAAAGTGAAGGAACAGTCGCCTTCAATTTAAAAGAGCGACAGAGTTTCAGAAGTAAAATAAAATATTAGAAATATGGCAACCTGGAACACATAGCAAAGTCGTATTACGAAGAAGGAAGATCCTCTTAGTAAGGATATCAACAGTCTACACAGGTCAAGTCACGCTCATTGTGTAAGGAGACAAATCATGTCGAAGAACATTGTTTTTTTCATTTTCGCGTGCTTAAGTGATTTATGCCTTTATACTTGCTAAACTTGCGTAAGACATAGAAAGGCTGTTTGTTTAATAGTAAGCGATGACCCAAAGTGAGAAGATAAACTTGCCGAAGTTTATTTAGTTTCAATCGGCCGGTATCTGAAATTTTATTACTGACACTTTCAGGTCTTCTGATGCCATCGGCAAAGCGATAACAAGAGTTCTGAATTTTTTGAAAATAAAGTTGTAAAAGTAAAAGAAAGTACAGAAAGAAAATAAGTAAAGATTCAAGAAATACCAGAACAAAGACACGCAAAAAGCAGTAGAAAACGAAAATGAAGAAGGGAATAGACCTAAGCGAGAAATAAAAAGACCAGTTAAATATTACGACGATGTAATGTTAACATTTCAAGAAGCAGTGAATGGAGAAGAGAAAGATAAATGGTTGCAAGCAATTGAAGAAGAGAAGTCATTTAAATCAATTAAGTCGAAAAGTTTATAAAACATAAGTCCCCAAACGCTTTATTTTTGACATACAAGGTCTTACAAACTTTAAGCGGAATACAAAATATGTGCGCGCTGCCTTTTTCTTCTTGATAGCACAGATATGTAGAAAGTGTACTGTCTAATGCAAAGTACCCTTTTATGCTTTTTTAAGTCTCGAAAACAATATACATCATACATTTTATTAATGGCGAATTTCTTCATTTTAGTATTAGGTATTTGCGCTCTAGCAACAGTCAGTACAAAACAGGTTAGTTCAACTTAGTTAAATATAGGAACGGTAAAGGGAACCAATCAAAAACAAAACAAGTGACATTAAGCACCAGTGGCGGCTCGTGCCCTGTATATGGGTTGTCGCCGTAGGTAAAAAGCGGCGCAGGCGAAATTTTTTTAGAACCACGCCCGAATTTTGACAAATTTGGTAAATAATATAGCGCCCTGGATTTTTCTTTTTAAATTTGGCATAA
The DNA here is from genome assembly GCA_963920685.1 of Polydrusus tereticollis. Lineage (NCBI taxonomy): Eukaryota > Metazoa > Arthropoda > Insecta > Coleoptera > Curculionidae > Polydrusus > Polydrusus tereticollis. Next base: position 116,694,135 of record OY987326.1, read on the forward strand.
GGTAATAACACAGAAATTTAAGTATCGTTTCCAATACATCCAGTATATAGTTGGAGTCAAGCAAATATTTGACGCGTGACACTTCCATCTTGTCATATTTGTCCAATACTAGGTTATTTCGATTTCACCAATTTTATTACAGCTGATACTTAGTCAGGGCCGGACTGACGAATATTGTTATTTATAAACCTTTGCAGAAAATGATTGCTGGGAAATTGGTCTAAGAATATAAATTATAATATAAATAAATTTGTTTTTATAAATTCTGTGCATTGTAATGGTGGGATTCAGGATTGACCATTAATATCACAGGTCTTAACAAAAGCAATCTTAGTAGTGTATAACGATTAGTAGTGTATAACGATTTAATTAATAAATAAAATGGATCTGCAGCCCATATGATTTGACCAAATCGACGAGAAGGTAACTCGGTTTATGTATATCTCTTTTTAGTCATATAAAAGGATAAAGATACAAATACTTCGAGTGGGTGGTAATTATTATAATATAAACTAGCCATTAGTAACTTTTATATTATGAGTGGCCTGCCGTATTTGACACCCATGACAATATGGAAGTGTCACGCGTCAAATATTTGCTTGACCCCAACTATAACAATATTATTCTTAGAACGCCACATCAAAAATTAATTTATAAAAATTAAAACGTTGTACAAGACATCAACAAAAATGTTAACAATGTGTGTATTTAAATTATTGCAAATGCATTAAAAATGTGATATCCCATAAAATTAACTTAATGCTCCTATCTTTTAATATCGAGCATTTTTTATTATTTATTACTCTCTACTAGTCTCTCCGGTCTGTCTATAAAATGGCGTTTAATGTAAATAAATAAATTATATCATAAACCGGATGATCCATCCTATAAAATAAAAATGGTATAACAAATCAATAAAAAATTTTGTTTGTACTTACCTATCTGTTATAATTATACTGTTTAATAATGAAAGTGTAGGACACTATTGTGTAAGAAGAAAATAGATTTACTCTACTAGTGCTATATCTATCAAAATGTAATTTTGTAGCAATTTTAAAATTGCCACTATTTACTTATTTGTGCTGAATGTTAGGCTTATCTTTGATTTGTAGAGTCATATTTCCACAAAGTGCATATGTTATAGTTATTTTGTTCAAATTTGTTTACCACAGTTGAGGCATCCTTGTTTACTAAAAATCAGTCGAAATATATGGGATAAAGTGAAGTTAATATATAGATGCGAATAACGAATTGCGAATGGCAAATAATGCTCTGATTGGTCAGTTTCAAATATTGTTTTGGCGGTAAAAGTGTCAGAATTAGAGGTGTGACGATATAACTTTCACGGTTAAAAATAACCGGTTATTGAGAAATAACTGGCACTACCGGTGAACAAATATTGTCTGAAGCAGTTAACAGTTGGCGTTATTGCATCGAGCCGAGAGCGCGCCGCGCCGGTGACACGTTGCCTGCCTGGTATAACACCATATAGATACGGTATTTTTAAATAACTGATAGACAAACAACCGCTAATATATTTCACTGATACCTCAATATTTTTTGATATTTTGATATTTTGATATTATGTTATAGGTTATTTCATATCGCCGTGTGCGGTATGCGCTCGGAGTTATTATAAACGATGAAAATATCGACATACTTCAATCGCGTCATCAAGTATTCAATCTGATCACATATTATTACAATATCGACATATCTGTGGTTCAGGACGGTCGTGTTTAGGGTTGAGAAATTCTGTAATTCCTCTGCGATCGACCGGATCCGACGCCTGTTGATGTTGCTTGTTTTGTTGTAAAGTGTGGCGTTGTTTATTGTTTGTTTTTGTGTTTAATCTTTAAATTTAAAGAAATGAGATAAACTATAGAATATAGATATAGTGCATTAGGTATGTAATACGTAAACATTTAAAATGTGCGATTTAAAACGTTGTTTTATTCTCTCTTAGTTTTCTGTTTATTTTATAGTAATGTAATGATATTTTCATAAAATATTTACATAGTAGAAAAAATCGTTTATTCGACAATGAACACCTCAAAACTAAATGTATTAAAAATAAATGGTAACTGTTTAAAATAACAGTTAATCTAAAATAACAGTCACCGGTATACCGGTGATTTTAAAATAACTTATAAGCCCCCCTCTGGTCAGAGTAAAGTTTTAAGATTTAGCGAATTCGCAAGATCTAAAATCTGTGGGGCGGGAATCATAAATTCATTTCAATATTTCACGTATATTCGTGCAATTATTCTTATGAGCATGCGCCTTTGTATTTGACCAACAAGCTATTTCGAACAATTCCTATAGCCTAAAAATTTTTAAAAGCTTTGTGGTAATTTTTATAGATTTGTGATTCTAATCATAATATAAACGTAGAAATCGCAGGAGAAATAAATAAATAAAGGTAAAACGAACTAAAAATTTCCAGAGCCTGAGAGACATTTTGATGCTTGAGGTTATGTGGCTTCGTTCGGCCATTGTTTTGCCAATCGTTCAAAATGTTCAAGACTAAAAACACTAAAATATAGTAAATACACCAACGAAATTTGCATCTATATGAAATAGGACGGCAGAGGTAACTTTTCGGATGCAAAATTTGAATTCGCAATTCGTGATTCGCGTCTATATGAACTAAGAGTTCTGCGTTCGCTTTTCTGTACAAGGCGCAGCAAATAAGGCCGCATTACAGTTACATTTTTATTGCAGCAATAAGTAATTGCACGATTTTTATTGCGAGCATGCGTAGAGCGAGTTTAGTAATCAGCTGTTGTAATTGTTATTGCGATTGCGAGAAATAGCTCCAGACCTATTTTTATTGCAGGTGCAAGCGCAAGCCTGAGGAATTATTTGGTGATTTTAGTGTCACTAATCTCAAAAAAATTCTTGCGAAAATGCAAAAAGACACACTCTTCGAAAGCATTGAAAAAATTTGCCCTAAATTTATTTGAGGAAATAAAGAGGACTAACTGCTTAAACCACATGTATGAAATTGAACCAAATATTTCACCAGATATTTCAGAAAAGTGCAAGAATTTAATAATCGCCCCTAAAACTAATTCTTTTAAATTGTATACTATTGACTACAGAGATTTCGAAAAACCTGAAGAAAACGGCTTGATATAATTATGTGGGGGATATTTATTTAAAAAATGTTTAAAGCAACATTCATGTCATGTTTGTGAGGAGTATGTTGGAACATAAGGGAACAATTTTTCCTCCTAGAAAGACGTATAGAAGTACAGAAGAGAAACCTTATGGCAGATTAACTATTCCTTCAACATCTTTGCGCACTTTTAATTTCATTCTAAGATGCTACTGAATCACTATTACTTCCGTCACATAACAAGACACACACGCTCACAAAGCAAGAAATGCCAATTTCAAATTTTTCTTAAATTATAAAGTTTAAGAACCAAACGAAGATGCAATTGATATTAAAGGTTTTAGATCCGACGTAAAAATACATGCAGGAACCAGAGTACACTGAATAGTAAAGTCTGTTCAGAGATATAAGAAAGTGGCTAACTGGTCCCTATTAGGAAAGACCCGGGCCAGCTGTAAAATTGAAATATGGCCGAACAGGTCCGTATTTTGCTTAGAATTTAATCATGGTTTGTAATAAAAATAAGTATGTAATAAAATAAATCACTATCGCTATCATCATCTGTTCGAATTATTATTATTTGTGCTATATTGTTTAGGTATATGGATATAGGATTTTTCCACTTTTTCAACATGTGTAACAGAATTTGCCCAACTTTGTAAAGGGATGTTAAAAACTTCAGTCTCTATAAGCTCAAGTATACTGGAGTTGATAGTAGGGCAAATATTGTTACGACGAATGGCAGATTTCAGTTGGTGCCAAACATGTTCGATGGGATTAAATATACAATCGTATGGCGGAAGCCTTAAAACTGTATGCTCTAGATTTTTTGCATAATTATCACAGAAGTATTTCTTTTGTAGTTTTAAACTTTGTAAAACCTCAGTTAATTGCCTTTTGGTGTAATCTTCCTGAAAATAAATATCGTTATCATACATGTAGTTCTACTACGAATTCTACTGGATTCCATTAAAATTTGTCTTTTGTTAATTTTTTTAAATCTAAAACCCATATGTTGGATACACTTCCATAACGTTGGTCTGCCACACTTAACGCCGGTTTCATCTTTTTTAAGCCTCTTAATTACATTATCTAATGTAGGCACGCTTTGTTCCTCGTATAACTTGTAAATTTTACGCCGTATTATATCTTGATCACTTTCATCTACCTTTGAGAAAATGCCAGCCAGTATCGGTTATTTTTTTCCTCGCTACAATGGGATTATTCACAATTTTCCATACAGTTGATGTTGGAGTTTTTGTTAATGTGGCCGTTTTTTCTAACGCTGCTTGCTTGCTGAGCGCACGTTCAATGAGAGTTAAATAAACATTGTTTATAACTTCCTTAGTTTCCACAGAAAAGTATTTTCTGTTTTTCGACGGGGTTATCTCCTGAGATACATTGGGCTCGCACATATTTTCCATGACTCACACACGATTAAACAAACGCTGTATTACACACGAAGGAAGAATAATTACTAAGCTTAAAACTAACTAGAGTGGCTATATATACAGTCTTTGAAATATAATTTGTTTTATGGGATTAACCCTCTCATTTTGAATCAGGTAAAATCTCGGTTTTAAACCACCAAACTATTACTTTAATAATGAAATGACGTCTTCCGTATTTGAAGTTTACTTTAAGGCATTTTTAAGTACGGACCACAATTTACCTGCATTTATTCATTCATTCATTGTTTGTTTATAGCCACCCTAGGATAATCCCATTCAAAGGCAAAGTATAACTTTCTTATATCTCTGGACAGGCTTTACCAGCATGATAAAACCTTAAACTTTTGGAAAAAAATGTTTACTCAGATTTTTCGGTTCGTTCGAAGTAAAATGCTCAAGTCAATACTCATCATTAGACTGCGAACTAATCATGACCAAATCCGCCATTGTGAAAGCGAGAAGGAAACTGTCTAAATGGATTACAATGGAGAAAGAAATGAAGAAAATAAAGCTTACATAAAAAATACGTTCAATCGAAATATTTATTATTTTTCCGCATATATGGCGCCATTTATTCTGTGACCTAGGACCAGCCAACGATCTAACATGAATGGATATCGCTTATTTACATTTACACCTAACAGCCATAATAATAATATTTTATGTTCTATACAAAATGTAATAAATCATTATTCTTTAAAATACTTTTTCGTTAATTTGCAATAACACGTTGCTGATTACTATTTTGCTTATTTAAAGTACGCCTCAGCGTGTTTAAACCTTTTTTTTTAAAACGCGCGTGTTTTAAAGTTACAATGGCAACATCAACAACCCGAGAAACGTGAAGTCTAAATGTCAACTTTTTAATTATTGGTCTGACAGAAGTACCTTTTAAGGTCAAATGAAATATTACTATTAAATGTTTGAAAAGCTTTATTCAAATATTTAACAATCTTATTTTTTTAAATAAATGTGTAAAGTGCAGTTGGTATTGTTTATTTGTCGGTTTCTTAAATCAGAGGAAATACTGTTCAAATTAATACTGCTAATATTCTCGGAAGTCAAAGAGGTTGCACTTCTATTAATGACACTCCCAATAAAGTATTTATGATTTCAGAGTGTACCAATAAATAAAAATAATATAAAGTACTCGTCGATACCTGGTCTTTAAAACATCTGTTCTATTTCGAATACTCCTGCTGCACCGTCGAGCTCGCAAATCCACTTATACTTTAATATACTATTTTATGGATTATGGTTTAAATGGCTATAAGTTATGGAATCAACAAAATTAAAATATGGTGACATATCGAAATGTAGTGTTTAGGAAACCACACAAAAATGAATGGATATCGCTTATTTACATTTACACCTAACAGCCATATTAATAATATTCTTCCACTGCTAACCTATAACATCGCCATTATTGACCGATTATTAACGTTAGAAATCGTTTTTCTCTACCTCATAAGTTATTATTGACCATGGTCAATTATAAGGCATTGAAATCCATTATTGACCGATCTTCATGAATCTATTTTAACGCAGGTAACTTGATTTTTTGATTCTACAACATGAATTCATAAACATGAATAACCTGAAAGGTGATTTCTTGTGGTTAGGCAACCAAATAATTATCAATACATATTAGATTATTAGAAATGCTTCATATTGTAAAATTTCGATATAATCAATAACAAATATAGGGTACTTGTAAGAGACAATAATTCGTCATATTCATTAGGAGGACAGATTCGCGTCGTAATAAAGCTTAAAATCAGAAATGTCAAAATAAAATAATTAAAAACGGACTTTGTCACTTTAATAAATATTTTAGAAAAATATCGACACTTTGATATATCGACGAATAACTTACCATTCCTAACAGAACCTAACCTAATCTCAGGATCAAAGGAAAATAAAATGAAAACATTAGTAAAGAACACTATAACAACAAACTTGTGAAATCTGATGACATAAATGAACAAAAATTGACATTAACAAAGCCACCTGACAAAGCAACAAAATATTTTGCCAATTCCAAAGCGCAGGTAACTTGATTAAAAATATACTTATACCTACCTATAATTTTTTATAATTATTAATACTATAAAGATAAATGTCTTATAAAAGTTTGTAGTAGTGGAAAAAATATTATATTAACCACGGTTTAGACAGCTTATAGCCCTCGCCTCTTAAATCCCTCGTCGCTTCGCTCCTCGTGATTTAAACTTGCCGCTCGGGCAATGATGATGTCTGCCTAAACCTTGGGTAATAATATACTATTTACGTTCCATGTAATAAATTAATGACAATAATTGTTCTTTAAAATACTTTTTCGTTAATTTGCAATAACACGTTGCTGATTACTAGCCCTCTGTCAAGAAGTAGGTAAAGCCTATCCAGAGATATAAGAAAGTTACACTTTGCCTTTGAATGGGATTATCCAAGGGTGGCCATAAACAAACAATGAATTAATCAATAAATGCAGGTAAATTATGGTCCGTACTTAAAAATGTTTTAAAGTAAACTGCAAATCCGGAAGACGTAACTTCATTATTAAAGGACTAGTTTGGTGACTTTAAACCGATTTTTACCTGATTTAAAATGAGAGGGTTAATCCCATAAAACAAATTATGTTCTAAAGACTGTATATATAGCCACTCTAGTTAGTTTTAAGCTTAGTAATTATTCTTACTTCGTGTGTAATACAGCGTTTGTTTAATCGAGTGTGAGTCATGGAAAATATGTGCGAGCCCAATGTATCTCAGGACATAACCCCGTCGAAAAGCAGAAAACACTTTTCTGTGGAAACTAAGGAAGTTATAAACAATGTCTATTCAACTCTCATTGAACGTGCGGTCAGCAAGCAAGCAGCGTTAGAAGAAACGGCCACATTAACAAAAACTCCAACATCAACTCAATGGAAAATTGTGAATAATCCCATTTTAGCGAGAAAATAAAGAACCGATACTGGCATTTTTTCGAAGGTAGATGGAAGTGCTCAAGATATAATACGGCGTAAAATTTACAAGTTATACGAAAAACGAAGCGTGCCTTCAATAGATAATTTAACTAAGAGGCTTGAAAACATGAAACCGGCGCTAAATGTGGCAGAACAACGTTATGGAAGTGTATCAAATACATGGGTTTTAAATTTAAAAAAATTAACAAAAGACAAGTTTTAATGGAATCCAGTAGAATTCGGGAATGACGATCCGAATATCTACAAAATATTAGGATTTACAGAGATCAACTTGACTCAAGCGGCAAGTGTAAGACAAGCGCGCTATCAAAAAAGGGTTAACGAATTACGATTTTGCATTCTGGATCTAAAGACAGATGGATTCCAAATGGACTTTCTCTGTCTGCAAAAAACATTAAAGATTCTTTTCTGGATTACCATGAGGATACCACTGCTAATTTATTTTAAGATTGGTTTAAAAACAAGCTAATTCTAAATATACTTCCGAATAGCGTAATTGTAATGGACAATGCAAGCTACCATAGTAGGCAAGACTCCCTCAAATGATACAAAAGCAACAATCCAAAACTACATGTATGATAATGACATTTATTTTCAGGAAGATTACACCAAAAGGCAATTAATTAAGGTTTTACAAATTTTAAAACTACAAAAGGAATACTTCTGTGATAATTATGCAAAAAATCTAGGGCATACAGTTGTAAGGCTTCCACCATACCATTGTATATTTAATCCCATCGAACATGTTTGGCACCAACTGAAATCTGCCATTCGTCGTAACTCCAGTGTACTTGAGCCTATAGAAACTGAAGTTCTTAACATCCCTTCACAAAGTTGGGCAAGTTCTGTTACACATGTTGAGAATGTGGAAAAATCATATATCCTTATAAACAATATAGCACAAAAAATAATTAGAACTGATGATGATAGCGATAGTAATATTGATACATTAAGTGAATAATTATTATAAGTACCGAATAATTTGTATATTTTTGTAATCATAAATATAATTTTTAATAATAAAATAACTTGTAATTTCACATTTAAACATAAATAAAATATTATTTAATGTCTTGCTTATTTTTAAACAAACCATAATTAAATTCTGAGCAAAATACGGACCTGCTCGGCCATATTTCAATTTTACAGCTGGCCCGGTTCTCTTCTAATAGGGATCAGTTAGTCACTTTCTTATATCTCTGAACAGACTTTATATTGATTTGGTTCTCGTATTAAAAATATATTTTTCTAAATCCCATGAGTCCAGCAACAATTCTTTATATATTTACCCAAGAGCAATGTGGCTTTTACTATGACCTTCTGCCTTCATCCTTCTAAGGAAGTAATAAAAAAAAAGTAAACCTAGGGAAAAGAAATTAGACGTGTTTAAGTGATTTAAAAAAAGTATTGTCTGATTGTTTCACATAAGAGGATGATAAAACACGGTAAACATAATTGTGTCAGAGACGCTGGCCAGGGTTTAAATTAAATTATTTGTTCTAAGCTTTGTAATTAACTTTTATAACAAAGATAGTAATTCTTTTTATTGTTGAAGTTGCGTCATTTTAATTAACTTTCTAACTTGTAGATAGGATGGTTTCATGCATCTTGTATAATAGAACTTCAGATATAACTTTTATATTTTAAGGGATTATTCCAGTAGCTATATACTCGAGTATATACCCATTTCATTCTATATTTTAATTACTGAACTAAAGAATAGTGCTTTCAATAATGTGCATGCCATTTTACATGCCCTGGTGTCATATATTAATATACCTTCCTAGTATACAGAGTGGAGTGGATCAATGAGTGGTGCGATGCGAATTTGCTATCGTTTAATATTTCAAAGAATAACATATTATTGGGATTTCGCTGTGGTCTGGATAATGTTTATCTGGAGGACGAGGCGATCCTTATGCCTGATGTTAGTAAATTTTTGGGACTGTATATGGACACCAATCTCAAATTTGAGAACCACATAGTAAATTTTTGTCAAAAGCTATCTTCTGGTTGCTATGCTATTAGGATTATCTCAAACAATCTGGGCTTTTATTTGGCAAAATACTCATATTATGCTCTGATTGAGTCTCATTTTCGTTATGGTATTTGTTTTAGGGGATCTTTTTTTCGTTTGTTTCTTAATAACTCCATTTTACCTCTTTGTTGTATATTTATCCTTAAAACTGTTTGCTTAATGCTTAAAAAATTTCAAACAAAGTGAGCCGTCTATTCCCACCCATTATAATACACGTCAATCATTTCTTCTAAACTTACCAATTCCACGATCTAGCCTAATTAAAAAATCTTTAATTTATGGCGGAAAAAATATCTTTAATCACTTAGCACTTCATTTGAGAAAGCAACAGTGCCTGGGGAGGTTTAGTAGACTAGCCAAAAAACTATAACTAGAAAAAGTATATTACACTCTTGATGAGTATTTTGACGACGTGTTGAGATAAAAAATGATCACGTTAGCTAACTCGACTATTTAAATTTTTAATTATTATTCTTTACTTGTTTTCTAGTATATTTATTAATTTTATGTTGTTTTGACTTTAACGATTTAACCATGTCTCCTTTCATTAATTAATGTTGTTGTACTCTTGTGTTCTGTTTGGTATGACCTCGTTACCCTTGTATATTATACATTTGTCAACAAGATCTGATATTCTTAGGACAATAAAGGATTTTTTGATTTAATTTGATTTGTCTCACTATAGCCCACGAGGTATATTATTATTATGGAATTGATAATAATATGGGACGACCCACAGTCGACCAGTAGTGTAATAGTAAAAAAGAAGGAACTCTTTAAGGTTTGAAAAAATGAAAAGTTTTTTAACCTGAATCATCCAAGGGTACTGAATACATTAAATACATTTATCGATAGTGAGCTACCCACAAATTTTAAAGTTAAATTATAGGCTGGAGTCAAAATATTTGTATGTAAATTCATCGCAAGATAGAAACAATGCAAATAAAATCAACGAACGCTTAATAAGAAAAATGTAAGTGGCTTGACGGAGAACTACACTTACCAGAAATATTCCAAGGCAAAATATTTTCTTCAGTTGCACAATCTAAAAGACGAATGGGTACGCCCAAAAAGTTTTTCCGATAGTTCTCAAAAAACAAATTAAAGAGATGTTAAACTACTGGCTTATGGTATTTGTTCTGAGAAACTATCATACCACAGCATCACGCCTAAAGAAAAGTGGAAAAAGAATTGCCCCACAACTTGTAAAACTTCCAGTTAATTATTCATTTCGAACTTTTAAGAAAATAATGCAAACTTATCTTTATCTCCTGTAATGCAGACTAAGATATTGTAGATTTAGGCATAAGAAAAAATGACTGCAATAACAATTCAAAGAGGTGCAAAGGCTAAGGGCGCTAACATCTATCCCCCATAATATTATGTTATAGCTGATATTAATAAGCAGTGTTACAAAGAAAATAGTTTAGTTACGAAGACTGAAGCAGGTATTGCTTCTACATGTTCCCGATAACGTAACAGATATTAGCGTTATATATAAGTGAGGTTTAGATGACAGTGGCGGGCACAGCATATATAAACAATATTTTTCTAGCAATTGTTGTTCTGATTATGTTCAATTGCCGTAGGGGAGAGTGTAGTTAGTACCTCGGGGTAATTTTTAGTCTTTTTCTATTAAAGATTCCAGAATTATATGTTTACAAAGTTTAGCCAACGCATCTAATACCTTGGCTATTGTGCTTTGTAAATTGGTTTTGAATCGCATTTGTAGCTTAATAGTTAGTTAAAAAAAAAACGTTTTTAGTTAGCCCTTGCACGTTGACCCAAGGTACAAACTGGTAATGTACCTTGGACCAGCATATGTTGCACCTTGGGACGATTATGAAAAAAAAAAGAAATTAGAACAGATTTTGCAAATTTTTATTTGAGAACACAAAATAATGAAAACGTGATGAAAAATAAATGATTACAGGAACAATATAATACAACTTAATCTATTGACGATACATTATCCAAGTTTAATATTGAAAAAAATATATATATATAAAAAAGTTATTTTACATTCTATCCGCTAAAATTGGGCATCATGACGTGCAGTTCCGTTTATTGTGCACAGCTGTGGAAGCTTACGTAAAATATCAGTGAGTAGAAAATCGTAGAAAAAGTTTTGGTTGATTTATTAATAAACTTATTGGTATTCAAGGTTCTCCGTAAATATTTAGTTCATTATTTTCATTATTATCCCCACAGTTTATTATTTCGGCAACATAATACGTAAAAGATTTTCTTCCAGTCACTTTCAATAAAACAAATTCCACTTTGTTTATCTCGTCAGTTTTAGATAATTCGTATATCTTCTGATCATTTAATAATTCTTTGAGGACGACATGTTAAAAAAAGAGCTTTTAAAAATAGTGCCAGAAGATAAGTCAAGTTTTTATAACTAAAGGGGTGTGACAATCCGATTTTGTCACAAATGAATTATTATAATCTAATACCTCATAGCATGTCTGACTTGTATTGTCTCTTTTAAAAATTGTATTTTGCCTTTTTAGAACAATGTTTTGTTCCCTGTATAAAAGTAAATACGTACCTAAGGTCAACGGCCTCTGTTTTCGTTGTCTTTGACCAAGCAGGGCTACATTACCCTCCTATTTTAAATCACACATCTCCCTGGAATATACTCTCCGAGACTTATACTAGTACTTTATTATGCATTTCAAATATATTTCCTTGTTTACAATTTTCATCTTCACCTGTCAGATTGGCTAATGAATTTTGTAGGTTAATATTCTTCTTCTTGTTGCAAGGTCAGGGCTAGCTCCACGACCATCCTGGAGGTTTCCAGCTTTTCCTGTGGCAAAGCTGGTGGCGCTTGTTAACCCCCGCGAGCAAGGGCAATTGGCACGCGTGCTCCACAGCTAGTGCTGCTCGTGCTCTCTGACCACCACTTATCATTTTTTTTGCTTTCAAAAATTAATTTAATTAAATTGAATTACTCTAATTTTATTTTATTAGTCGATTTTAAAATTGCGGTTCGACTTTTTCAGCAGTGTTCATCACAGCATCGCTGATAAGTACTATCTCCTCCCTTTTTTTGATAATAAAATAAATAATTATTTTTTTTGATTGTTTATTTTATTTATTTTTACTAAAGTAAACAACAGTAATATACGCGTTACAGGGGAAAAGAAATGTGAGACTTGGACAACCTGATGGAAGAAACGGTGGAACCACTTATTATTATTTTAGTTGACTCCACAGACGATTTCTTCGAATTTAGCATTGTATATTCTTGTAAATGTGACCTGAACAGTTTTTATATTAGGATAATAAACTTAATAAACTCAAATGTATGACTTTTTTGTACACCATAAATATTGCATACGTAAGAATAGAATTAAAACTACCTGCATTGTAACTGAAGAAGATATTCTTTCAGTTTAAAAATAATATGTTCAAATTGTAACCCAAAATTTGTATTTTGCATTTATAATGAGGGTAACTTGCAGTCAGGCAACAGGAAACGCAGCATATCAAGCAAAACTAAGCCCATTAAATTTGGATGAAGCATACGGGAGATACAGCAATTTAAGAAACATTTTTTTTGTAAGTTTCCCCACCCTTATTACCAAGGATACAAGACAAAGTGTTATAAACTAAAAAAATTATTGAACTGTTTGTGTCTGTCATTAAAACAATACCCTAATATAGCGATTATTCAATACAGTTTGACTTTTTGGCTATATCCTAGCAATTGCGTCACCTCGCGGTTATTTTGGAAACTTTAAAATATTTTATATCAATTTGTATTAGTCGATTTAGTTAATAAAATCTTTATCCTAACTACGTAAGGTTTATGGCATCCATAATATGGTACCTCTTCAACCAAAGTGGAGCAGCCTGTATATACAGTGTGTGTCCCCGGATCGACGCAACGAGAGGTGAAAAAGGCTGAAAATGTTTGAGTTAAAACTTTATCTTCTGGGGTTCAGCCCTGCTTGGATAGAAACTAATTTGAGGCATAATTTTAATTTCGAAAAATCAAGTGTGCTTTGGAAATTTTCAAAAAACTTTTTTTCCCACCAGTAAAGTGCTTGATTTCTAGGAGATACAAAAAAATTTTATTAAGAAAAGATGTTCGGAAATAATAAATGGTAAAAATACAAAATTTTAAAATCCTATGCCTACTTTGATGTTTTGCATTATTTTTATTGCACGCACCCCCCTTATTGAAGATATTAAAAAATTTCGTTAAGAAAAGTTGTTCAAAATAATAAATTAAACACGATCGGTTTATAAGATATATCAAAAAATTAATTTGTTTCAATAGTAACATTAACAACGGTTTATACAATACATCAAAAAATTAATTTATTTCAATACTAACATCAACTGAAAGATTTATTTATTCAATAAGTTCCTCAATGTTTTCCCGAAATGCAGTGAAAGCTGCTCTTATCTCCTCCAGGGGAATAGAGTTTATTGCATCTGTGATGCGATTTTTCAAAACTTCTACGTCATTTGGAAGCCTATTCAAATATACAATTGGTTTTATTCGACCCCAAATATAAAAATCCATTATTGTTAGCTCTGGAGCTCTGGGCGGCTATAAAATGGGACCAGCATTGGCTATCCATCTTTCTTGAAAATGCTCATTGAGCCATTCACATACCCGAAATGTCGAGTGGGCAGGGCAGCCGTCGTGTTGAAAAATATCTTGGTTCGTATGGTAGTTCGTCAAGAAACTGATTTAGGATATTTAAATAAGTATGTTGATTAAGTCTTCCCTCAATAAAATATGAACCAATTACACCACAATGATAGGAAATCGCACACCAAACATTAACTTTTTTAAAATACTGCCGCCTAGAATTTATTACATAATTTGGATTATCTTTAGACCAATATCGGCAATTCTGTGATGAAGGTACACCGTTAGTGGTAAAAGTCGATTCGTCTGAGAAAACAGTATTTTTATGGAAATTTCGATCTTCTAAAATCTTCTCACCTAAAGTTAGGCAAAATTCCAACTTTCGGGATTCATCCCCTCTTCTAACGTGTGACGAAATCTAACTTTATATGGTTTATTTGCTTCATAAATGCGTTGCAAATGTGATTTGCTAACACGAGTCTCCTCGTATCGCTTTCTTAGTGACAACTTTGAATTTTTGCGTAATGAATCCATTGCTAACACAGTACCTACATCATCTTCATCAAAGTTCTTCTTCTTTTTTAGTATATTATGTACAGTACCGGTAGTAACAAATTTTTTAACCAGTCTGGATACTGTAGATTGAACTAAAACTGTGTTCGGAAATTTCATATTAAATCGCCTGATAACCTCTGGAATAGATAATTCACCTATGCCATAACATTGAATTAGATAGATCCGTTCTGGTATAGTAAGCATAGTTGATATTTCACAGTAATGTTTTCGAAAGTTCGGATTAGTTTCGGAGCACAGAACACTACAACAATATTAAAAATACCAAACTATTTTTGACAACAAACTGTCAAAATATTATTTTATTCTTTTTCTTCCATGGCATACTATTTTTTTGTGAATAGCATTGAAACAAATTTATTCATATTTTAAAGGAAGTTAATTGCTTGTTATTTTCATGTTCGCATTTCTTTACTTATCTATATGTCTATTAAAGGGAATAAAATAAACCGATCGTGTTGAATTTATTATTTTGAACAACTTTTCTTAACGAAATTTTTTAATATCTTCAATAGGAGGTGCGTGCAATAAAAATAATGCAAAACATCAATGAAGGCATAGGATTTTAAAATGTTGTATTCTTACTCATTTATTATTTCCGAACATCTTGTCTTAATAAAATTTTTTCGTATCTCCTAGAAATCAAGCACTTTACTGGTGGAAAAAAGTTTTTTGAAAATTTCCAAAGCACACTTGATTTTTCGAAATTAAAATTATACCACAAATTAGTCTCTATCCAAGCAGGGCTGAACCCCAGAAGATAAAGTTTCAACTCAAAAAATTTCAGCCTTTTTCACCTATCGTTAAGTCGATCCGGGGACACACTGTATTCAATTATATGTGCAGGGTTGTCGTTATGTACAGAAACGGTCACATATATCAGGCCTAGCTTAAAAAATAATTACAAAATTTCCTACCTGAGAGTTCTTGGGGATGTATGATTCAATGGTAATATTTGAAATGTTGCCAAGTTTAGCGTTTCCGTGATACTGTAAGTAACCTCAGTTTTTTAAATGTGTAGATTAAATGTTGCTTTGTCTGAAAACAATATTTGGTTTATACTTAATATTCGCATTTTGGTTCATCCTGTCCATCATTATCTCACAAAATTCAATTCTTCAATCGAAATAATCCTCATTCAATTCTTGCAGCAAGTAAATTCTGAACTGTCGAAAATGCACTTCTGTTACCACCAGTTTCGATAAATCTTTTTAATGTTTTGTAAGCAGTTGATTTAGAGAGTTCCCTATTTGGATGTAGTTCATTGATGATAGCTACTACTTTCGCAAAACTTCTTTTTCTATTACCATACTCAGTAATTACTAAAATTTGTATGCGTTCGGTTTCACTTAAATGAGCCATTATTATAACAGAATGTTTTGAACGTAAGCAACGACATATCTCGAAACAATCACAACTTTAAACCTTACAAAGTCTCGTTGTTTTTCAAAACCAACTATGATATTTTGATTTTGTAAATTAACGACACTTTGTATTACAGTTGTCATTATTTCGAGACATGTCAAAAGTTGCTTAAGTGAAAAACATTTGCTAATATTTTTGAAGCAAGTTCGGGCATATTGGACGGTTTTCATACATTTTAATTAAAAAGCCATGTTTCCATATTTAAAAAATCAAGTAAAATGGGAATTTGACATTTGGGGTTTTGATAATATTAGGAAGCTGATTTGATAACAACAACAAATGAGTGATTTAAATGACTGAATTTACTAACCGTATCACAAAAATGGTAAACTTGGCAACATTTTAAATGTTATCATTGAATCCGAGCATTCCCAAGAACCTCCAGATATTAATTTTGTAATTTTTTTAAGATGGGTCAGATATGTGACCGTTTTCATACATAACGACAACCCAGTATACCACTTTGGTTCTTGAATGTTTTTTTACGTCAGGCCTAAAACCTTTAACATCAATTGATTATTCGTTTAGCTTTTACACCTTATCATTTACAAAGAAGGTAAAATTAGCATTTCTTGCCTTGATGAGTGTGTCTTGTTATCTGGCTGGAAGTATTAGTTATGCCGTAGTATGGCGCCTCAAATACCTTAAATCATAACTAGGTACAGTGCCTCTCTACTATTCTAGTGTCTCTCAACTGTATTTTAGTGCATCTCTACTATTGAATTTAACCGATGATAGGCAAAGGTAAATAGTCTTTTGGGAGTTTGTAAGTCGAGTCTGGTCTTGCACTTGTATGTGAGTTGGTGATTTCAGGGTTTGTCGATACATCTGTGCGCTTGTAATAGTCTGTAACAATTTTGAGAAAAAATTCGTCTAGAGTTGGAATTCGAAAATCTTGATGCAGTATCTGATTCATCGTGTAACGGGGGACATATGAGATCAGTTTCAGAGCCCTATTTTGAATAACCTGGAACTTATTCAGCTCAGCTCTGCTTATGTTGCATCAGAAAGGCGCACCATAAGTCAGAACCGGCCTGACTAGTACCTTGTAGAGATTAACTTTGATGCGATTACTGAGTCTACTTCGCCTGTGAAGCAGGGGGTAGATGGAGACCAATTGGCGCAATGCAAGCTTGACTCAATTGACTGAGTTCAACCTCCAGTTCAGTTTCTGGTCAAAAGTAAGTCACAGGTATTTGACCTCCTGGCACCAGTTCAACTCAATTCGATTGACCCTGAGCCTTGTTTCAGGCCTTCGTACTTGACTTTTTGGAAAGAAAATGACCTTTGTTTTGGCGGGATTCAAACGAATCTTCCAATTCGAAAGCCATTTTTCCAACTGATTAATATGGCGCTGCATCCGCGGGTAACGATCAGCCACGGTTGCTTAGAGGTAGTCGTAATTGCAGTATCGTCAGCGAACAGATAGAGCTGATTCTGCCTATCACGCGGAATGTCATGTGTATAGATATTATACAACATCGGGCAGAGAGGTGAGCCTTGCGGCACTCCCGCCCTGATGTTTCTCGTTAAGGAGAGTGCGTTCTCTGACGAGACTGCAAACCTTCTATTCTCAAGAAAAGAAGCTACTACCTTGATGAGGTAGTTCGGCGCTCCGGGTATTATCATCTTAAGTATGAGACCGTTATGCCAGACCTTATCAAAGGCTTTACTAACGTCAACGAAAATCGTTACCGTATAGGCTCGTCTGTTGAAGCCCTTTAAAATGTTTGAAGCTAGACGTGTTGTCTGCCTGACTGTGCAATGTTCGGCTCTGAATCCAAACTGTTCATCAAGCAGCACATTTCGCTCAAAAACAAAGCCGTTTAAGCGACTTAGAATAATTCTCTCGATTATTTTACCCAGGCTAGGCAGCAGACTAATGGGTCTGTAACTTGTCGGTGCCGTGGGATTCTCAGCTTTCTTGTGTATGTATGTCGGGTAAGTTTCGCAACGCCGCATTCTTTAAACCCTTTAAATCCCGGGGCTTTTTTCCTATTCAAAATGTTAACAAGGCACTTTACCTCGTTCAGCGTAACCTGAGGAAATAACTGAACGGGGTGGTTGATTGTTTTGTAAATTGGCACCGTTCTGGCGACCCTAGCATCTCTGGGCACGTCATTACTTGGATTTTCACTGAATTTGTCATAGAGTTTGTCCGCTAGCAATTCAGCTTTATCCTTTGCGTCCGTCAGGATTTGACCCGTTTCCTGATTTCTCAGGTATGACATCGGGGCTCTAACGCCTCTGATCAAAGTTTTAGACATTCTGAAGACAGAATTATCTTCGATGGCAAAACTCTGAACTTTATCGTCCCATAAATTGGACTCGCGCTCGATGAGCATTTGTCTGATAACAGCGGCCTCCCGATTTGCCTCGGCCTTGATTCGAGGATCTCCAGTACGGTACGTCCTATTAGTGTCTTTTTATGCTTTAGTCGATTTTTAATCCTGATGCGATTTTTAATATCGTCTGTCAAAGCCCAGTATTTCGAATATTCGGACACTTCTGTGACTGATGACTGTGCAAGAGCCATGTTGATATCATCCGTGATCTTAGCTACCGCGTCATCAATCTCTCTCACGTTGCGTGGCGGTTGCAACGGATCGACACTTGCTAAGAGATTGTTGTGTGTCATCCAATTCGTAGAGGTGTGGGTAATGAAACCTCTTCCTCTTTACAGCGGAGTGCCCACTTCAATAATTACTGGTATATGGTCCTAGCTAAGATCACAAATGGCTACCGGTTGTAATAGCTGAACTAAGTTCTTAATCAGAAAAATGTCTAGAATATCCGGAAGATCACGCGCAAGCATGTGGGTTTGCTCCTCCGGTGGTAGAATGTGGTAATTTAAAGCTTTGGAAAAATTAAATAAGGTGCGATCCCTCGGATTTGAATACCTAAAACCCCAAACCGTGTGCTTGGCGTGGAGGTCACCCCCTATAATCGTTCTATTATTATTGTTAAAAATTTTTGCTAGACAGTTGCCTGAGAAACCCACCGACGGACTACAGTAAACCGACCCCAGGTGTACGCGTTGATTATTTTTGAATCTTATTGAAATAGCAGTCCCCTCAATATGGGGACAGTTGTTAGGACCTGGCACATCTTGCGCAGATATGTGTTTTTTGACCAGAATCATGGTTCCACCCCCGCGTCTATTTAGGCTATCGTTCCGGATAACCGTGTAGTTCGGAAAAGAAAACCTTTCTCCCTTAAGCCAAGTCTCTTGGATAAGAAACACATCAATCTCGTTTCTCTCAACAAAATCGATAAGTTCCATTTTCCGTTGCTTTATGATACAGACATTAAAAGTAGCCATTTTGAAATAAGCCGTCTCCTGTTGTGCGGCCATTTAAAGATTTGCTTTCAAACAGGAGCTCGCGATGTTTTTAAACTGAGCTTCCATTAATTTGGTGAACCGTGCAAGGAAGTCTTGCATTGTGGACTGCAATTCGTGCTCCATAACTGCTGGTATTGGTTGGACCCAGTATACAATTATTATTTATGCAGCTTTGATTTGCCTACATCGATAAGACGCAGCCAATTATACATTTAATTTAAAGGAAAAGTAGGGGAATTAAAGGGGGTGGTGGGGCTGAAGCCTCCTACACGGCTCCCATATTTCCACTATATATTATAAATAATCTCTATTGCATATTGAAAGGATTGATAGGAATATTTACGCCGTACACTAATATAAATCCATCTGATCCTAAAGCCCTTGATTATGTCATTCTATAGCGGTTTGATCTCTTATTTCAAAAGTTACCTCCCATTTTAATGATGTTTTTTTCAATCAACAAACAAAAAAGTGACAACAGTGTGCGAATATGCATGCAATTTGTTGGCATTGTTTTCAAGTTTTTTGATATATTGTGAGCGATTTAATAGGTAATTTTGCTGGCACCTAGTGCGGCAAATGGTGATACGTCGGAGTAAATAAGTAAACAGGAATAGTGCTTTAAAATAGGAAAAAATAATACTCAATCAAACGCGGTTGTTTACCATTCCTGCGTAGTGGCGGCGAGCTCGCTGACGACGTTCTCAAAATGCAAGAGGTGGACATCTGTAACATGTGCAATTCAGTTGTACTTGATAACGAGGACGGCCTATTATGTGAGAAGTGCTACCTTTCTACCATACCCTACTACATATAGAAGCATAGAGAATACCTAAACATGTCCCAAAAAGCCTACAACCAATTCAGTAAATATACCCAACCCTGGGCATGTGACGACTGTCAGCAGCAAGGCAAGCCCAATAAAAAACAGGTGCCAAACAAGAACTACACCATAGATGACGAAATGTGAAAGCTGCAAGATATGGTCCAACGGTACAATGCGCTCTTTAAGAAATTTGAAGATCAACGTCAGATTAATGAGAAACTTTATAGTGTACTTTCGAATATAAAAAAAAAACTGAAAGATATAGACCCTGTTGGGGAAACGTGTATTAAGACGTCAAAGAAGCTAGCTTAGTAAATGATGTGTGCATGCCATTTCAATCTCTGCAAATTTGTTTGCAAATTACCGCAGTTATTAGCATTCAGTCACGTAGCTAGTAGTACTTGTAAAACGTCATTGGTCAAGCAAGTGTGGTCTTATCCACGCTTTAAGATTTAGGGCCTTTATGGGCAATTAATGGTTTCTTTTTAAGCAGAACTAAGCAGCTAGCGTTTCCTCGTTATCTGGGTACGAAATTGAATTCCCTACGATACCGGGGCGTTTTAGCGATGTACTTTCAAGCGATAGTTAGGGACAAAGAGTAACAAAGCGGTTAGTAATGTAAACGTTAAGCATCGACCAGTGTATTTGTCGTGAGTCCTTGTAATATGCTACTATAACCTGCATTAAGGAATAAAAACTCAAGTGTTTAAGTAAACAATAATTGTTTTAATCAAGGGTATCAGAAAGTTAGCGAACCAGTGAGCAACTCTATGTATAGGCCACGTAGTAAAAACTAATGTAACCACTAGGGAATTAATCCAGTGCACCATCAGACCCCAGTATACGATCTTAATTATTATTTTACGTTACGTTACAATTTTTAAGAGAGGCACAAAATATGTACGCCACTGCCGCTTTCTCTTTTGATAACACAGTTATATAAACAGTTTAGTGTCGAATGCGAAGAACCTTTCGATAATTTATTGATTTCGGCTTTGTTTAGGAAATAAATGAAATTTTGTCAACCTCTTATAGCGATATGCAAATAAATGTTATTTAATATTTTAGTTGAAAACTGTTGGTCACGCAACATAAGGACTAGGAATCATTTTTGCTAACTGAAAAAATTTTGAAAATGATATTGCTTTTGAGAAAAAACAGCGGCAAATTATATATTTCGTTAAAAATATCAAAATATGTGTTAGCGCGAACGCCACTGGTAGAAGTAGAGCAAATTATTTTAATGATTTTTATGCAATTAATGTGCTTTTATGTCTCAAGAATATTAAGGCAAAATCGTTTTCTTTTTTTAATTTTCAGCCCCCTGTATCTTAAAATTAAAGCGACTGTGGACCTATGTTGATAGGAACCATTTGTTTTACTTATTGACAATGAATTACCACACGAGCGATGGCACATATTTCTTGAAACACCCTGTGTAAGAGTTGCATTAACAGTTTACATTCGAAAATTTTGTTATATTGATGATAAAACAGTTCGTTCACCGCTGGTAAATTACCGAGTCTCTTCTAAGAGATTCATTAATTAACTTGCACATTGACGACCCAATTAATATTGCCAATAATTTGAATAATCATTTTGCGAAAATTGGTGAGTCGCTTGTGGGCGACCTAGAAAGCGAAATTAGAATTATGCGTCCCGATACTTTCTCTGTGTGTAATGAGGTGACATCTCCTTGTGGACCAAAAATAGAATTAACTAATGAAAATGAAATAATACCAATCATATTGGACCTGAAAAAAAATTCGGCTCCGGGACAGGACGAGATAGCGGTTAGAGATGTACTTAAGTTGAGAACTACTATTACGAAAGTGGTAGTTAAGTTAGTGAATACTGTCCTGATGAACGGTCGGTTTCCAGATGAACTAAAAATAAGTAAAATAAGCCCTATTTTCAAATTAGGAAATTAAAAATATATAAACAACTACAGTCCGATTTCCGTACTAAGCATATTTTCAAAAATTATTGAAAAAGTTATTAGTGATCGAATGATGCGACACATAAATCACAATATTTCAACTAATAAGTACCAGTATGGTTTCCTAAACAAATAACGGCACTCTAAGCGCTTCAGTTGATTTTGTTAACCATGTCTCCAGAGCCCTGGATAATGAACTTATAGCAGTGGTAGTACATGTAGACTTAAGAAAAGCCTTTGATGTAGTCGGCGTTGTCCCATTATAAAAAATAAGGGGTTCAAAGGACAAATGCTCGATTTAATTGAAAGCTACCTAGGTCAGTAGTGTGAATAGTGAGGTGACCAATCCATACGGTGTCCCCCAAGGTTCGGTCCTCGGGCCGGTGTTGTACCTCCCTGTACATTCTCAATTTAAAGTGCACGGGGCTTAACGCAAAATACTTCACTTTTGCAGATGATACTGCCCTAGTGTATACAGGCGCAAATGAACAGGAGCTGTGCAGGGAGGTTAACAGTGACCTTGAAAGGTACATAGACTGGCGTTATTTCAACAGGCTTAAGATCAACATTGATAAAACTAAGTATATGATGTTCAAACAGAAAAACAAACAAATGGGAAACTTCGCTGTTCTCATAAATAATGTACCTTTAGAACGGGTTGAAAGAATTAAGTGTCTGGGTTTAATTGTGGATGAAAATATGAACTGGTCTAACCATGTTAATAATATTTGCGATAAAGTTGTATCGTAATAGTAACCAATGATCGCAGCGATGTTTATGCGCAGGAATTACTTATCAGATAAAACCAAACCAATGGTGTATAATGCATTTTTCCTACCACATATGGGGCATGTGTGCTATAACAAATATTAATAAAATTAAAATCCTACAAAATTTTATTTTAAAGATACTCTATAACTACGATAGGCTCACTAATATTGATACATTGTATCAGGAACTAAACACATTTAAATTGGACACTTTACTGCAAATTGTGCACTGCAAACTTGTGTATAGAATATTAAATAGACACCAAAAATCAAATGTAGAAATATTACTGTCGAATCAAGTACATAATAATGAAACTAAAATATTCAACGATATAGGCATATCCAATAACCACTACAACAAATATAGGTCGGAATAACCCAATTGTGAACGCATCAATCGACTTTCTAATAGTATAAAGTGTACAAAAATAAATTCATTGTTTATAAAAAACGTGAAGAACAATCTCCTAAACTTACAAATAACAAAATAATTCGATTGCACTGTTAGCAGGTTAGTTTTTTGAGGCCAGTGCTCACCCAACAAACATATTAAGTAACGAAGCAGGACTTTTGAGCGCAGGCGTTTAGGCTTAAGGCCCCCATTCATTGGCGAGCGCGGTCGTCCAACATTGTTAGGCTTGCCATATGTTCGCCGGTGTGTGTATGGCGCCAACAAGAGCGCGACCGCGCTCGCTGGTTTTCAGTTCAGTTTGAAAACTTGGTTGGGCGTGCTGTTGTGCTCGTCGCTTGCTCGCCAGTGTGTAGTAGGCGGACAAGAAATATTAAAGTAAAACGCATTATTTTTTAATTATTAAGGGTTAAAAATGGGAAAAAAGCAAAACGAACAAAAGTTTATTAAGGATTTTATTAGTGTATATAGAGAACATACTGCGTTATGGAAAATTAAGTTCCCTGAATATTCTAATAAGTTTGTGAAAGAAAAAAAATATGATGCACTTCTAGAAATTTATAAAAAATATACAATTTTGAAAATGTTACGAAAGACACAGTAAAAAAAAATTCTTCAATGCGGACTTCGTTCAGAAGAGAACACAAAAAATTTAAGACTCTTAAATCTGGTATTGGTGGAGGAGAAGTTAAGGAACCTAGTTTATGGTACTATAACCTACTTCTTTTTACTGCTGATGATGAAGAGCCTAGAGACACAATCAGCAATGAAGGTAGTGCTGAGAACGGAGAAGCAGATGTATATACCTAATTACTTAAAATAAATATATGTTGTCTTCATAACGGCATAACTTATTAGTGATAAACTGAATGACTCTAGACCCCAGTGCTACGACACACTGCATATAGGTACTAAAATACGTTGTTGGGATACAATGTTCGTGCGTGTGTGGCGAGAGGGGCGAACAGCCCCAAAAAAAAATGACAACAATGTTGGCCAACCGCGCTCGCCAATGAATGGGGGCCTTTAGGCTTTTGGGCACCGGCGGTTAGGCGCGGTACATTTGGGCTTAGGTTTTTTTGGCGCCGGGACTTTTGGGCGCCTATCGTTAGGTTATGACTTTCATAGAAAATAGCATTGAAAAAATGCATTTGTGAATTGTCCTTTATAAATAATAAACCAAATTTACCTAAAAGTTAGGTATTTAATTTCATTTGCAATTATTATTAATACAAATTATATCAAGAATTTACTTAACCATAAGCTTTAATTCATGTGTTTATAGCATAAGCTCCTAAATAATATTTTATTTTTCACCCTTAATAATAATTAAAAGTCATAATGAATGTTTAGGTATTTTATGTCATTTCAATATTGTCAATGATGTCAATGTCAATATTCAGTTTTTGCCTCGATTTGTTAAAGCAAACACTACTATTAAATTATGGCTACAACCAAAAGTTCCGTAACGAACAGAGGAAAGGAAATACTTTTCTATGAAGGTTTTTCCCATATCTTCAATAAGGAAAGCAAGGATAATTCAAAGAAGTTCAAATTCATGGGCGCCTAAATTTCCTTACGCCCAAATGGACGTCGCCCGAATGCCTTGCGCCCATACGCCGGCACCAAAATGCCGACGCCAAAACGCCTCTGTCCAAAAGTCACGTACCGATTAGGTAATTTAGACCAGAACGGACGGAAGATAATCCTAAATTGGCAAATATTTGCTGATTTTTGCCTTACCTAAATGTTTTCTTAAAAGTCGCAAAAGATTCGAACTCTAATATCTAAGTGAAGATTTGGATATCTAGAACTTAGATAATTTGTTATAGGGAAGTCTACTTTTAGTTTAATTTACCTAGTTAAAAATTACAAATAAATTGCCTCTTTAAGACATTAAAAATATTTAATCCTAATAAGAAATATGATTAAGTCATAATTTACTTATTTGTTACTTAATATATGTATTCAAAATTAAGGAATTTTTTGGCCATTACGCTAGGTAAATATTGCCTAATTATTGCCTAAAAAAAGTCCAAATAATTTACTGACCATGTAGTTTTAGAAACGAGTAATATTTTGGATAATTTAGCCATAAGAATTGTTTCTAAAGTTATAGACCTTTTGTGGTTAAAAATTGAGCTACTTCATAACTTTCTGATTAGCCGCAAAGGCTAACATTGCTTGTATAATTGACCTGTTAGAAAAGTTGTCCTGATTGAGGCCGTAGATTACAAATTACAAATTACCTTCAAGTTATATGTTCCCTTTATATACCTTTAACGAGATTTGTTTATGTTTTCAGTTGTGTCTGTATTTTCTTTCTTAAAAGGCGTAGCGGGGTAACATTTGCAATGCCAAAACAAAATTCGAATAATAAGAAAATAAAAGCATACAGACATACTACACAATATTACAGGATGATCAAGAAAAATCATATTAACGCGAGTTGCAGCAATGATTTTCAGCCTGAAATTACATCAATAAGTTCCATAGACACGGCTATCCCTAAGGAGTGTGAAATAGGGCCAAAAGTAGAAGACGACCAAGACGAATTTATTTCTTTAGATCCAAAAGAATCAAATATCGAATTTGAAACACTCGATGATCAACTTTTGTTATTAGATGAATTAAGATAATGTTAAAACGGAATCAAATCATTTAACGATCAAAATATTATTAGAGAGAGACAGTGAAAATGAATCAGGTTCATATCAGACAAAGGCTGCAATGGTCCAGACTACTCCGGACGATACTACACTACTCGAAATTCAAAACGAACAGATCGGTTCCGGTATTGGGTAGCGCGGATCCTACAAATTGCCCTAAAATTAACTTTGAGTGATAACTAGAAATGTCTTATTTAGGGACGATTTAACTTTAAATTCGATAAATGATTGCCAATTTAACCTCGAACCAGAAAAATATGTTTTCAAAGTTAATAATAAGGGGAAAAATAACTTTAAGGTTAAAAATATAAAAACGGCCATATTTAATAAGTATTAGTTTTCCTGTTTATGGACAACTATAAAAAAAAACAATAAATAAAATTTTAAGAATTAGATAAGGTAAATGAAAAATCAATAAGGTAAGTGGAAAATCCATTAGACTACTTTTTAAAACTTTAGGTACATAATAATATAATGTTTATAATAAAGACACTCTGTTTTTAGGTTAATGGTACCAATATTTCAAATTATCGTAATAATACATATTATAAAAACGCATATTTTAAGGGCGCGTTTTGCTTTTCGAAGTATCATCACCACAATATTGTCATTACCTAAAGGGAATAGATAAACATTCGTTATTTTCATTTATTTCATATTTGTAACTTTTTCTTTTGTTTTATTTTTGTTTTATTTTCAGTGGAAAGGAGATGAAATTATTAAATATTGCATATTTTAACGTTCGTTCTTTGACCAATAGTTTTTTAGATATCAAGACTCTTCTACTACAGGAAAATTATGACGTTTTTGGGATCTCAGAGACATGGTTAACACAAAATATACCAGATAATGCGATACAAGTAGCTGGTTACAGCTTTGTTAGATTAGACAGAGGTTGTAGGGGTGGTGGTATTGGTATGTATATTCGGTCCAATTTTAAATATGACATATTAAACTCGGTTCAAAGTAATGATTTAGAACAATTATGGATACAAACTAAAATCAACGGATTATCCTTTGTCTTTGGATCAGTGTACAGGCCACCCAAAGGAGGTTTCTCGGAATTTTTGAGTTTATTTGAAGACTCGTTGTCACTTTTTTCGATGTCATCTGATAAATTAATCTGTGGAGGCGACTTTAATTTAAATATTATAGATTTAAACAATAAAAGTGTTCAGGATTTTTTGGGTTGCATTGAGACTTTTAATTTACAACAAATTGTTGATACACCAACGCGAATTACTAATACATCAAGCAGCTTAATAGATTTGATACTAACTCCAAAGGAAAATCAGCATATATTTGGTTCCAAACACATGCCACAAATTTCTGACCATAGTTTAGTAGAGGTTAAAATAAATATTAAAATGGATCTAGACATAAAGCAACAGGTAACAATAAGAAATTTAAAACGTATTGATAAAGAACTTCTAACAGACTTTCTAGCAAATGCACCTTTTGAAGACATATTTTACATTCCAAGCATCAATGATAAAGTTTCATACTTCAATACCATATTAACAAACATTTTTGACGTTCTAGCTCCTTTAAAAAATATAACAATAAAAAACCCTAAGCCGCCGTGGTTGACGGACACTATACAGACAATGATTAAATTGAGGGATAAAGCTTTCAACAAGTTTAAAAAGAGTCACGATCCAGGGCATTGGGATTCGTATAAACAGATCCGTAATCAAACTAATATAGCCGTAAAAAATGAAAAGAAGAAATATTTAGAGTTTTGCATTAATGAAAAAAATAGTAAGATTTTATGGAAAAGGCTAAATAATCTAAATATTGTTACCAAAAATACAAAAGCACCACTTCCGGATCTGTTAAATAAACCTTCAGAAATTAATAAATACTTCTTAAATGCTTCTCAGGGTGTGGGGATGGTGGACAACAATCTTGTCACGTATTACAAACAAAACATAAAACTAAACATTACTGAAAAATTTGAATTTGTTACGGTACATTTAGATGATATAACTCAACATTTGAATACTATTAAATCACTGTCTGCGGGATCAGATTTGATGAATATTGAAATGGTTTTGTTGTGCTGTCCTAGAATTTTGCCTATTCTTACTAATATTATAAATTCTTGTTTGTTGGAAGGAAAGTTTCCAGATGAGTGGAAAGTAGCTCGAGTAATCCCGCTACCTAAAAAGCAAGATATTAGTTCTTTTAATGAATTGCGGCCAATTAGCATACTACCCTGTTTGTCAAAATTATTGGAAAAAATTATGGATAAGCAAATTCGTAGCTATTTAGATAAATATTCTGTGTTGCCCGTCAACCAATCGGGATTTAGAGCGGGTTATAGTTGCACAACTGCAATTTTGAACATCACCGACGATATTTTTCGTGCGTCTGATATTGGTAAAACGACCATATTAGTTCTGTTAGACTATTCAAAGGCATTTGATACTATTAGTCACGCATTATTAGTAGCCATCTTAAATTTTGTCGGATTTTCTGAGAGCGCAATAGGTTTTATCGGCGATTACCTTAAGGATCGCGTGCAGTACGTTGAGACGTCAGTGGGTCAGTCGTCGAGAGATGGAGTGAGATGCGGTATTCCTCAAGGTTCAATACTGGGGCCATTGTTGTTTACTATATATACAAATAACTTTGCTTCCTGTTTGGCACATATGACAGCTCACTTTTATGCGGATGATACGCAGCTCTACTACTCGTTTTTTCCTGGCGACTGTCTTGCGGCGGAACGGCGTATTGCGAGTGATTTGCACAATTTAACTGTATTCTCGACGCGACACGGATTGCAGATAAACCCGGAGAAGTCATCAGTTATGGCATTTGGAAGGCATAAGGACAGAGTTCAAGGAATGGTAAGGGTGCAAATCGCCGGACGGGTATTGGAGTTTTTAGCGAGTGCAAAAAATTTAGGAATCATTTTGGATACTGATCTTAGATTCAGAAAACACACTGATTACTGCATACGAAAAGCTTACTTATCTTTGAAAATGCTATATCCACATCGTCATATACTGTCTGAAAATCTTAAAACAAAACTGTGCGACTCTCTGGTACTTTGCCACTTTAATTTTTGTGATGCTGTATATGGGCCATGTCTGGACAGGGCTGGCATAGCTAAGATTGAAAAAGTCCAGAAAAGTTGCTTAAGGTTTATATACGGCATTAGAAGGTTTGATGCAGTTTCCTATAAGCTGAGGGATGCAGGGTGGCTTAGTATGTAGGAAAGGCGTAAGGTTCACTCTTTGGTTCTTTTCCATACTATTATATACAATAAATGTCCGGAATACCTGACAAATAAGATAGGTTATCGCACAGATGTCCACAGGCTAAACTTAAGATTTAAGGGGCTTATATCGCCACCTGTCCATAGGTCTACTTCATTTAAAAGAAGTTTTTCATACACTATTTTTAAGCTATACAACAATGTACATACCTCTCTGAGATCTCTAAAACCATCAATTTTTAAAAGGAGGCTGAAGCGCGAATTTCCTTATTAACTTTTCTAACTAATGCAATTATGTTTTCTTTTTGGTCAGTTGGTTTCTTTTTGAGCCTTTGTCTCATTCCTACTATGATAAGTTTTGATTCTTTATTTATTATTTATATAAATTATGGGTATTTATAGGAAACAAATTTATTCTCATTGTGAACAATCTAATTTTGTTGTTTTGTGGTTTCTAGGGACTGAACTAGATCTTTTATAAATTGCTTTCAGTTCCTATTTGCATTTCATATTTTTTTTTATATATATTATGTAATGTATATTTTTGTGAACTTTTGAACTGCAAATAAATGGTATTATTATTATTATTATTATTATTATTATAATTCACAAACACGTTTCTTTCGCATCCAAATTTCGGTTCAGAAAAATGATAAAACTTAATTATATCACTTTATTGTTGAAGTTATAATAAGCGGCCATTCCAAATATCTACTTAAGTCGAACTCCATTTTATAATTTATTTTGTCCTGTTGGAAGTGTTGGCATAAGTTGTTGTCTTTTCTTTCTAACGCCAGATATAATATGGTATTCTTATTTTTGTCTAGTGTCTTATTGCTCCTATTTAGGTTATATTTAGGTCAAAAGGTTGGTCTCACTTTTCACATTTAGACGTAAAATAGGTCTATATTTATTTCACTTCGTTTTAACTTATTGGACGGAAATACCCTATAAACCTATTTTCGACATTCAAATTACTTTAGTTTCTTTCCCCACATTGGGCAATAGGAAAACAAATGTAGGTAAATTATCCCTATATATAATTGGTCATGCAAAATATTTGACCCGTTTAGAGGTCGAATAAAGGTAAATTTAACTTAAAACAAATATTTGTTGGGTACATGCACTGTTTAGAGTTTAGAGAATATTGTAAAAATGTATGTATTGTTGAATTGGATTGAGGAAGTAAATAAATTAAAAAAAAAAAAGAATTGAAATATTTATTAAGTCTAGTCAAATTTGTTTACACTATACATCTTATTTTTTTTATCTGGTTATTATTATTGCTCTTTTTTTATTTCTATTGGTTCACTTTGGATTTTTATTCTGCCTGCTGTTACTGCTCTTTATCTATTTCTGTGCAGTTAAGGTGGGAGCCACCCTATTACAATATATCCGTATTCATTTCAGTCTGACTTTATCATCGCATATTTCAAAATATTAAACCAGAAAGTTTCAGGTTTATTCTTGTTAGTTATCTCGTTTTTTAAAAATAAAAAAAAATTTAATTAATATTAAACAGCAGACACGCAGTCAATGTAGAAATGAATTTTAATGTTTCCGTTTTTGCTTTCACTGAATTAAAACGATTTTCTACGCGTCAAATTGAAGTCACCCCCTGAACGAGATTCAATTAAGCGAATACGTGGCCTTTACCTTTAATGGATACGGTAAAATGGAAGCAAACCAGTATTCTTTTCTTCTCTGCTTTTATTTAGTTCAATTAGAGTAGCTTTACCTTTAAGATTCTCTGTTTCCGAAAATTAAAAGTTTTACGCTTTCAGTAAGAACAGAGATTTTTTCAGATTTAAATTAATTAAGTTAATTTTATTTCAGTGTGAACAAAGGCATACATAGAGAAGAGAGCGAGGTAGGCTTCTTTTGCAGTTCAAATGGATTGTGGTGAGGGAAAATATATAGGTAGGTAGGTCAAAAAAGACAACAACATAA
Source organism: Polydrusus tereticollis (assembly GCA_963920685.1). Lineage (NCBI taxonomy): Eukaryota > Metazoa > Arthropoda > Insecta > Coleoptera > Curculionidae > Polydrusus > Polydrusus tereticollis. Next base: position 116,725,473 of record OY987326.1, read on the forward strand.
ATATTTCCTTTATTATTAATTGAATTTGGAATAATGGATACTCCAAGTAAACGAATCACCCGAGCAAAAAACGCTGAGATTTTGATTTATTTTTTTGCGTGTTTTTATATTTCTGAAAAGTATGCAGGGTGATTGACGCACAAAGGCTGCTGTCACCTTTATTGTTTAAAAAAGTGTACTCCATTTTTTCCACATTTTTAGATTCCTCGTAAAATTCTAAACATATTTCATACAACATGTCATATTAATACGTCTAAAGTAAACTGTTTATAAGATACAGGGCGTCAAAAAAATTTATTGGTATATAAATTAATGTAATATATTCTCTTCCTTATCTGCGACCCATCTGCTCTAAAACCGACTAGACTATAACTGAGAAGCCGTGGTTACCTGGTTGAGTAATGAAAAAGTAAATCCAACATAACCCATACAACAACAATCAAACGAATAACAACAAATAATAAACCGATTTAAATTTATTTTATTTTTATTATTTTTTTCGTTATTACAGTGTATTACACATAAGTCCGGGTTTCATAAAGCATTTTTTTATTGTCACTGGGGACAAATTGCGACAGGCCACCGAAACCCATATCAAGGCGTTGGTTATGAAAATAATATTTTCGATTTCTTAAAGAGGACAACCACTGTATATACATGTTGAAAGCTTCTTAATAGGGTTGCTTTAAAATTCTAAATAATGCTATCGTCCAAAGGTTGGCAATGTGAGGTAGTATTTGGTGAAAGAAAAATAAGTTTGACATTATCCAATGTTATCTTGGGATGAAACGTTGCATTATCCAGAAACAATACCACTCTTCTATTCTGCTTCTTTATCTTGGTATTAAATCTGTGAAGCCATGTTGTCATGATGTCTGCTGTCATCCACGCTATTTTGTTCGAGACCCATTAAAGAGGTAATTTATCGATATGTGCGCCCTTAAAACATCAAGGATTTTTGATTTTGCCTATTTTAAGTGGTTCTTACTTTTCACCTTCTATATTTGCACAGAACAGAATTGTGGCTCGTTGTTTTGTTGTTTTTTTTTTCCAAGTTATGTGAAATTCATAACCGGTCGTTTAACGCAGGTATGGTCATTTTATAGAGGGGATCGCAAACAGGTTTTACTGTTACTTATCATTATATATCCATATTCCCATTAACTTCCTAACTATAATTAATTATGATCCGTTTAAAAAAAAAAAACTCACTATTTTATCCTAAGCGGTGATATTAGGAGCGTCGATCGTGTTGCCTACTATAGCTACTTTAGAATAAAATATTTTTTTTTTATTGCACTCAACGCTTATCGGCCTATAGGCATTAAATTTTAAGCTTTAAAAAATAAAACAACTTGCCACTGCAAGAGAAAAAACAAATTTATTAATAATATTATCTGTTCCTTATACAGGGTCCTGCAACAGTGTGTCGGGCTTTCATAGCTCCTAAAAGAATTAAGTTACAAATTTCATTCATATGCGGGCTTATACTGTATCATAGAGTCTATTTCAGGAAAATATGTTTGCATATATACAGGGTTGCCCAAAAAAGTGTGGTAACATAATGTTGAATTTTTTTAAATAGGACACCCTGAACTTTCTTGTATTTTGGTTTGTCTTATTATCCTTTATAAATATCTATAATTTTATGCAATTTGCTTTGGTAGTTTAAGAGCAATAAATTAAAAACTAAGATAAAATTTGGCAGCTCCGAAGAAAAACCAAAAAATAAATCTGAAAACATTTTTGGTAATCACGGCATTGTACAGAAATAATAACAAGGAGTCCAAAGATACGATGAAGTGAAGAGTTTTTATCAATTTTATACAGGGTGTTCTAAATAAGGTTTCAAAAATGAGTCATTAAAACCTAATTTTTCTCAAATTTTTCAAATAGAACACCCCGTATATTTTTAACTAATGTAACGTAGAATTCATAAACAAATATTTTTTGCAATACAAACATGTAGGTTATTTCCAGCCGTTTACGAAATAATTGCAAATTTCGTAAATTCTGTTGTGTAAAAATGTAAAAAGAACGTTTATTTTATCAATTAAACAATGCCTACACTAATATTATAAACTACAATAAATGTTCAAAATGTCTTCCATTTTGATCTGTGCATAAATTAATACGCTCCTGAAAAGATCTATTTACTTCCTTTAACATCTCTGTTCAAATAACCGCAAAAGAATGTATTAGTAAAGGTTACGCATAAAAATCTTGGTAGGCTTTGAAATACGATAGGGATTCCATTTTTATTAGAATTTGACAAGTTTAATTAATTCAAAAAAGTTGTCATTTAAGGCTAATAGTACTTAGCGCTTAAGTATAAAATATTAAAATAAATTTAAGTAAAGAGGAGTTAGTTGATATAATTTTTGCACTTGACGAGAGCGAGAAAAATTGCTTGTTAGCAAGTAGAGTTTACGCGTCACGTTATCCAGAGAGAAGGCAGCCCGACGAAAAGAATTTTAAAAGATTATTATTAAGATTTGTTGAAACTGGAAATGTCGTGTACACAAAAGAAAAAAGAACAAAACCTGTCACCAACAAGAAAAAAGAATTAGAAGTATTATTAACAGTCACTGAGATCCACACATAAGCCAAAATAAAATAGGGAAAGCAGTAGATATTAGCGAAAGATCTGTAGGTACAACGAATTTTAAAAAAGCATCGTTTTCATGCCTACCAGATTTAATTCCATCAAGCTCTTAGCGATAGAGATTTTCAAAATCGACTCGAATTCTGTGCCTGGACAAGAATGAAATTTCAAGAAGGTTCTATGTTCTTTAATTATGTTTTATTCTCTGATGAGGCTACATTTTATAACACCAGTTGTGTAAATAGGCATAACTTTCACTATTATGCCACAGGAAATCCGCGATATATGAGACAAATCGATCAGCAGCACCAGTGGTCTTTGAATGTGTGGGGCGGAATTATTGGTGATACTGTGATAGGTCCATATTTTTTAATGGTCTTCTTAATGGGCCCATGTATCTAAACTTTTTACGAAATGATTTACCAGATTTACTGGCAGACGTTGCTCCATATATTAGAAATGGGATGTGGTTTCAGCAAGACGGAGCTCCGGCGCATTTTTCACGGGGTACCTTTTGCAACCAATAGATCGGTAGAAACGGACTTATACACTGGCCTGCTAGATCGCCGGATCTAACAAAGCTTGACTTTTTTTATGGGAACATGTAAAGCAAATTGTTTATAATAATCCGCCGACAACTGCCATTAATATGCAGCAAATAATTAGAGACGTGTTTGGTAGTATACCACCTGAAATGTTAAGGGAAGTAAATAAATCTTTTGAAGAGCGTATTAATTTATGCATAGATCAAAATGGAAGACATTTTGGAAATTTGTTGTAGTTTATAATATTAGTCATATAATATGTTTTGTCCACGACTACTATATAACATGATCATTGTACATGTGTTTCCTTAATAATAATAATATCCAATATACACCAGTGTATAATATTCATTATAAACGGTGTATAATGAAATCATATGATTTCAATAGGATTTTGTACGTACAATAAAAAACACAGCGTGCCATGAACGTCAAGTTGCAGCGCTTGTTGCGATGGCAACACCATGGCACCTTGTTTTTATTTTGACAATTGCGCATCGGTTTTTAATTTTAATTTGAAACGGCAAAAGGTTAGTTGTTCCAAAATGCCAATGTAGATTTAAGTTCGATTCCTACGTTTAACTTAACACACTGTGTAAATACCAACATTAATATTAATAAGTGAGAAATGAAACACAAAGTCTGCTCCACTAATTTAATAAAAAAGTTCAGATTAACATCCCAAACATGTTTCGAAGGTATAAACCTTCATCTTCAGTGGGTAATTATTAAGATGTTATTTATGAAGAGACCAATGACATTGTTAAATTTATTTAAACTAATGTTGCAGAAAAATTCTTTTTAAGAAGACATATATAACTTTAATTAGATAACTAATACATATTTAGATTAAAGTAAAATTTTTATAAAATAAAATGAATTTAAAATGAATTTGGTTTTATTTTAAATTTATTAAAAAACCCAAATTTTACTGGGAAAATGTAATAGGGTACGACCATCATGGTGGATTCGTACCAAAATTTAATAATTACCCACTGAAGATGAAGGTTTATACCTTCGAAACATGTTTGGGATGTTAATCTGAACTTTTTTATTAAATTAGTGGAGCAGACTTTGTGTTTCATTCCTCACTTAAAATATTACTCCACTGTGAGATGGACTACTTCCATAAAATTAATATTAATGTTAACAAATAATTTTACTTGCTAGTTAGTGAGAAGTTAAATATATTGTTTCAATGTTATTAATTCAATGTTAGTTATTTAAAAATAAAGATATGTTGTACTTGATTGTAGCTAAAATCATTTGGTAGTCCCGGACAAAGTATAGTAATATAATGGCTGTTATTCATTTGGATGATTTATGAGACTTGCCTACGGCTCGTGTCATAAACATCATCCGCGTGAATAACAGCCATCATTATATGCTTGTTGAATAATGTACTATAATTGATAAAATAAACGTTCTTTTTACATTTTTACACAACAGAATTCACGAAATTTGCAATTATTTCGTAAACGGCTGGAAATAACCTACATGTTTGTATTTGAAGAAGTAGTCCATACTTGCAGTGGAGTTTTAAGTTTTTTTTTTAAAGTTTAAAAGAGAAACGAAATTTCGTGCGAACCACTACCACGTTTTTCTTTTTAAGCTAAAGTGGTGGTGGTTCGCACAAAATTTCGTTTCTCTTTTAAACTTTAAAAAAAAAAACTTAAACAATTCTTTTTCTAAATATCAAAATGTGGTTCTATTTAAACCCATAGGGGCTGAGCCCCCATTCTACTTTATTTCATTTGTAATAATACACTTAAACATGAAATTTCATATTTTTATAAAATAACTTAAAAATTTTTTCTTTCTTTTCTTTTTTTGGTTTCTCCACATAAACCATGTTATAATATAAATATATTAATCATTAAAATTTATTTTCACACCATGCTCATTAAATATAACTAAATTTTCTCACTTTTATCAACAAAAAAAAAATTTGAAATAACTAAAATGTGCTGATTTACATATCCACAACTCTGAGTTACCTCAAGTTAGTCTTCAACTACACAAATTTCAGTTGCTACGATATTAAGTGTTGTACTCATTAATTTGAGACAACTATTGGATCCCATTTTACACTCGATATAGTTTCCCTGAAGATAACTGTATATATAGTCGAAACATGTAGGGGCAATCGTTAAATTTTCAAAAATATATATTATTTGCGGAGGAAGACAGAAGTGTTGTTTTAATTTACTACATGTTTGTATTGCAAAAAATATTTGTTTATGAATTCTACGTTACATTCGTTGAAAGTATACAGGATGTTCCATTTGAAAAATTTGAGAAAATTGAGTTTTTAATGACTCATTTTTGAAACCTTATTTAGAACACCCTGTATAAAATTAATGAAAACTCTTGAATTTATTGTATCTCTGGGCTCCTTCTTATTATTTCTATACAATACCGTGATTACCAAAAATGTTTTCAGATTTTTTTTTAGTTTTTCTTCATCTCTGTTTTTAATGTATTGCTCTTAAACCACCAAAGCAAATTGCATAAAATTATAGATATTTATAAAGGATAATAACACAAACCAAAATACAAGAAAGTTCAGGGTGTCCTATTTAAAAAAATTCAACATTATGTTACCACACTTTTTTGGGCAACCCTGTATATGCAAAAATATTTTAGAAGGTATGAAAGCTCGACACACTGTTGCAGGACCCTGTATAATTGAATTGCTTCGTATTTTTTTTGGTAGAAATCCATTATCACTTGAGTTATAATAAATGATGAAAATAATTTAAGATTTAAATTTTAATTTTTAATATAGGTAATTTAAGATTTTATTTAAAATTTCTAATTTGTCGAAGAAGTAAAATATTTTTACCATGTATTAAAACCCTTATTAATTAATCAATTAATTTTCTAAGATATACAAATCCTCTGCCGATAGATATGAAATTTTTGGCTTTCTTTAAATTAAAAAAAAAAATTAATTTGACATTACCGCGCTATGCATTTTCGTTGGATTATTTGCATAATTGTAACAACAAGAAATGATAATAATATTGCAGAAATAAAAAGAGAAAAATACGTTTTTGTGAAACAAACTTTTTTTAAATTGTGAAGAGAGAAAAATCCATTTTTCCAAGGCGGCGCGAAAAAGCTAGATGAACCACCTAGTACTCCAGTATAAGCGCAAACTACCTAAAAAATTGTGTCAAGCTTAGGTCTATAAAATATTGTGGATATTATGTTCTTGTTCGTCTTTATAGGATAGGGTATTTTAACACGCTTAATTAAAGCTATGTGAGTAAATACTGTTCACTTAAAATAAACGTGAACCTTACCTTTAGTGGACTTGGAAAAATCCAGGGAAATATTTCTTCTTGTTATTTGTTTCCAGTACCAGGATAAAAGTTAAAATTTGGCGGTTTTGGTAGAAAAGGAAATTAAAAATGTTTGGTTTTACGTTACGGAAATAATTACTAATTTGATACTTGATACGTATATGTGGTTATCGCAGGAGTCAAAGTTCGCTTAAAAGCTATATGAGTTATTTTGGTCATAATACTACATAACTCAATGGCGGGTCGTGACTTGCATATTATGTGGGTAGGTGTAGATGGCAAAAGGCACCGGAGGCGAAAAATGTTCAGGAACACGCTCAAATTCTAGCAAATTTGGTAAATAATAAAGCGCCCTACATTTTTTCTTTAAATTTGGGATTAGTAAATAATACACATATTTAGGTACCGCATAAAAGGGATCCCTTCTCCTCTACACCCTTTCCAGTACCCATCCAGTATAAGAATATCATTTTTAGTACGCCAAATCAAAAATTAATTTATGAACAAGAAACCATTTTAAACACGAACAGAACAAATTATAAATCCTAAAAATAGAAATGGTATAACAAAACAAAATCAAATCAAATCAAATCAAAATATGCTTCATTGTTATAAAGTATTATTTTTATGGACAAAGCCTCTTTTTAAAATTAAATTAACAATAAAATATAAAAGGATAGTAAAACTTAAAATATCGGAATAAAAAGATTAAACAAAAAAAAATGCAAATAATTATGAGTATCACCAAAATATTTATCTAGAGTTTATTAAGCTTTTTCCAATAATAAATTTTTAACATTTTTTTTAAACATTTTAAAATTTGACATTTTCTTAATAAAATCTGGAAAATAATTAAAAATTTTTTTAGAATTATAAATTATGGATTTTTTTACAAGACTTGAAGAAGGAATAGGTAATCATATATTAAAGGTTTGTCTTGTATTATAAGTATGTGAATTATTACTATTTCTATGCTTCTTATGAATGAAACAAACTGTTTCCAATATAAAAATTGAAGTTAGTGTTAAAATTTTTTGTGAGATAAATAGAGTTAATAGAGTATTAATATCTGATAGCTCTTTTTGTAAAATTAAAATTGAATTTAGAAGATATTGGCTTGAATTTCCCCAGAAACAAATTCCATATCTCAAAAGAGATTCTATTAAAGCAAAATTAACATTTCGAAGAACCGCCATATTCATTTCATGAGAAAGTACTCTCAGGACATAACATCCTGAAGCTAATTTTCCACATAACTTTTTAATATGTTCATTAAAAAAAAGATTTTGAGTAATATAGATTCCTAAAAATTCTATAAATTTGGGGTTATTAATTATGAGATTTTCAAAAATTATATTATTAAGTGAACATTTAAAAGTTAATATATTGGTTTTAGTGATTTTAAATGAGAGTAGATTAGAGTCACACCACTTTTTAACATTTATTAAATCTTCATTCATTATTTTGATTAATTCAATACAATATTTACTATGCCAGTAGTAAGTATTGTTGTATCATCAGCAAATATGGTAAATTTACCATTTATAAAAATTGACGCAAGGTCATTTATATATATTAAAAATAGTAATGGACCGAGAACTGAACCTTGAGGTACTCCACAATCAATTTTATTACTTTTTGATTTCTTACCATTTAACAATACTACTTGAGATCTTTCAGATAAATATGATTTAAACCATTTAAATGATATACCTCTAAAGCCATAAAGATCAAGCTGCTTTAGTAGTATATCATTGTTAACACAATCAAAAGCTTTAGAAATATCACAAAATATTGCAGCAGCAAAATCTCCTTCATTTAATTTAAAATAAAGATGTTCAAGAAATGAAAAAGTAGCATCACTAGTATATTTATTTTTTTGAAATGCAAATTGGTTTGTATTTAAAATATTGTTTTTATTCAAAATAGAAATCATTTTATTTTTAACAAGTTTTTCAATAATTTTAGAAAGTGTTGGAAGTAAAGAAATTGGTCGAAAATTAGTAGCATATTCACAATCGCCTCCTTTATGAATTTTAATAACAGTAGCTGATTTAAGGCATTGTGGAAATATTCCATTTTCAAAAGAAACATTTATTGCCTTCGCTAAAGCTTCCAAAGCAGGAATAGATAGTTGTAAAAAATTTTTTATTGATAAATTATCCCATCCAGCAGAATTTTTATTTTTTATCTTCAAAATGATTAATTTTATTTCTTGAACATCGGTTGGACTATAGAAAAATGTATCCTCAACTTTAAAGTTCTTCATGTACGAATTCTTAAGATGATCTTGAATATACCTGCCATAATCATCACATAAGATTAATAATTTTCTTTTATTATATATTATTATTATATTTATTATGAGACTTGAATCGATTTTTCGTATTTATTCCATCCTTGGTATAACTTTTTCTACAGGTTTATGGGGCAAATTTTCATCTATTTTGTTGGAGATATTCTCTAAATCTGGTTTGACTCAATAAATAATATGTATTGCATTTTCATTGTTCGGTACTTCGTATATCTTCTTTTTGATGATCCTTGAATTAACATTTGAAAGAGCATATTCTTCATTATTTCTATTTTTAATTAATTTCTCTGGATTAATGTCAGATTTTATTTTAACTAATAGTAATTTTATTGAATCAATATTAACAATATAAATGCTTTGTATTTCTGTTTATATTCGAATCAAAAATTCTGATCATCGCCAGATAATTCGCAAAATCACAAATGTCTAAATATATAAATTCTGCATTCGCGATTATCACGTTCCTCTAGTTCTATTTAACTATTTCTACTATTTAATAAGGTGAGCGTAGGCCAATGTTGTACTATTAAATTGTAATATTTGTACAATAGTATTTAACAAAACCTTTTTACTTCAAATCGACAAAATCCACCTCTTGAAAAGGCGCCATTGAAGTCTATTGGTTACCGATTTAAAATATATAATAAAAGTAAATTGCTATACATAAAACTACTTAAACAATAAAACTAATGCGTTTACAAGTGATGGTGCCTGAAACTCTAAAAGAGTCGTCTGGTAAAGATTTCTAGTGAACAACCGACGTTCTCCGACGGGTTACGAAAGGCGCCGAATCCCTTGCCTGCTGCGGGAACATTGCTCGCGTCTCCGTCTCATTTAATTGGTTTCTCAGCAGTCGGAAGGTCAACCAGCGCTACCGTGACTTTAATGCGTTTCACGGTGTTTGAATATAAAGCGCTAAACTAATCGCCTACCCTTGCAGATGCGGTGCAGAAAAAATATTTGAATATGAATATATTTTAACAATTAACTTAAATATAAACTTGCGTTACTGTTACTGGGAAATATTACAAATGGGATGCCCGGGGATAAATGATGGGCCGCCACTGATATAACTTGAATTTTATGATTTTAACCTGTTTAAATTTCACACACTTCAACAAATACGCTGTGACAATATAATCTTGTCACTATTATATAAGTATTAACTTATATCGCACATTTGATCTGAATTTGCGCTTTAAGAACCGGGAAAAATACAATGTTTTGGTTGAACCCACATTACCTTGGTTTTCCACATAAGGTTATTGACCTTCCTTTCGGTGTCTGTGGCTAAGCTCGCTTTGCTCATTTCTTAATCAATTTTATTTTCCATGTATTAACTATCTCAATATTGATTCATCAGTGAAAATTTGCGATAATTCGTTTGTTTTCAGTTTCAATATAAAGTGTGAGTTTGGTTCAAAACTTTAGAGGGTAGCTTTTCTTATTTCAAAGTGAGAATTTTTATGGCCTATACAGGGTGTTATTTAATATGTGTCCGATATTTTACAGGACGTTTCCTCAGTTATTTATAAGGTTCATATAAGCGTGGGTTCGCAAGCCCTTCATTTTTGAGATACAGGGTGTTACAATTTTTAACAGGAACAAAAATTATGTGCGCCACTGCCGTTTTCTCTTTTGATACCACTGTTATGTAGGCACTTTATTGGCTAATGCAAAGTACATTTTCATAATTTTTTGTTTTCGGCTTTGTTTAGGAGATAAATGCTATTTTATCAAACTCTGATATGGGCATAGCGATACGCAAATAAATGTCATTTATTTCTTTATTATTCTTTTTCTCGAGAACGATTGCTCGTAGCAACTTCTACCAAGTATATCTTTCTCATGTAAAGATGATGAAGAAATCCATTTTTTCGCTTAAAAATGTAATACAAGCACGTATCAAAAAGTTATGACTCCTGAAAAGAGTAAAAGGACACGTAGGTGGCGCTCTCTACAAGTGGGAGCCATACTTATATCAAATTCGAATTTCACATTTCAAGAACCCCTAGGTGCTAATTTTCGTGCAAATATAGACATTACTTCAAAAATTATTTACGGAAAACAAAAATAAAATTAAATTTTTAACACCCTGTATCTCAAAAATCAATTTTACATTTGACGCTTGAGAGATTTCCTTTTGGTTTCTTTGTCCTTTTGGTATCAATTTTACTTTCAACGGCAAAGAAGAAGCCAGTTCCTTTTTGCTCACAATTTTTCTAAATCATGCTAGAGGGATTGGGATTTTGGATAGAAGAGCAATTTTCGACCTTGCCCATACGTGAGGTTTGTTGCTGTATTGATATTTTTGGATACCTGACGTACTGGGCGGACCAAGGAAAACCATATTGATGGGATTTTTTTGGTAGTCTTGTTTGCCGTTTGAGAGTCACCATAACGGGGACCAAAACCTCTGGAGCACCCAACAGCCCCTACTTGAACCCTGCAAAAATCCACCTTAAGGTCCTTCAAGCTCCTGCTAGGGTCTTTTCTCTGTCTTTCGTATTTCTTCTCCTTTCTTTTGAAGTCTATTAGACTATCTTGCTCTCTGGGCCATTGGATTTCCAGTACTATTCTGGAAATAGAGTCGTCAATAATATTGCAGCTAAGTTTAGGATTAAGAACCAATAATATTATTATTTAATTAAAGCCATCAACATATATTTTACTTCCTGTGTTTTAATTTATACAGCTTATTTCTGTTTATTTTTTTTCCTACCTTACACTTTGTATTTGCGTCGTGTCAAGTCACATCTTGGAGGTTTCCAGCTTTTTCTGTGGCAAAGCTGATGGCATTTGTTAAACCTCTTCTGCGCGAGCTAGGGCAATTTGCACGCGTGCAACACAGTTGGTTCTGCTCGTGTTCCCTGACGACTACTTATATTTAAATAATCCAGTCTTTTATCTTTCTTTAAATTTAATTATTTAACTTTTTTTCACTTTGAATAGTAATTTTGCTATTTACGGTTTTTCTTATTTAGCGATGCTCATTGTAGCATCGCTAAAGAATACCTTCTTTTAAAAAAAAAATATATAGAAAATAATTTTTTTTCTAAATTTTTATTTCGTTCCCAATCAACAAAAGAAAACATCTAAAGTTGTAGCATTAATTTTTGCTATAGATGTATATTTATAGAATGCTACATGGTTTTGTGTAAGATATTTGTTTACATTACCTTTCTATATTTTCTGTGGATTTTAAGTTTAATGCTTTGGTGCAGATGTTCATGTTTTACAGGCCACGGTCCTATCATGAATATTTTTTTTGTACATCCTTCATTCCTCGTCTTTTTAATTAATTGGAACGAAGTAGATATCTGAGTAATTAAGTATTTTTATTGTCAAAATTTGGGGTTATGTTCATTTATGATAACCGGTCAGTAGTTCATTTGACTTATAGTATGTTCGTTGAGTTGTTCCATTTGAACCTTGGTTAGTTCGCTCTAGAACATTGATGATATTGCACTTTTCACCATTCGATAAATTGGTATGCCATTATTTGGTTTATAAATTGCGTATTATGGAGGGTAAACTGCTAGTAGTTTTCCACATGTTAAGTTGGTTTGGTTTGGTCATTTTATCGAACTGAGATCACTTTCATCAATTGTCTGAACGTACCAATTTTTTTGACATGACAGTTAAGGGACACCTGTTATTTGATCTTTACCTTTTTCGAAGGATTTTGACTTTAGGTCACTTCATTTAAGATCACCCGTGAAGGTTCAAGTCGGCGGTTTTTAAAAGGGGCCCACTATTATGTGATTTGAACAGGTCCGCCGCCCCAACTTAAGTTGGCACCTCAGGGGTAGTAGAGCGTCCTCATCTCTTTGATGGTAAGATTTCTTTAATTCTTTTTTTTTGTGTCTCCTTAATTTTGTTATAACCTTCAAATTTTCTACAACATGTGCAATTTAATTTTTAGATTTGCACATGAGGCCTCATTTCTTTATATTTTTTTTTGAGATGGTAGCACCGGACAACCAATGAGGTAGGGTATATTTTCGATTTAATTTAACCAGGTATCTAATTCGCTGTTTCGATTTTAGGTTTTTTTTTTATATATTTTAGTTGCAATTTTCCATTCGCTTCTATCGAAGCGTTTATAGTTGAATATGTAACAGACGTTATATTATATTCATATTTCTTCTGACCACGTGTTGGGATTGAAATTGGCTCTTCATTGAAAGACCACATGGCCTGTAACCTGTATATATGTGCTGTCTTGTACTGTTCGGGTCCACCAGACTGGTTTTGAATTTTTGGAGATTATACTCCTTGGGGAACACGGCCTCAGGGAGGTCATTCCAGAGTAATAACGTTCTCCAGATGAAAGAATTTTTAACAGTGTCATCGAGGGACACTAAGCTGAACCACGTACCGGTGGGCTGCAGTGAATTGTCGTATATTTCTACCATGCACCGCTCTGGGTGGAAACAAACGGGCAACCCCAGTTGAGCACTTGCCATGAAAATATGTATTTGTAAAATAGACTCATATCGCCAACCTGTCTTCGATGATAAAGACTTTCCAGTTTGTTTGTCAGATCATGGTCACCGACCAAGCGAATGGCTCTTCTTTGAATGGAATCCAGCAAACTTAGGGTATGTTTAGCAGCAGAGCCCCAAATATGCGAAAACTACTCCAGCTATGGTCGAGTTTGGGCTTTATAGAGCATCAAAAGTTGTTGGGGTGTATAGAGGTTCTTAGCTCGGAAAATTGTTCCAAGCTATTGCGAGGCTGCCTTAGCAATAGCCGCATCGTAACTATGCCAAGACATATGGGTATCAAAATTGACACCCAATAAATGAATTGATGAAGCCAAGGGAATTCAGTGTCCCGCCATGACTACATCCAGTTCTTCAATATTAGCTTTTTTAGAGAAAACTGAAGCCTGGGTTTTCATAGCGTCAAATTCTACTTAGCCACTGTCACCCCAAGATGGAATTTTTTCCAGGTCTTTGTTGAGATGTGAGACCTCTTGCTGCCTATAGAGATTTGCACTGGCAGCCGATGTCCGAGCATCCAAAGTACAAGATAAAGCAAGTGTGCTGTCGTCAGCGAAGAACCTTGAGGGACTCCGGCGTTGATGCTAAATGTGTCTAAAAGAAATCCGTCCATGGCCACTCGCAGAGCACGGTCTTCAAGAAAGCTTGACAGCCATGAACAAAATTGAACAGACATTCCGTATGCTCTCACTTTAGTTAGGAGCCTCCCATGTCATTCTCAATCAATGGCCTTGGAAATGTCCAGTACTACCGCCCGAGACTCCCCATGATGTTCTGTTGCGTTGTTTCAAGCGTAAGTACATAAGCGAGAAGGTCTCCTGTTGATCTAGACTTGAGGAATTCATACTGGCGGTCACTAATTGTTCATTGATAGCCTTCTCCATTACTTTTAACATAACTGAAAGCAATGCAACTGGATGGTAGGTGTTTGGCAAGGTCTTCTTTCCTTTTTTGGGTACAGGCTAAACTCGCACAGTTTTCTAGCAAGAAGGTAATATTCCTTCCTTGTAAGAACAGTTAAAAAGCCTACCAAACATCTGTGTCAATTCGTCAGCGCGTGACTTAATTACGATGACTAGAATATCGTGACAACCCGAAGCTTTTTTGGTGTCAAGACTCGCCAAGGTTCATTTAACATGGCGGTGCCGAAAAACAATCTCGGACATTCTTGATTCTACAGGGGGAATGTTTGGTAGAGTTTTTATCTGAAAATTAACCGTTGAATGTGAAGAATTTTGCCAGTAAGTTTGCTTTTTCTGTGCCTTGGTCACAATGGTGTCATCAGAACGTGTTAGAGGTGGAATGATTGACTTAGTGAAGTTCTGACTGATTGCCTTAGCTACTGACCAAAATGATCTTGGAGCCGTTAGAACATTCAAGAAGTTTGTCTTTGATTCTATATACTATAAGCTGACACAAGTACGGTTGTGTGTATCATTTATCGTTCTTTGCGATATGGTGGAATCAAGCGTTAGAGTCAGAATCAATCATGAAAGGTACAATGCCGTAGGTGACAGACGGAGAGATTGTTGAGCGACTCTCTCCAGACGTCGCGTCTCCAGTAGACCGAATTTGTATCAGTGTTGCCAGGTTTGGTAAAACTTCACCAGAGCTGGTGATTTTATGAATAATTTGGTGATTGGTAAAAAACTGTTTGTAAAAGTTAATTTTCTGGTATTTTTTAGATTACTTCAAAAAACTTACCAATTTTTAATATTTCAAATAGATACTTTAAAAAATTCAAGATTTGGTTTGTACTTACACAACTTTAAGTTAAAATAACGTTAGGTAGTAGGTATGTGTATCTATATTATTATCTATTATGTATTTAGTGTATGTTTATAACTGTTTGAAAATAATAGTTTGCAATTAACCTCTAGCGATTTGTATTTTTTTCACCTGGCAACACTGTTGTATATTTCGCCACCAAATGGGTGACGACAGATATTTTTAACTACAGTTTTCCCTCCGCCGTCATCTACGTCATTGTACCTTTTATGATTGATTCTGACTCTACCTATATTATATCAGTTGAACTTCTGCCATAATCTCAGTGGCGGCTGGTGGGTTGACAGTCAGGGTCGGCAGGAGCAGTAGTATCTAAGGGGCAAAAATAGCTACGCAGGGAAGAATTTTTGGAGACAACGCCCAAATTTCGTTTCTGTCTACTATTTTAATACTTGCATTAATCAGATGTAAGATTAGTTATCTGATTTTAAGTCCATTTTGTTTTATCTCTATGCAAAAAGGTGGGTTTGAGGAAATGTAAAAAACATGTTCTTTATTCAAGATAAATATATTATGTAGTATGACACAATATTTGGTTATGACTCCCATAACGTTTGGCTTACTTTGGGCAATCTCTTTTCAGTTATTTTAATATAGATGTTCGTAAGTTTTGGGGGCGTAGAAGGAAATGATGCAAATCCACTTGAATTATCGAGAAAGCTCGGCATTTCTCAATATTTTTAGAGTTCTCTTGCATACTAGATCCGTTATATGTACGTGACAGTGGGCAAATAATACCTGAGAGGCAATAATTTTAATTGTCGCTTGTAAGCCATTAATTTCGCCCACCATAACTGCAGCACCGTCGTAAGTTTGACCAATTAATTTATTCGTTTCGTCAAATTGCTTTAACTTTCGTCGTACAATATTAAAAGTATATTCGGCTCTGTGGCATTTACTTACATCGGTAAACCCTAAAAGTAACTCAAAAACCTCCACATTTAGCGTGTATCCTATAATGATAGATAATTAATTGTAATCGACACGAAATAGCTGTGGTTTCATTAATTTTAACGCAAAAGCAAGTTGCGTTCGTAATATCTATTTCTATGGTTGTACCTAAAATTTAATTAATACTTTTGATCTACTCATTTTGAACAGTTTTTGACACTCCGCTAAAGGTTTTTAAATCTAATAACAATTTGCGGTCATATTTTTTGAACAGCCTCATTAATTTTCTATAGTTGCCTTGTTTTAAAAATTGTTCAGATTCATCGTGACCCTCAAACACCATTAATTACTGACAACAATGTCAATTAATCGGCGCAAAACAATGTTATTCTTTTTAACAATTTCGTTGCGTTTATCACGTTCTAATCGAGCTGTAGTATTAAGAGTCATATAAGTGTTTTGTTTACTAAATAAATTAAGTTTTAGCTGGCTGTAGGGTAGGTGTGCTCTTTTGAAATACCATGCTTTTGGAGAGCCCAAAGCACTTTTTTAAATTGTCGTAGCGAACCTCGCAATACTAGTTTTGATTTTTTCATTTTTGATTTAAAATTAAAGGCATGGTTAACAAAACAGTTTAATTGTGGTTTTACTACCCGTAATATTTTTGATACCGATTTCCTAAAAAAATCCCTGCTACTCCGACTGCCTCCCGTGTTAATTGAATTTAACATTTTATGGATCGAACGACCATCGTTTTTTTTTTATTTTAATTTGTTTATCAAATGAAAGAGCCGAAAATCCACATTTTAAACTTAAAATATATTGTACTAGATCACTCTTTACCTGAGCTTCTACTTGGTTGTCCATGTTATTAAGTGCGTTACCCTCATTTTTCTGAAATGTCCAAACAGGATATTTTATTTAAGGTTTAAAACACATACCTGAGGCCCTAATCTTAAAGAAACCAAACCGGAAGTTCTGTTATTCAACAGACAATACTGACTCTGATTTATTTAACACTAATTGAGTTTTTTCTTTCAAAAATAATAATAACAAAAGATTGAAAAACAACAGATCGATATACATAATCTTTCCTGTCGATAATAACTATTAGACAGATATAACCATAACCTCACTTTAAATTTAGTGGCAGGTACGTAGCTACCGACCCTGGGTTTCACCGTCGACACATGGTGTATGTTTGGTTACCTATCTGCAAGCCTTAAATTCCAGTCTTTTATGCTGATATCCTTACGACAGGGCAGGCATGCCGACCCCAGCCCGCGTTACTTAAAAAGTAAAATAATTTGTTTTACCGCTGCTGTAGTGTGCGAGTTTGACGGGCGGGGTTACAAGGGCGATGTAAAAAGTGGAGCGGTTCCATAACAGTTTGAGAGTAATGGAAATGCAAACTGATATAGATAAAAGATATATTATACATACTCTGACGCCCCTGAAAATCCGCCACTGCATAATATGTAAAAGAGGATCTAGCCACCAATCTTCGTTCAAATTTACTATTAATTGTCAATATGTTGATTAGATGTTTCCAATAAGTTTTTAATGCGAGAAGTACATTTTTGTTAATTCATTAATTTCATGACAAAGTATACCTACCTAATTATCTCATGCTATGTTCGTCTCATCTTTACGCTTAATTAAATGTGAGTCGAGTGATCTTAATAATTTCATTGAATCTAATGAACACTTGGATTTTAGCTCTAATGGATACTCTGGAATAGAAACCTGAACGTTTTTTTTCTGGTTTTTTTAGTTTATCAAATTTGCTATACTTTTGAAATATAAAATATACTTTTTCCAAAGTCAGTTTGATGATATAAAAAAGCTTCGACCGGGCTTCAAAGAGGCCGGCATCATAATCGGGGTTGTCAGATCTTTTTTTTTGAAAATTTTTTAAATTTTTATTATTAAAAGTGTTCTTTTATAACAGTATTTAATTAATAGTCTGTAACTCTCTTTGAAAGGTACTTTGCAAATGTACTTTGAACCAAGAAATTTTTAATGTCAAAGAAATAAAGAACAAGCCATTCACGAATATTATAATATTTTTTTTAGTACTTCAGAAATATTATTTATACAAAAATAATTTAAATCAAACTAAAAAGGAATTTTACTGTTGTTAAACAAAAAAAAATAAACAAAAGGCAATCCCTCATGTTCCTTCTACACTTACGAAAACTTTGTAGAACTGGCAACACCCTGGCGATAGACCGTCGACGCCCACACACAAATTAAATTGCGAACTATTTTTTCCGGATGGGAAAATTAATAGAGCAGCATATAAATACAAATTTATATAGACAAGAACAGCAAATAGTTAAAGGTTCCCCCAATTGGGTGATCCCTTATCAGCTTTAAAATCACTTAATGTTTGAGGTATGCGATATTGGGAATCGGACAGCGGCGTGACGTAATTTACATATTTCATTTTCTGCTATAACTGTGTGGTTTCAGACAAGTAAGTTTTTACTTGGTACCTATATTTTATTATCAGTATCAGTATGGCTTTTTGGCGACAATTTGAAACATAAGATCAAGGTGAATTATCACAGAATTATGAGTCGGTGCCAGAGTGTAGGCCATCGAAAGCGAAATAAATCCGGAATTAAGAAACAAAGATTTACATGCTCAATGTCAACGCATTATTTTAAATATGTTCGCGTGTTTCAAAAAAGAAAATCCGGGAAAACCTGAAAATGCGCTTTATACAAGAATGTACTTGTAATGAATTAGCACAACTTGGGTTTTATAAGAATTTAT
This sequence comes from Polydrusus tereticollis, assembly GCA_963920685.1. Classification (NCBI taxonomy): domain Eukaryota; kingdom Metazoa; phylum Arthropoda; class Insecta; order Coleoptera; family Curculionidae; genus Polydrusus; species Polydrusus tereticollis. The sequence continues at coordinate 116,744,213 of OY987326.1, forward strand.
AACGTAATTAATTTGGAGACTGTAACCGGTCATTCCATAAAGCGTAAACCAATAAACAAAAACTAAATCAAAAATTCAAAACGGCTGACAATACTACAAGGGATTTTATTCTGCGAACTATTTACAACTTTTACGAGGATAATATAGTGCCAGCTTTAGAACTGATTCGTGATAAATGGCGAGGTTACCCTGATTATAAGTACCAATCTTTAGAAACATTGCGTGGTGATTTATTAAAATGTGGCTTTATACATAAAAATCAGATAATCTAATGGTTATAATGGAATCCCCGCATGTCATTGAACTACGACAGCACTATTTGCGCAAAATAAATGAGTAACATGAATCCGATGAAAGTATAATTTATTCAGACGAAACTTGGTTCGATACTTATGATGTTGTTTAGTATGGTTGGGTAGATAGTACAAATTGTACTTTTGGTACACCGTGTTCGAGAGAAACACGCGTTATCATGTCGGAAGTAAAGATGGCTTTGTACCTAATGTGTTGCTCTTGTCAGCAAAAAATAACACTCAATAATCAATCTCCAAATTTAAGCGCAGTTGTCCTTGATAATATTCGACAGGTAATAAGGAAATGAATAGCAATGTATGGAAAAATTGCGTTATAAAAACAGAAAATAGATATTCTGTTTCACCGCCCATAACGCCAATAGTAAGTCAACCTGGAAACGATTGTACTTCTGAAAGATCTGACGATTCTAGTCATTAATTTGTTAATGAATTTTAAATTAATTATGTTTGTTCAACATGTCATTATATCTTAAAGACTTGTTATAATACAGAACGTTTACTGTGATTCTGCTGATGTGATCCGCAATTTGTTGTTAAAATAACTGTATATTCCAACTAACGTAGTACCTGCCCCAATCCTTTCTTGGCAAGGAATACTCATACCTCCTCGCGGCCCTGGCTGGACAAGGACAATTTTTTTTAATTGTTTTCGGCAAAATAAGCATTTTTTTTACCAAAAGACCATTTTAAAAATATTAAATCAATGTGTTCTTTGCAGGCGAAGTCACGGGTACAAACCTCTTATCGACATTAACTATATTTTTAAATCGTTTTTGGCAAAATCAGCATTTTTCTTTACAGAAAGATCATTTTAAAAATATTCTCTGCAGGGGAAGTCACAGGTACAAACCTTTTATCGATATTTTATTTGGTAGAAGCGACGCCTATGGTCACCAGTTTAATGTTTTTTTATGTCATCAAATTAAGCTGGGAACAACTATACCAAATTTCCAATTTCTTATTTTAACAGGTAAAAAGTTCTTGCTAAATACCTTCTTATCATTATGGCTAAACAATTATGATCAATTCATAACAATTTGTTTATTAATTTAAAATAATCATAACTTGCTGTTTAAAAAAAATCATGTTATTCTGTCCTTGATAGTCCCTAGTCTCTATACGAAATATCATTTGCTGGTTTAAATAAGCAACTTTATTAGCTCCGCTGTATTCAATGAATACAATGCCTTAAAAGGGTAAAGTAAAATGGAAACCAGTGGGAGATGTTTTACACTGCTTACATTTAGTTTAAGCGGACTCACAATAAAGTGTAAAATTTAATTGCAGACTAATTTGGCAAGTAGGTATTTAAAATAGCAACTGGGGGAATAAAACAAATTAGTTTATTTTGTATTTAATATACTTATATTATAGTTTTTTAATAAAATTCGTCGTGTTATTAGATACATATACCGGGTGGCACACTCTCAACGCAGAATTCCGCAGCATCTAAACTACTACTACTTTCTGATATTTTTCAAGAACAGTGTCAAAGGGAGGCATTAGGCCTACAATTTAAATTTATTTTGAATTTTACAGGGTCTCCAAAATAGTCAGAGCATATAATAATAATAATAATAAATGTCTTTATTTAATGAATGAATCAAATGTACAAAAAAAATAATTTCAATTCGAGTGGCGGTATCCAACTGCTGCTGCTCATACAACCACTCCAGTGTAAAGAATTATTTACAATATTACTACATACTTAAACTAAGATATACAGATTAACTGATATAAGGAAAGATACAAAAATAATAAAAATAAATGATGTGCACAAAATTAATAATAAAGGAAATAAATTAATTAAATTAAAATAGAGCACGATCCTCAGTACGCATTCCGACCCGCAAGCAAACGGCCCTTAATTCCCTTACAAAACACGGAAGAACTAGAAGCTATCTTCAAGCTATCGGGTAAAGAATTAAAAGCAGTAACTGCTGTGTAGCTAAATGAACGCTGGAAGAATGCATGAGTATGCCTGGGAACACTATACAAGTCCCTGTGTCGTGTCAAAAGGTTATGCAGATCTGAGCCCTTAATAAGTTTATCATAAAGATATTTAGGAAGATGGTGATGTCTAACTTTGTAAATAAGATGCAAGAGATGTAGTTCGAATCTTTCTTTAATGGTGAGCCACCCAGACTCGTTCAATGAAGCAGTAATATGATCAAATTTACGTACATTGAAGCTAAACCTGAGGCATGCATTTTGAAGTTTTTGCAGACTATCTCGGTCCCTCTGCAAGAGAGCAGGCCAGTAGACAGTATCGCAATAACCGAGATGGGATAATATAAGCGAGTCAGTTAAGCGTAACTTAGTAGCTGTATCAAATATGTCTTTATGCATGTATAAAAGTTTTAATTTAGCGAAAGTATTTTGAATTAGAGACGAGACATGATCAGAAAATCTCATTTCAGAATCAATAACCAAACCCAGGTTTTTGCACTTATTGATGGGGTTCAGCACTGTGCCATTAACAGTAATTTTAAATAAAGGATTCTCAACCAGGGTAGATTTAGATGCACCAAACACCACCAACTGGGTTTTTTTTTCATTCAAAACTAAAGAGTGGTATTTAGAGATACCACCAATAATTTCAAGATCCTGGTTAATTCTTTCAACAGAGACAGCGACATCAGGGGGTGTAAAAGAAAAGTATAATTGTGTATCATCTGCATATTGATGAGATGTACAGCTTTTGAGAAATTTGGAAAAGTCAGAAGTATAAATGGAGAAAATTAGTGGTCCTAGAATACTGCCCTGAGCTACACCCCTGCTAATATTAGAGAGTTGAGAAGGATTATTACCAATTAAAACACGCTGACATCTGTTCTGAAAATAAGATTCAAAGAAATTCAAAGCCACATCTCCCAAGCCGAAAAACCTGAGCTTAGCCTGCAAGATATCATGACTTATAGTATCAAAAGCCTTACTATAGTCGAGCAATATAAGGCAAGTGCATTGATTGTTGTCCCAAGCTCTCAAGAGGTCATCTGTTATATTAAGTAAGGCCGTAGTTGTGCTATGATTTTTACGGAATCCCGATTGAGTTGGAGGGAGAATATTATGGGCATCCAAAAAAACGGTTAATTGATTTGCTACAACTCTTTCAAGGATTTTAGATAAAGTGGACAGGATACTTATCGGCCTATAATCAGAAAGCTGCTTAGGATTCGAAACCTTTGGCACCGGTACAATATCAGCGAGCTTCCAGCAACTAGGAAAATAGCCAGTGGAAAGGCAGCTATTGATTATAAAGGATATGTGATCAGTTAAGTGGGGGGTTAAATAAAGTAACATTTTTAAGTTGATGCCATCAGTGCCAACTGCGTTACTTTTAAGGCTGTTGATTATTTTATTGATATCGTCATTAGTAACATTAATAAATTTAAATTTATCACCTTGGTGCGAGTTTTCATTTCTATAGTGTAAATTAATAAAAGCACGATCATTGGGACCAACGGGAGGAAGAGAGTTATTAAAAAAGTTATTGAAATCGTTAGGATTTCCGACATTAAGCAAAGAATTAGAATCTTGAGAGGTAGAGCTTAAATTTAGATATTTTATCATCCGCCAAAAGTTCCTGGGATCTCTTTTAAAGGTGTGTTGAAGAAAAGCTTTTTTTTCTGCCCTGACAGTAATATTGACGCGATTACGCAAGGCTTTGTATTGTATCCAAGCCACGTCACTCTTAAGTTTTTTATATTTTGAGAATGCTTTGTCCCTGAGTTTCATCATGAATTTCAAATTAGGAATTATCCAGGGGGCAGGAGATTTAGTAATTTTAGAAGTTTTGATCGGAGCATGTATATTGAATAATTCATTAATGTTACAATTAAAATAGTTCAGCATTAAGTCGAACATACTTTTTTTTAAACGGAACACCCTATATCTTACACTATTTTTGAATTCTACATAAAATGGTATTTATTTTTTAAAAAGTGCATTATAAGTCTAAACATAATAGTGTCCAAAAAATATCGACTATTGAAAAATGATATTTTTGAACTTTCACAGCTTTTAGCTTTCTAACGGTACGTCTTAGAGTAAAACGGCTTACATGTCCCTAACAATGTCAAAGCACGTAAATAGTGTTTTAATCTCTATATTAATGTTTTTACCTGATATACGATATAATTATATATCAACTTGCAAGAACTGAGTTGAATTTAGTATAGTATCATTAAGTTATGTTTTTGTTAATGAATTAAAGAAAATTTACGTTAATTTCTCATATTTCTTTATTATTCTATACCTTGAACTTTGCAGGGTTGGGGGATAGGATGGGGCCGGGGCAAGCCCTGGATTAAGGCCTTTAAAGGGCTTCCCCAGTATAAAATTGAAACGTCTTCAAGATAAAATAATTTAGATAATTTATATTAATTAACCCAAAAATGCGTCTTTTACTTATTTTTTCTACTAAGCAAGAAAAATCAAGTAAAGGGGGGAGGTAGCAACACATACATTTCAAGAATTTAAAAAATACTTTCGCTTAACCTACCTTATCTTGAGTTTGTTTTAAATTCTGGTTACTAATTAATTTTCTTTCTGTTCTGGAAAATGACATCGCTTGGTTCATTCATTCTTGTTCTTTCTTCGTACTCCATTGAGGCTATTTTCAGGCTCTTGATTCTTATCTTCAGTCTTCCGTATTTTCTTGTCATAAATTATTTTCCATCTATCTTCCGGGATATCCTCCAACTCACTATCACTAATTTCGTTTAAGGGCATTCAATCTATTTATTCGTTTAGCTTTATTTAGCCATAATATTGAAGATTATAGAACAACGTGGCTGCGGCGTTTTTTTTTTAAGGGGCCCCACCAAATATCTTGCACCGGGGCTACTGGCTACTTAAATCCTACTCCAAGCATCTTGCTGGTCGTGTCTGTTCTTGTGGCTTATGTTTTTTGTATTCCATAAAGCGGGTTCATTTTCATACAAACTTAAAAGCTCAAATTATATAGAGTCGTCCATCAACTTCATATTTATGTGGAAACTAAAGCGCACGATTAAACATTTTAATAATAAACAAGAAGGGACAGCGTCGCTCGGGCCTTCACAGGAGCGCTCGCGCCGCGCCTTTGTAGTTACCGACTCGCGGTAAATCGGACGCGCCATCACGGATTTTTCCAGACCACCTCGGGCGGCACCCTTCCGACGACCTGTTGGCGCGAGCTGGCGAGGCCCGGCCTGCAATATTACGGGCCGTAGAAAGCCACCATAACGCTGCTTATTAAAATAATTTATACAAATTAATAAAACCTGTCAAATTAATAAAACCTGTGTTTTTGAAGTTAAGCGAAACTACAAAAGTGCGTGCGCGCACTAGGCGGCCATGGCCGCACGACCACGACGTACTAACTTAATAATATGATGCATGCGCACTAGACGACAGCGGCCAGCGAGATCCCGAATTTGTTCGGTATCCCGACTGTAACACGGCGGCGGCGGTTCAAATGCCGCCGCGGCCAATCAAATACACACAGTGTTATGAGAAGTAGAGCACTTGGCAGCGCGGCTGACGTTTATTTCGCAACTTTAATATGATGTTGTAAGGAAAACATGCAAAATGTCTTCTTCAGAAATTGATTACGATTTGTTTATTATGGATATCGAAGAAAGACCAGCGGTTTAGGACTTACTTAAGTGACGAATGCATCGACAATCGTGTGAAATTAAAATTTGTTTCTTCATGTTGTTAAAGATCTTAATAACATGTATGAAATGTTTCCCTTTTATTTGTCGACAATCCAATGGAGGATGTACCCAATTTCTTTTTTCACTTCTCGATTTTCTTTTTCACGAAAGGTTCCGAACAGCAAGCTATTTGCACAGCATCTATTTTTACATTGAGTACAGCGACCGACAAATGAACCAATTTGCTTATTCTCTGGCAGCGCGGCCAAGGCCCCGCGACCGTGGTCGCCTAGTGTGCGCACTGTCTAAGGCTCGAAATAATATTATACTTATTTTTAAGTGAAATAAATAGCAAGCGGTTATATTAAAAAAATTATTTTATGCATTTCCATAAATATAATATTAAAACTGCTACTAGTAATATCAAAAATACAACACCCAAAATTGCGTCGCTTTATTACTGGCAGTTGATTCTTGAAATGTGTACTTAATATGCAATAAATCTATAAAACTAGTTTTGCTTTGCTTTATATAACTAAAGAAGAATTTCATTCCCTACTCTGTAGAGTAAACCTTTGATATTAAACTGCTGCAAACTGCGTGTCAGATTAAAATCAGATACGCTTCCATTTAGAGCATCCCTTTCATCTCTGTAAAAATTAAATAATTAAGCATCAAACACGCAAAGCTGATTTTAAAAATGTATTTCGTATAAAAAAATATTTTATCTGCCTTAAGTAAATGATGAAACTTAACACATTTTTTTTTCCGTGTATCAGAGGAAATTATTTCATGTCTTTTTATGAGCTCCAGTTGCTTAAGAAGTTTATTTATATGTTATGATTATTTGCCGCCGATGCGAATGCGATCAAAGGAAACTTAATTAATTTTTGGAAGGAAATGGAAAATTATTCTGAACGTTCCCAATTCGAATTTTAAAATAGTCTTAGGAAAATGCGTAATACCTCAAATATTTTTGACAGAAATGTACCAATTCCATTCCTTCATTTAATCTGGGTACATTTTGATATTACTAAAAAGTTTGGAGCATGTGTGGCGGGGTCCTGGCCTCAAGGTCAGTATTTTCTTTCCATGTTCAGCATTCGCGCATTTTGTAGATAGGAAAAATATTTTGAGGTCTAATAAAAGCACCAGTTCTTATCTCAATAGTTGTGTGTCTTTGTTGAAAAGTAATATCTCTCTAACAGACTAGCTAATTGACATTAAGCGATAGTAAACAGCCCAAGTAGCATTTTTAGTGGATGGAACGTAGCGGCCACGAAAGTAGTAACTTTAATGTGTATTGCCAAAGTCACCACCACGTGGTAAAAACGGTTCTATTACGTGGATGTCACCAAAATGGGGAACACTTTTTTTGTGGCAGCCACGTTCCAACGACGTTTTCGGATTTTATACAATGACGTTTAAGCCACGTTGTGATTACGTGGCGAAAACGGGGGGGTGTGGTGACCGACACTAAAAAGAAACTTTACTGCGCTTGTCTATTGGTTAAATATTTTTATGTATGTTGGTCTCTTTCCTGCATATTATTTCTGTATTTATCCATACCTTTTCTATTTTCTATAACTCTTACTGGATAATTATTATAATATAATTAAATAACATTCAAACATATACCTACCTACCTGTAGAAAGAAAGTTGCCTGGGCATAAAATTAGAACAATTAAAAGTTTACTGTCAAATATGGGTGTTATAATTTGAAATATAAGCTTGCGCCGTTGGAAAATTATGTATTTAAAGAAAAGTTAAAATTCCGTAAATTTCGAAAACCCAAATACTATGCATAAATGGGTTCCTTACATAGTTTTATATCAATCTTGGTTACCTTAAACTAATAATTATGTATTAATAAACGAAATTTAATGCAGCATAGATGAGAAATAATATTTTTTTTTGCCATGTTTATTTTTTTCATAATGGCGACCCAAATATATTTCTAAACATGTCTGCTTTTGAAGGCGAAAACTTTAAAGTTGCAGGAACTAAAAATATTCCACTCTGTAGTTACATTCGTCAAAGAAGTGGCCAATGGAACTAATCTGATAACTTTCCGGCCACTAGAAAGTGGCAACAACGCTGCGGCCACCTTGATTCGTCACGTTAAAGTTCTTGCAAGACCATGGCCACGTTGCAAACACCGTTCCGCCACTTCAAAGTTATAACCTAGAAGAGTTCTTGGCGGGATGGATATAACATTAACCTCCAAATTGCATCATAGAATTCATAGATATTTCATGTCAATTTAAGGCATTTTTTATTTTTATTTCTGTTGAAATCGTGAAATCTGAGATACAATATGTTGTTCTTCATCGCAGACGTCAGCAAAATCTTCATCAGGAACAAACAAACCGTCAATAATAGTATCATAAACACAATTTCTTCTAGTTCCAATTTCGTCACAAGACGTATCATGAACATCTTCAGAGTCGTCAAAGACAATGGATTTACTATTCTCTTGTAGTGAAGTTGAAAGCGAAGCTTGAAGTTTTGTATGATTTTTCTGTACTGACAGTAATGGCTGCTTATTGACAGGATAATAATATTTAAGTGTGGCACTTTCGGTTTGTTGTTTTAGTTTTCTATAAAACGTTGTCGAATGTCGAAAAGTCTTCTTTTTCCGAGGCTTTTTATTGTTAACCATTTTACGCGCACTGAATAAAGTTAATAAACTTATTTACCACAGGACTTTACTACTATGGAGGCGGAGGATTTTCTTTTTAACATGAAAGAGGGTCCATGTACGAATCAGATCACTATAGGGTACCAGTTACTTCATAGTGGATTTTGACGGTAATAAAAACTTTGTAGTGAGTTTGATTCCATACCAAATGTGGAAATCACTTATTGACGTAGCAATACCGTGGTGATAGTTTCCACAATTATATAATCAAGTGGCGTCACATTAAAGGTTTGTGAAAGGTTTTCAAAACGTCGCTAAAACTGTTAAACCCACTGTATAGGTTATTACTACTTACAAGTAATATTTGGTAGTGGCCGTCACTTTTAGTTTTCACTCTATAGTTTGGAAAATTTTAAGGTCATTCCGCTTAGTGTTCATAACGTTTCAGGCACCATATACAGACCACCAAAAAGTTATGAAACTATGAAGTGACTTTCAGAGGTGAGAATTGCGTATTTGCGACTACGCTAATATAAAATAAACCTGTAAAATCTTAGATTTAGTGACCATTACGTAATAACCACTTGGTCGAAGTTGCGGTATCAGTTTTCGTCACTATTAATGCTACTTGGGAGTTGATATAAGTTATGAATAAGATAGGACCAAGAACTGTGCCCTGTGGCACCCCAATCTGTACGGGCTGTTGTTTACTCAAAATATTATTAATTATTAATTTTAAGTACTTGATGTCTCTCAAGAAGGTAACTTTGCAGCAGTTTCCACACGGTTCCTGTGACCCCGTAATGTTGCAGCACCTCAAGGAGCTTATTGTGTGGGACCGTGTCAAACGCCTTAGCTGGGTCCAAAAATACTGCAGCACATTTTGTTTCTGTATTTAGGCTATTTGTTATTTGAGATGTTAATCCATACAATGCGTCCTCCGTAGTGGAGTCTGGCAAGACACCGTACTGATTTTCAGACAAAATGTTTTTGTTTTTAAAAAATTGAAACGGTCTGTCTTTTATGCATTTCTAAAAAATTTTAGCAAAATTACTCATTAAGCTTATGGGCCGATAATTACTTATTTGTACTTTTGAACCACTCTTATGAATTGGTGTAATAACTGATATTTTAAAATGAGAAGGCACAGTTCCTGTTTCAAAAATTCTGTTAAGTATGTATAGCAATGGTTCCATGATTACACTATGTGTCTGTTTTATTAACTTAGATGTGATCCCATCCAGACGAGGTGAACTTGAACTTTTCAAATACCTAGCTTTATTAATTAATTTTCTCTAATGGGGTACAAAAGTCCACACTCATGGGATTATCAGGTACCGGAATCGTTTCTGCCATTTAGTACCAATGCGGGCAAAATACTCATTGCAATAATCAGCCATAGCGAAATCGTTCTAAAAATCAGTCCCCTGTTCATTTTTTATATTGAAACTATTTATTGTAGTAATATTTCCATTTGTAGCTTTTTTAATTATCTCATAAATTCTTTTTATGGTACCCTTGTTGTTATTTATTTGAGTTTTGTTAAATTCATACTTTCGTTTCTCAATTATTTTATTTAAATTGTTCCGATATCTTTTATAGTCATTTTCTAGCTGTACATCATATTTTTGCAACAACCGCCTTTTCATTTTATCTCTGTATTTAATTGACGTTATTATTCCGTTGGTAATCCATTCCTTAATCTTTTTATGTTGTTTAAACTTTATAAAATAGTCAGAGGTTGCTTGACACTTTAAATTATTATAACTTGCAATAAAGGTGAGAGTGGCAGATTCTGGGTCTGGATCATTTAAGACTTTAGACAAATCGTGTGAAGTTAGCGATTGTACAAATCTGTCAAGATCAAGTTTACTTTTTTTAATGTTTGTATTATTAGTTTTTTGATTGTCAACCCCTGAAAATATATTTAGCATAGTAGGTCCATGGTCTGTCATATGGTAATCCAGAATATAAGATTCAAGATTTAAATTATTAGTTTTTAATCTCTGATTAACAAATATATGATCACGGCATGAATCACTATCGAATCTGGTTACAGAATTTATGTATGACTGAAAACCCAATTTTGACAACATTGCCAAATAATTGTGTGTTTCATTATCTACATCTAATATATTTATAGGGAAAGAAAAGAAAGTCAAAAAGTCTTTCTCTACTAACTTAATAAAAGAAATCAGAGGCTTAGTTTTATGAAAGCGCGTCTACATGTTTCGAAGGTAGTAACCTTTATCTTCAGGAGACAAAAAATAGTGCTGCAGTTAATATTAGCAGTATAGAGAAAATTGTAGGTGGAAGGTGACGTTGATGGAGCTTTAAAAAATTTTTTGAAAATGTGTCACGTAGGGAATGCTATTACCATACTGACAAGAAAGTTTGTTAATAGAGGTAATAAATTCAAAGATAATTGTGAAATTTAGAAGGTCATAAAGAAATACATGCTCTTCTTATTCAGGTTCAAGTAAGGATACATAAAGAAGACTTTCGAAGTTCTAATTCATATTATGAATTTGCCTTAAAAGAAAGGGAGAAAGAAAGAAAGCATCTGTTATCAATTAAGTAAGAATTTAATTTTGTAAAATTTTTAGCACATGTTGTTAGAAAATTTTTTGTGTTCGGGGTACTGAAGACCTAAGGTCCAGTTTCCCGTAGTTATATTAATCCCATTGTTTAGGGCACTTAATAGACGTTTGTACAAAGAATAAACATTAAAATTTGTTAAAAAATAAAATAAAATTATTAAAATTTCACAATTATCTTTGAATTTATTACCTCTATTAACAAAATTTCTTGCCAGTACGGTGATTGCATTCCCTACGTGACACATTTTCAAAAAAAATAAAAAAAAAAAAATTTAAAGCTCTATCAACGTCACCTTCCACCTATAATTTTCTCTATACTGCTAATATTAACTGCAGCACTATTTTTTGTCTCCTGAAGATGAAGGTTACTACCTTCGAAACATGTAGACGAGCTTTCATAAAACTGAGCTTCTGATTGCTCTTATTAAATTAGTGGAGAAAGACTTTTTGACTTTCTTTCCTTTCCCTATATTTCAACTCCACTTTGAGTATGGACTATTTCTTCCAATTAATATATTTATATTTATATCTCCTTCAAATATTTCCACATTATTATTTTTTTTTTTCACTACATTGTCCAGGTACGTGTGAATGTTAGTAGTAAAATCAGTTTTTGATATGGGTGGCGGCTTGTATACCGCAGTTATTCCTATTTTAATGTTATTTATTACACAAGCTACCCTACTTACAGTAGCCATAGAGAGGGGCAATTTCATACTTGAAAATTCAACATTTATATGATTTTTATTAGAATTATTACACCATCTTTTTTACTGTAATCGGCGTTGTTATAAAATAACTGAGAATCAGGAATATTGCATTGACTAGTTGAGGCGATCTTAAAGGTTTCACTTAGTACTATCATGTCATTAAAATGTAATTTAAAGCTTTCTATTAATAATATTAAGTTGTGAACATTTTTAACCATACTCCTAATGTTAACGTGCAAAAGATTAAAGAGTAATTTATTGTCTATCATTTTTACCCGTAGCACGTCACTGTCCACTAATATCGATTTCCGTTCATTGTCATGTCCCAGTGTATGAAGAACATCGCTTTGTTGTACATGCACCATTATGTCCCATAATTATTAATTCTATTTCTTAAGATTTCTATATGATATTTAGTGGATGGGCATTCTCTGTCTGATGCTTTGTGGGTTATATTATATTTTACCTTATATTTGTCATTGGCCAAAATATAATTTTTACATTTCATTATTTGCCTTCTACATGTGGATTTTCGGCGCAGTTCTCACATGAAACCTCATTTTTGCATTCGGTAATTTTATGGTAAAATTCTTGAAATTCGAAGCATCTTTTAATGCTCAAATCCTCATATTATATTTTATGTCTTTCTCAGCCTATACATACTCTATTGTAGTTCATCAATTTCCAATAAAATTTAGGTGAACGCTCCAAGAAACTCATGCTGGTTTCTTTGTTTTTTATTTTTTTAATATAGGTATGTAATATTCATTTCATCAGTTTCTTCTATGCATGTGTTTTGTTCACTTATAGTACGTTCAAGGTCTTCTGCTATTAATGTACCTCTATAACCAACTATCTTTATTTTGGGTGGTGTTAGCTTGGAAATTTCAATATTGTAGTTTTCTCCGAGGCAACCTTCTGCTGCTTGTTTAAGTTTTTCAATGTCACTCTTTGTTCTACACTTTATAACTATGTTTTCTTGTTTTGTTTCTCTTATATTCTTTATTCCAATATTCAATTGATCCGGCTGAATATTTATTTTTATATCATTCTTTGTTTGTTCAGGTTTTTGTTTATTCTTAGGTCTTATAATTAGTGTGGGCGATTGCGAGTTATTATAAGCTGTAGTAGTTCTGGCACGTTTTTTAAAACATCTAAAAAAGTTTTATTTTTGATACATGTGTTTCTGTTTGCATGTTTTTTTCTTCTTCTTTCCTTTTTGTGTCTATATCAGTTTTTAACTCCTTAAATACTTTCCTCAATGTATTTAACTCAGTTTTCATTTCCTCCAATAAATGTATCATAAGGGGTGCTTTTGAGCATTTTCCTACATTTATTGCATAATAAAACCAGTATCCGTTTTTCGAGTGGCATACATTTTACCTCTGATGCAGAAAGCGCAGTACAATTTTTATGCAGTTTTTGAACACACAAATCGCATTGATAATGTTGTTTCTCACTAACTGTTTGTTCACAATTCGGACAGCTATCTTTGTTGCCATCCATCGCAAAAAATAAATAAAATTTAATGTAAACACTTTATTTTCCCTGACGCTGGGCTTATCAGTCAGATCCTTTTTTGTGGCTGAATAAATTCCTTAACTGTTCATTGATTTTATACTGTTTTTATTGATTATTCAAGCTATTTGGATAATTTTTTTCTTGTAATGGTCACACATAAACTAGTCACCCTCACAGAATAAATTTTGAGGAACTCCCGTTTTTTTATGACTTTTTTATCACTACTTTTAACACTTTTTAGCAGAACTCATACAACGCGCATGTACTACGATTTATATTTATATTCAAGAAGTAGTCCATTTTCTGTGGCGAGAGAGACCTTGTTTTCTTTTATATTTATATTTTTTTACCCTTTGATATCCAACAGTTTGCAACTTGTGTTATGCAGAACTTTGCGAAGACATCGCTGTAACAGAAATGGAAGTGACTGCGTTTCAAAATGATTTAGTCATGATGAAATGTTAGATAAAATTTAGTTCAAATGTATTGGCACAAGGTTTGTCATATTTAGAAGCTTATGGAGGAAAATGTTCTTCCTATGAAGGTTTTTATGAAGGTATATACAATATAAAAGAGGATTTATGGGACATTCATTTAATAGAATGGAAGAAAGATTTTGTTAATTTTCTTTATAAGCTACTAAATTTGACAAACCTTGTACCAATACATTTTAAATGAATTTTATCTAAAATTTCAGTATGCTGATTGCGCTCATCAAGTTTTATTCACTTCTCAATACATTTTACAAATTTTAAAGCTCCGTCAACGTCGCCTTCCACCTATAATTTTCTCTCTACTGCTAATACTAACAGCAACATTTCTTTTGTCTCCTGAGGATGAAGGTTACTACCTTCGAAACATATAGACTTATTAATACGGAAAATTGAGACTTTGATTGCTCCTTTATTAAATTAGTGTAGAAATACTTTTTTACTTTCTTTCCTTTCCTTATAATGGCTATAATTTCAACTCCACTTCGAGAATGGACTATTTCTTTAAATCAATACTAATATTGTTTAGGTTCAACTTTTTCTTCCAGATTGGACTGACATTATAGCTCTTTTGATCATTAATATCACATATCGGCAAAATGGCACTTTTTATCTAGGGTTGAATAATTTGAGGTAAATAATGTGTTGGATATGCACATGGTTTTCCGAGATATTTTCGGTCATACCTATAGGGTTCCCTATAAGAGATACAAGAGAACTGTAAATATAGAAGTTGGGGGGATTTATCTAAACCGCCAGAAAATTTAGAAAAAAAAACAGGAGATTATCTGAAAGCTAAGAAAAATTAGCAAATTCGTTTTTTTTTTAATGGAGCACCTTGTATATTTATTTATTTTTATAGAAGACCTTTCTTCTCTGATTCCAGAAATACATAGTTTGTCTATATTTTATTGGAAGGGACCGTCATTAAATTAATTTCCATTAATTATTGTAAATGGCACCATACAATAATAATTATATAAGGTAGAGTGCCTTGGAAAACATTTGACTGACAGAGTTTAGTTTTCAATTAAATAGAGCTGTCAATGTAAAAGTAAAATTATAAAGGTTATAGAAAGAACATTCTGTATTAAAAATATAAATGAACTATTGTAGTTTTTCGGAAAAAATACAAACAAATAAATTAATAAATAACCATTAACTAAATTAACTAACAGCAGATAATAATACCCGTGTGTTCGATATAACCTCCTCCATTTCTAAATATTTTCCCTTAATTTACGATTAATGGTATCTGTTATACAAAGTGGCAAAAAAGTTGCGAATAGTACCTGTAACTTTTGAATTACCTCGTATACGAAAAAGTGACTTTTATGAAAGTTGTGCAGTAAATTATTCCCCACATTTTTAACTGCACGAATTTTTTCTGTCATTTTTGGTTTGGTTGCCATGGGGACCAACTTATTTTTTTTAAATGGAACACCCTGCTTATGATTGCATATTTGAAGTCTACTGGGAAAACTCTGAATTTCTTGTATTTCAAATTTTTATTTATTTAAAATTGTAACAAACTTTATAATAACAAAATAAATAGCCTAGAAAATTAAACAACTTAACATCGGAATAATAAAGAAGTGAAACCTTTTCAGTGAATTAGGTGTTCAAAATGACCACCATTTTTTGCTAAGTAGAGCGCCAGTCGATCTCTGAACCCGTTTACAACGTTTAAAAGGAAGTCCTCTGAAATAGCCCGAGTCTCAGCACTAATTCTGACTTTTAAAGATTCTAAGTAATTTGGACGGTTAACGTGAACTTTGTTCTTTAAGTGTCTCCACAAAAAGAAGTCGAGCGGAGTTAAGTCCGGGGATCGCGCTGGCCAGTCAATAGCACCTCTTCTGTCTATCCAACGTCCTGGGAATTGTTCGCTTATGTATTGTATAACATTTGCCGCATAATGCGCAGGTGCTTCATCTTGCTGGGACCATACTTGTTGGTTTATGCCATTATTTGAACCCGGTAAAACCATTCTGCAAGAAGGAATTATGTCATTCCTGAGAAGGTCCAGATATTTTTCGCCATTCAAATTACCATCTATGAAAAAGGGTCCCACAATATGTCTACCAGCTATGCCCGCCCAAACATTAACTTTTTCGGACCTCTAAGTATGAGCTTCCGGGAACCATTGAGTATTCTCAGCAGACCAATAACGATAATTTTGCCTATTAACAATGCCATTTAAATGGAAAGTAGCTTCATCCTAGAAAATGACATTTTTTGTTATTACATCTTTCCATCATCAGCTCACAAAATTCAGCTCTTCTATCAAAATCGTCCTCGTTTAACTCGTGTACTGACTGATGAGACACATTAAAATCCATTGCTATTGGCCTGGATGATTGTGTTGGATTTTCATGTATTGAGAGCATGATATCCAAAGCTTTGTCTCCCCCGCTTGCTGTTTTAGGTCGACCTGATCTAGCGGCTTCCCTAACACTGCTTGTTTCTCGAAATTTCTTTACTTCTCGACACACCGTTGACTGATTTATTGGAGGCCTATTTGAATATAATTCATTAAAAAGTTGACAAACCTGATATTGCGATCTCTTCATATTTCCGTAACCGCTCATTATTAAAATTTCAACTCGTTGTTTCTCATTCAGATGAACCATAGTGTAAACAAATTAAAAATTAGACAACAGAAAATTAAACAGGAGCTTAAATTGACTTAACTGGTGGGTATTAGGTAGGAATAATTATAATTAGGAAGTTTTTAATTTTTAGTTGCAATTAACTCGGAAACGCTTGCAGATAGGTGACAATTTGAAATACAAACAATTCAGAGTTTTCCCAGTAGAATCCAAAGATGGAATCATATGCAGGGTGTTCCATTTAAAAAAAGTAAGTTAATCTCTATGGCAACCCAACCAGAAATGACAAAAAAGATTCATGCAGGTAAAAATGTAGGGAATAATTTACTAAACAACTTTTATTAAGGCCACTTTTTCGTATACGAGGTAATTCAATAGTTACGGAAATTATGCGTGCCACCCTGTATAAGTTGGATGATCCCTGTTTATAATTCGGATTTCATCCCGAACTCTGTCTTCGAGAACTTGAATATTTCGCGTTCTATTATAGTAAATGCGGTTTTTTAAATTGCCCGCAAAAATATATCGAGGGGTGAAAGGTTGAGGCTGTTTGCGGCCATCGAATAAGACCCCGTCTTTTTGTCCATAAATTATACCTGCCATTAAGGTCATTGGTAACAGGTACAACATTATGAGCCGGTGCGCCATCCTGCTGCCAAGTCAGATTATCATAATCATAAATCGGAAGTTCCTCTAAAAGATGTTCTATATCATTTTACAGAAAATAAAGATACGGTACACCATACCTTGAAAAATGAGCGAATCAATAATTCTGTCAGAAAACAGACCGCACTAAACATGTATGCTACTGCAAACTTGAATTTTTACTTCTTGGATTTTGTGTGGATTTGTGGATGACCAATCAAGTTATTTAACCATGTATGTAATAAAAGAAGTTAAAGTTTATCTTCAAAAAAGAGTAAGACATCTAAGTCTTCTTCAATATTTCTTGTAAATGTCGTTTTCGCACGTTCGAGACTGTGTCTTAATTCAAACTGCCCCACTACGTATCTTATTGTGTCAACGCATGGTGTTGGTCTTCCTGGATAGGCAATAAGGTATTGGCGTTGAGCTTTTGGTATATCAGTAGCATGCCTATAGAATAAACGGATTATTTCCTATATTTCTTCAGTTGAATAACCCATTTTGAAAATAATCAAATATCTTAAAATGTATAGTTTGTGTATGTATGTAAGGAATTTTATAAAAATAGAAAATATACAGGATGCTCCCTTACAAAAAAACGTATTTGTTATTTTTTCTTAGCTTTCTTTTGTTTATTTCTTTTTAAATTTCTGACGGTTTAGATAAAACTTCACAACTCCTATATTTAAAGTTTTCTTGTATTTCTTACAGGAAACCCCAAAGACATTAGAACTAATAGACGAAACGTTTCATTCACAATTGCCATAAAAGTTTGGACTATTATTGTTTTAAAATAATTGGCGAGTGCGAGATAGAAAGGCAGATCCCTTAGACCCGATTAGCAACATTGTAAACCGTCCCTTGGTTTTGATCGCCAGTGGTGTAGAGGTTAAAACCTAAGAACAATGTATAAAAATAATACAATACTTTTTTTTTGTATAAGAATTTTTTCCTAGGAATAAAAATAATAGGCTACGAAAAATATGCTAGAATAAAAAAAAATAATCACATTGATTTGATTGCGTTTCGTCTGAAATCCTTTTTACGTATTGGATTAATTCTGAATCTCATATTCCAGAATCACAAATTCACCTTTAATATGAGAGATTCCGAAATATCTGAATGCCAGTATAAAAGAAAGATCATTTCGAAAATTCCTATTTTGAATTAGCTTCAGGTGGACAGAGCTATCAAAATAAATCAAATTTATCACAAAATATGGGTAGGTACGTAGATGCAAAATAAAACACTGTTACTATAGCAAACAAGTTGCTAAACTTTATTTTACTATTAAAATTGGAAACATTATCAAAACCTTTGTAAAAATTGCAATTACAAGGTAAAGAACAACTGCAATACATAACGATGGTGACATGAAATGTCTCACTTTTTAGTTTGGTATTGCTTATGTCAGATTAATTATTATTCACGGCGAGTGTCAAACAATTGTTTCAAGAACCTGCAGAAGATTTAGCGCTCTTTTTCCGAATTTGCGGCCAATGAACCCACGGAAATTTCTCAGATTTGAAGATAATTTTTAAATTTCGGAAATGTACAGGCTCCAAGATATCAATTTTACCCTGTTCCTGAAAGCGAAGAAAATGAAATTAACGTTTTGGCGTATTTTCATGCCTATTTCCATGCTTCAATAACAAGTGCCAAAAATGATTTAGGAATAAATCGAACATCAATATGGAGAATTTTACATAAACATAATATGCATGGCTACAAACTAATTACATTACAGGCATTACAAGCAGGTGATCCTCCATAACGTGTAGATCTTTGCGAAATGTTATTAATTCGAACGCAGGAGGATCCAGATTTTCTGAAAATAATTATTTGGACTGATGAAACAAAATTATCACGCGAAGAAGTCTTTAACCGTCAAAAAAGTTGCAGAAAATCTACACGTTATAAAAGAAAGAGGTTACCAACAAAGATTTAGTTTTAATGTATTTTGTTTGTTGATCGATAGGCAATTATCAATCTATATTTATGATGAAAATTTAACTTCTGCAAAATATCTCGAAATTCTAAGAACGACCGTATCTGACTTTTTGGATAATCTACCGATTATCGATTTGAGAAATTGTTGGTATAAATTAGATGGAGCTCCTGCTCATTGTACCCATGAAGTTTCCGCGGAACTGTATTATATGTTTGAAGATAGGTGGATAAGACGTGAGAGGACCATGGCCTTGGCTACCGCGATCTCCAGATCTTAATCCTTTACCCTTTTTTGTGGGGTAGGATTAAAGAAGTGGTTTATAAAACCCCAGTAAATTCAAAAGAAGATCTAGAAAATCGGGTAAGGCGCGCTTTTGAATAACTTTATCCATTCGAAATTCAAAGAGCTCCTACCGGTCATGTGATGACATGTATTACCGATTGCTTACATGAAAATGGTCAGCACTTTAAATATCTGACGTATTAGGTGAGAATTCCAAAAGTTTTAATTTACTGACAAAATCGCATCTTTTTAGAACCACAATTTATTATGAAAGGAAATTTGTTTTGATCATGGCACACTTATCGATTTAGATCTTTAATGTGTAGTTCTCGGATATGAATAGTAGATAATTATTCATAAAATGGCTTATAAATCGAAAGCGGCTCAAAATAGGTAGAGGAACACTCTATATGAAAAAAACTAACTGGTCCACTCTATACAACACTTTGATAATATACAGGGTGTTCCGTTTAAAAAAAGTGACTTTTGATTAAATTTATAAAATCTGAATTGCAATTAATTTTTAGGACACTCTGTATAGAAGTCGGCGATCCTATGTTACCAAAATTAAAGTACCACATGTTGACTAAATGATGGAGACGACAATATTGAAGTTTTAATTCACTTAGTTTCGGTAAAAAAAAAGACAAAATAATTAATATTTAAGAAACAGCAAGAGAAATGGAAAAACATTCTATACAAAAAAAAAACTAGATTGCCTCGTAGAATCTAAAAATAAAATAAACTACAGGGTGTTCCATTTAAAATTCCAAAGTTGATGTCAGTTGCCAATAGATGTGGCACCACTGTAACCGCGAAATTATTTTTAAAACCTAGAACGCAGCCTCCTATGGCCGTAGTGAAAATTTCAAAATTATTTTTCTTTTTGTTCTCCAGATACTTCTAACGTACCATCGAGTATGGAATACCCTGTATGTCTAAAGTGCAATGGTTTTTGAGATATTGTTATTTGAAATATTACGGTTGTTGACGTCGAAAAATATCAACCTCCGGTTAAATCAGATGTCAAATTTTGTTACTTTCTATTAAAAGCTGGAAGTTATGATAGAAGATATTTTTAGACAAACAATGAAAACTAAGATGTATGTATAATAATAATAATAATAATAATAAAAATATTTATCTGCAATCATGTTTACAAAAGACACAAAAGAATATGGCGTCACAAACAGAACAATGTTATCCGAAACAAAACTACTTAATCATACAAAATTAAATCCCCGAAAGAATATGATTCTAAGTTAACTAGCATTTTTTTTATAGATATTTTAAATAGTTTTAGACCATTTATACATTTTATGTTAATTGGTAAATTATTGAATAATTTTAAACACATATAGCTTGGGTTTCTCTCTGTTAAAGTTAATCTATGAATCTGGTAATTTACATTTAGAATTCTAGTATTCTTGAAATATTTGTTGTTGAAACATCAGTTTGTTTAAAAAAAAAATTCATCAAGCACTCAAAAATATATACGTAATATACTGTCAAGAGCCCACATGTCTTGAAAACATTTTTGCAGCTTTCATTATAGCTCATTCTCTCACAATTCTTAATGCTCGCTTCTGAACTACAAATACCTTCTGTAGTAAACTATTTCTGCCACAGAAAATGATTCCATACTACAGATTATGTATGTAAGCAGTTCTCCTTTAACATGTACCATGAGAACGCTGTACCTTTATACTTGAGAGTAAAACTTTACCGTTTTTAAAAGCATTATTCTTCTACATTTAACGGCAACGTGACTGAAAAAATTACTAACCAGCGTTGAAAATTGAGATTTTTTATGACTTTCTTTCCCACCCTGTATAATATTTGAGATTTTTTTAGTAAAAAAATCCATATTCGTTGAATGTAGAAGAGTGAGGCTTTTAAAAATAGGACAGTTCATTCAATTTAATGAAATAATTTAACAATTCCTAATTTTAAATAACAATTAAAATTAGGAAAAAAATGTTTTATCGAACTTTTTGTTACTCAATTCAATATGTCTATTGTTCCTATTCCATGGCAACAACCAAAAAAAGTCTACTTGTTAATTTTTCACTACGATTGAAAAACAGTTAATTTTAAAGTTAGCGTCTAGAGTTAACTTCTGTGTTTGATCATAGGGCTGAATGTCTGTCATAAATAAAACTTAATTAAATTTAAATAAAATAATAAATTAAATAAAAAAAAAAATAAATTTTTGACAGCGCGTTGTAAATGGACACCCTGTATAAGTACTAATTTGATATACCTTTTCTATATGTAGCATAATTTTTAATAGGTTGTAATTCTCCTACTTCCGAAGCAGTTTCGGTTATTGAGGATGATATCTCATCAATGTTGGGACTGTTTGTTGTCAAAATGATAAATTGGCTTACAAATAAAAATTGTGTAAATTAAAATTGATAAAGATGTAAAGTTTCGTAGAAAGGAAATATCTAGATTGAACAGAAAAATAAAAAAAAGCCCTAGCAGCATTTTTTCTATGATTATCATTTGTTTGCATATAACCTACGTACCTTTGAATATTAGGAGAATTATAAATAATCTCGGAAAGTTCATCAGCAACTCGATCATGATCACCTGATTTAACCAATACACCACCAAAGCATAACTGAGACATCCTGAAAATAAATAAAATGATCTTTTATTATTAAAAGAGTTTCATAATGAATAAATAAATGATAGGTTAGTTCAGGCTAATTGTCATAAATATAACATTACTGACTTTATTATTAATAAATATTACTTGCGGCAGGTGCTGTTCCAGAAACAGTTGACTCAGAACTAAAAAACAAACAAAGATATTTAATAATTTAAATAACTCTAATAAGCAAACCAAAACTTGACACCTCCCAACTTTACCTGTTAGATAGGCGTTAATATATTTAACACAATTCGCCCTTACTAAAATATCTGCAGGAAAAAAGTGATCTGAGCACAACTCTGAATATTTTCGTAAAGGGTAAAACCAAACTTTTCTTTTTTCAGCATCTTGAGGAAGCCTAAATAGAATGTTTATATGTTATATATAAAACATCTTAATAAATATGTACCTATTTAAATTTAGGAATGGGATTTTAATTTTACAGCATTTTACTATTCGATATCTTTTTACTATTACTATTAAGTAGCTACCATCAGTTATTTATCAATATCTACTTTTAATTGTTTTTGAGTATAACAAAACTTTTTTCATTGTGCATAAAAGTTTTAATAAAAAAGGTGCTACCACAGAATTACTAAACGAACCCATCCGCTACACCAATGCTTTCTATAAAACAATAACCTAAACATACTTACCGATGAAATGATAAATTTGGATTAAAATGATCTACTTTTTTACACACTACACAGGCATGAATCATGATTGTTTATTTCCACACTAAAGGTGCGTGTACATTAGCAAGAAACTTGCGACATTTATATCACAATAAACTTGGATGCATGTTTACACTACAGCAACTATTTGCCGCAAATCGTGTCTGGCAAGTAGTTGTGAGAGAAATGTCATGCATTATTGCAGAAAATATGTCTGGTGCGTTTACACTGAACTTGCACTGTAAATATTTGTGGAGGTAAAGCAAAGCAAAATTTTATTTCAAATGGCGGGTCAACAAGGTCGATATGCCCCTGCAACGTGTTTGGACTCATGACTGTCCGATTTCGTATTTTAAGAAAGCCTATAGCCTATAGAACTGGGTCCTGAAAAAACGGCTTGTATTGTATCAGCAATATGTGTCTTACACAACTTTCTAATTAGTCAGAAAAGTCAGTTTTATGCACCAGAGGGTTCTTTTGATATGGATGGACAGGACGCAGAATGGCGCAGTGTCGGAATGCCACAATCTAACCTGTTAGATCTTGATCGTGGAGCGGCTCATAATTGTAGTGCAAGTGCTAAAGATATCAGAGACGAATTTAGAGATTACTTTGTTTTGCCACAGGGCGAGCTACAATGGCAGTACAGGCATATTTAGGAAACTATTTATATTAAATAAATAGTAATTATCTACCTAATATTACTTACAGAACATGTTTATTTCTGTTTATTTATTTTGTATTTATTCATAATAGTTAATATACAATAAAAGTAACGTCTACAAGTTATTTACCAAAATTAAGGCACTTACCAAGTTATCAATAGTTGTAGGATCGGAATGGTCACAACTAATAAACTTCAGCACATTAAAAAACTCATATGTGATGATATACACATCGTCAGCTCTATCACCGCTTTTTTTTTTTTTATTCGTCTTAGTTCTTGATGATATTGTGTTCGTAGATTGTGTAACTTTCGAGATACTTCACTTTCCACTGTATCAAATTTAACAGCTAATTCTCTTAATGCATTTTGTTTTTTAATCCTGTTTCTATAATTGTTACTTTTTACATCCCATAATTCCGGATATAATTCCCACTGTGTTATTAAAGAAAAAGTGTCATCTTTCGACCAACACTTTTTTTCTGCCATTTTATAACTTTACAATTCACTCTCGCGTAAAATTTCCAACAGATATGGAAATAAAATCTTGAACTCTGAGAGCAGAATATACGTCGGCGTCGTCTACACTGAAACGTATTTAGTTGCAAAGATCAACTGTCGCCAATACACCTCACCTCTCGGACTTTGGTCTCGGGAGTGTTTACACAGACGCTGACATCTACTTGCGCAATAAATGTCGCAAGTTTCTTGCTAATGTACACGCACCTTAATGTTTAGACAAATACACAAAGATATCAAAAATAAAGTGCATAACGGGCACGAAAACACAAACAAGTTGTTGTTAGGCCAGACCGTCCACGTCGCAATCACTATCGCCATTGTTAGAATCTCTCCGGTTGTATAATCGTATTACAATGTTGCCGTAGTGCCTGACATATATAATAATAATCTTAATACTTTCTAAAGTTTTTAACAACTTTTAATAAAATATCCGCATAACATGAATGCATAATTTGATACGCACACCTTAACTTTTTTGTATATTGGGTTCTGGACGTTACTGCAATTACTATTTCAATCTTTTTAAAACAATTTTTCCTAATATTTCTAACAGACAGATAAAACCGGCTAAGGTCAAATTTTGAGCGACAGAGATAAATAATAAAGAGGAAATGATGATTTGCCACATAAAAATGTAAACAATTTGGCCTATTAGTTCTAGTGTCTTAGGGAAACCCTGTAAATATGGCCGAAAATATCTCTGAAAACCCTGTACCTATTCAAACGTTTAAAGGTATGATTTTCTTTTATTACGTTAGGTTTTGAAATTACGAGGTCAATGGTAAACCCGAGACAATTTTTATTTATGCAATCACGTATATACAGAGTGTTACAAATTCGAGGTTAAACACAAGAATCCCTGAAACTATAAGATATACAAAGTCGGTTAAATGTGGGTAAAGTTTTGAAATATAGTACTGAACAAAACGTCGCTGAAAACATTTGAAAGTTCCGAATACCTACGGAGATGTCCGAAAAAAAAACGAAAATCAGCTAATTTCTTTATTCTTTCCTGATTACGTCTCCCGAAATAATTTCAAACAAATATAACATTTCCATTGGAACTTTTTTTCCTCTACAAGTCGACATAATTAATTCTAAATTCCGACGTTTCGTTTTCTTGCCACCATCATGAACTTAATTTTTTCGAATACGGTTCTGGAATTTAATTTGCATATTTTTGATTCTCATACCCCTAAAACCTAATACATCATGTCTTCAGAATATCCGGACGTTTCGTTTCTTAAAAATATATCAGCAACGTTTATGGAATTCTTACCAAATACTACCCTGGTGAAAATCACATTTGTTTGAAATCTTATCTCAAAAGTTTAACCAGACTGCCGTTTACGTTTAAACATTTAACCGATTTGATATTTACTTTTCTTATCGCTCTTAGGATTAATCTTCTTCATAAAGATTGATATAAAGTTATAATTTTTTCACGTAACTGTGCCAAGTTCTCAATAGGGTAATTTTTTACTTTATCACTTATTGTGTCCCATAGAAAAAAAAATCCAGGAGTGAGAGATCGGGAAATGTCGATGTAAAAATGCACGCATATCTCTACCATTATGGCAAGAAGCTTCATCATGTTGAAACCAGAGATGTGGTAGCATATCCATTAAAAAATCTTTAAATTGGTTGTGTAAAAAATTAAGGCACATGACATGTTTGCATTTATATGTGATACAAAATTTTGTCTTTACACAGTCCTGCCCAAACATATTAATGGAAAGCCTGATTTTAGGACGAAGTTCTATTTTCTCTGGGATTCTCCACAGCTGAAACATATTCGTTATTTCCGTTAAATAAACCACAGTTTATGAATTTTGATTCATCCGTTCAGATAACGCGATTTAAAAAATATAGATTGAGTGAGACTTAATCTCTTGATAAAAAGTACCTCCTCTTTCCAGGATGCAGTGTTTGAGAAATATGAACTTTGAAGGACTTGAAATTATTTGATTTCAATATTTAACTATTTCAGTAAGTATATCTAATATTTATCTGTTCTTGTTCTAATTTCCTAAGCATATGCCTGCGTGTTCCATAGAACCTTCCCGCCTCTTGAGACAGGCGTCTAACACATTTTGTTGGCATATTTTGCTTCATATCACGGTCGTTTGCAACAAGTTCTTCTGTTCTTACAGATGGTCTTCCAGCTCCTTTTTTATGTTGTATAGAACCTATTTCCCTAAACAGAGTCGCGGTTCTTCTCAGGCAATGATAAAAATCCCTAGCAGTAAAAGTGACGAAACTCGTCCATGCACAAACGCTAATGGCATTGCCAGCCACGTTTCGATAATAAGCTTTAACAATGAGTTTTTTGTGCTGCTGTAAAACGCATTGCGTGAATTATCAAAAGGCATTGGATAAATTAGCAATGAATCAAATTACTTGTAACGACTGTTAAAGGTGACGAAATAACTGATTGATAAATAATGTTGGTATTTACTGACACCCGACAAATATTAAGCTATACCGCTAAGCAGTACGGCCTTAGATGCAAAGCACACTTTTTTTTTATAGTCTTTATTTTCATATGCAAATTTTACATAGAAAGTGAGTCAAATTTATTAAAATACGTTAACAATAAAATTAACTTAATGTAAAGATTATACGTACATTTGAAAAATGGTTAAAGAGTATAATGCATTCAATTTTACAATATAAAATATTACAACATTATAACACGCAAATTAAATTTTGTCAAAAAAAAAAAAAATTTAAACTTGTCAAAAAATTCGGCTATATTATAAGGGCTTATGTCAATAAGCAGCTTTTTGATTTTATTTTTAAACATGTTTAAAGACGGAGCAGCTTTAATTTCGTCATGTAATGCGTTATAGAAGAAGCAGCCATTATAGTAAGCCGGTCGGCAATCAATAATCTATTATTCCTGGTATCATATGATCTATTGATGCAGTTCTTTTGAAATAATATCATATTGTTCCGGACAAAGCAAAGTAATTCATATATATATAAACCGGTAACAGTCAAAAAATTTAAATCCCCAAAGGCCTGGCGACAAGATTCCCCGAAATTCAAACCCTTAATAATACGAACAGCATACTTTTGTCATATAAAAACCCTGTTAACATTTGTGGCCCTACCCCAGTGAACAATGCCATATCTTAGATGTGAATAAAAGTTTGCGTAATATAATGTTTTCAGTATGAAGTCACTACATTGATTTGACATTGTTCTCAACCCAAAACATACAGATGACAACCGTTTACATAAGTTATTAATATGCGAGTTATAGGCTAAATGGCTATCGACATAAAACCCTAGAAGCTTTACTTCTTCCAGAAAGTCTAATCTAATTCCATTGATGTTGATTCTCTCTACACTTAAGTTCGACTTTCCCGACCTAAATAACATGCATGCAGTCTTATCGTTGTTTATGACCAATTTATTCTCAAACATCCACTCACTAGCCTTGGCAAAGACCAGATTGACCACCGGTTCAACCTCGTCGCAATGTGATACCTTGATTATTAAATTAGTATCATCAGCGTAAGACATAAGGAGCACAGACGGGTCCTCAAAAACGCTATGCAGATCATTGGCAAAGACTATAAAGAGCAGTTTGATGACAATAGTTATTGCTTGCACGGTACTAAAGTAATGTTTTACTTTTAGATACATATTTCTTTCATAGAATTGACGGACATGGTATAGTTTCCTTGAAAGGCCCTTATGGGGTCTCGGCTCGCGCCCATTAATTTTTCTTAAACTTGTTCAGTCGGTCAGAAAATTATCATTTTTCGCTCGAAGTATATATCTGATCCATTGTAGATTTAAAATAGTCTATTAATAAAAATAATATGATATATTACTTATAAGCAAGTATCTGAAAAGTGTTACTACAACACTGCTTTTATGACAGAAGTTTTATTGGCGTTTCAATCCGTTTTATTTTCCCAAACTTTAATACATTTCCTTAGTTGTTACTGCTTTTTATTGGTCAGCAGAATTAAAAGCATTTCGATATTTATTTTTAAAACCATACCATCTTGAATGTCAAATTGTATTAAATGCTTACTTTGTAACATATTTTATTTTATACCTAAATTCCACAACACTGTCAGTGACTCATTTAATACAAATCACCAAATCTAGGAAGGCGCCGAATAAATAATACATTGTACAAATAAATGTATATTATTTTATCCGTATAAGGTACTTTGTCGCTTAAAACTTTTTGGAGGTGCGTTTACCTAGGTATATTTGATTACCAATTTTTAATCAAAAAAAGGTTTTATATTAAGAAATATATCAAATCAAATATATGATGAAATAAATTTAATTTTATGTAATTATTTTTGATATCTTTCTCTCTCCCAGTAACTTGTGTTTTAAATTTCGCACATAATTAAAATGTTTTGAGCATATTCGTGCGGAAGTGCCACTTAACTTATCTTTACGTTTATACAACCGTATAATCCATTCTAATTTTGTTTTTATTTGTCCCTGGAAAAAGTGAAAAACCTTATATTTTTATAAAAAACAGGTTATCCGCATCACATACGTACACAGCACACCTCATATTATGAACATTGATTCAAATAAATAAACAAAAATTTACAGTCCTTTACAAAGATGCAACCGGGGAGGACATTGAAAATGCCGAAGCAGAGTGCAACGCTTGTGACTATTGTGAGATTTGTGGTCTGCGAAAACTCATAGATTTGAATGTTATATTTAGGTAGCTGATATAAGGTTTATTGATTCATAATATAAAAAAATAGTAAAATAAAGGTTATAAACTCTAACGCGCCTCTAAGGTATGGTTTGGCTGTAGCAGTCAGCGGCCGCGGTTGGCGTTCGCGATTGGTAGCTCGGTACTGGTTTAATGCGATTTGTATGTACACGGTTTTACTGCCGCAGCTCAGCGACACAGCGTTCGCCGTCAATTGCAATGGCTGCGTTCGGACTGCTAGAGAGACCAGTCCAGCCGTGATCGCTCAGCAGAATTCCACCGTTTTCGGCAATTGCTGACGAGTGTTTGATAGAGGAGGTGCAAAAGTACCCCCCTTTATACAACTATGAGAACGAAAATTACAAAAATGTTGTAATGAAAAAAAATGCATGAAAAAAGGTGGCAGCAAGTATAGGGAAGAACGGTAAAGTGTACAAAACCATTATGTTTATTTTTCAGCATTACATTACAAAGCTTATAATTAGGGTAGACTGGGGCAAGTGCGAAGCCCTTATATGTTTACTTTTCATACTGCATAGGGCACTCATGAATTATTTTTAAGATCTTGAGATTTGAATGATTTTTTTTTGTACCGAAATTTTACACCTAGGTACCCCAAAAAGGGAAAGTGTAAAATCGGAGTACAATTTCCATGCATGTTCGCAGAAGTGGAAATGGGAAAGTGTAAATGAAGTTTATATCTCCCATGCCAATTTTTCTTTTTACAGACTTAAAAAAAATTAAAAATCTGGGAAGTTATGAACTTTTTATTGTTGGGAAATAGTTTGCCAAGCAAATCATAAAAAATTAAAAGGTGCCTCTGAAAGATAATAAGTAATCCAAAATAACCCTCAAAAAATTCCTAATAACAAGAATAATATTTTTATAAACGTATTTATCCGTTCAAAACCCAACGTTTGGCTTTAATCTCTAAAACAGTAGGAGTTATTCCCAAGGAGAAACTAAAACAGAAAAGAAAATTAAAGTTTAAAAATTTGAATAATTTTATGGAACTTGTTAAATATTGTATCCCGCAAATTTCACATTAAAATGAAAACCTCCTCGGCGTGTTACTACCGGTTCAGGTAAACGAGTCACTATATCGTCTAGCTATACTACATCGACATCATCGGTGAGTGGCCATAAAAAAATTGTATTTTAATTTTCTAGTAAACTTGATTTTAAAGCCGTAGTCAACAGTATTTACCTGGCCAATAAAATGTTTCTTTGCTTGTGGTAATGTGTATTTAACCAGTACCCAGTCTTCAATGGAAATATTGTCTTTGTTTATTTCAGGAATCTGATCTTCGCGATCCGATTCTAAAGTGAAACTTTGATCCGATTCCATAAAAGGTACACTTTCATAATCTGATTCACTGGAGCTGGATTCAAATTGATACGGACTTGGACGACTTTGTTTACTCTTTCGGTCAATTTTCATAGCTGGTTTAGATATAGTAGATGAACTTGTAGAGATTTTTGACTGACTACTTGCGATAGTACCTGCAATGGTTTGGCCACCTTGAATTAAGTGCTTTCGTTTCCTTGGATTAGAAGAAGGACTCTGTCGGAGCGAATCAAGTAGTAGATCATCAAAACTTGCCTTCTTTTCTTGCCGATTTTCGGTTGTAGCTGGTACTACAGGTTCAGTTATAGGCTCCTGATGATTATTTCGTATATTTCTTCATTTTGATCAGAGCTGACAATTACTTTGAGATTGGTGGCACTAGATGCTGAAGGAGCTGTAGGTAATTCTGCATTAGATGCTAGTTTCCTTTTAAATAAAGCGCCAGATGTAGAAGGCTTTCCTGTTTTTAACATTGACTGTTCGGAAGTAGCGGTTTTTTCTGTTACATTCGGTGCTACAGCATCATGTTCATTCCTTCCAATATCAATGCGTTCTGGCCTCGGTTGTAAATCTGTTACAGATCTTTGATTTTTTAAGTGTTCCTGCCATCTTTTTAGGGCATCGATGTCATACTTTTCTTTAGGAATAACATGTCTATTAAATGGAACAATACCACCCTTTCTGAATCCTGTTTTTATGATTCCGGAATCTACTTCAGCCCAGGTTTTCACTAGCAATGTGGCGAAGTCCCTTTTTGGTAGTCATTGTCCCTGATGACGTCTTTGCCATGTTATTACTTCCCTCTCCCATATTACCTTAAAGGATCTAAACATACTCAAATCGAGAGGTTGAAGTAAATGACTTGTATGGGCTGCAGTTTAGGTATATGAATATTATCTTCTTTTGCGGCTTGAATTAATAAGCAATCCACATGCGAGACATGCCCATCATATTATTATACAGGGTGACGCGGATCTAAATGAACATACTTCAACACAAGACAAAGAATACCTTGGGGGTTCTTAATCACCCATCTTTGATATTTCAATTGTCGATAGTTAATAAGATACAGGGTCTTTTATGAACTTCAGCAATTTTTTGTTGTTGTCATATTTTTTAATGCACTCCGTATAAAATTTTCATATTGGGTCAACATCTGTAACCTATCTGTCGCTTAAAATTGCAGTATCAGAAAATTTTAAATTCCAGGCCCGTATTAGAAAAAGTTGACATTTTCAATTTTTACATTTTTAACACCCTGTAGATCAATTTTTTCAAAATATTATTTTTTTTATTGGAAAGAGCATAAAGAATTGACCCTAACGGCATAATTTTCAAAGTTCCCGCACCCATCACTTGATTAGAATAAATGGTTGTTTTGTAAAAAATTTCAAAATGGTGCATATTTGGAAATTAGAAATTAAGAAAATAACAATAAAAAAGCAAAAACTGCTTCCGAAGAAAAAAAATAAATGTACTAAACGTTTAATAGTTTTAACGAGACTAAATTTTAGGGAACAACACAACAACAAATAACAAAGTAATAATAATAATAACAAAACTGCAAGTTAAAATCGACTGCTTAAAATCTAATACATAGAAAAAGTTTTAGCAAGAATTAATTTTAAGAGCACTTTAGCAGAACACTGTTATTTAAGAAGCTCTTCAAAATGCCCTCCATTGGCTTGTTCACATCTTCGTCTTCTGATGTTTAAATTTGACACTGCTTTTCTAATTGCGTCTGGGTTATTTTTTATTTCCTGAAAAGCATTAATAATTCGTTGCAAAAGCTGCTCCCGCGTGTTGATTTCTTCTGAATAAACCAAATTTTTCATATTCCCCCAGAAAAAAAAATCCAAAGGATTAAAGTCCGGCGACCTGGCTGGCCATAAATGGGGCCCTCCACGGCCTATCCATCTGTTAGGAAACGTAATATTTAAAAATTCAGATACAACCCTTGCAAAATGTGGTGGGGCCCCATCATGTTGAAAAAAGAGCCCTCTCACGTTAGCATTTTCATTCTGCATAAGTCCTGGCAAAATGTTTTGTAAAAAAATTTAAATATTGATTTCCATCTAATCTTTCAGCAAAAAAGTGCGGCCCAATTAATTTATTATTTATTATACCTGCCCAAACGTTTATGGAAAATTTGTGCTGCGAATGCGATTGTCTGATGGCATGTGGATTTTCTAACGACCATACATGGGAATTCCTTGAATTATTTACACCATCTCTGGTAAATTGTGCTTCATCGGTCCAGAGGATTCGATAAAGACTCCTTTGGTGTCTACTGAGCCACTGGCAAAAGAGTAACC
Organism: Polydrusus tereticollis; assembly: GCA_963920685.1. NCBI lineage: Eukaryota > Metazoa > Arthropoda > Insecta > Coleoptera > Curculionidae > Polydrusus > Polydrusus tereticollis. The sequence goes on from OY987326.1 coordinate 116,776,510, forward strand.
GGTTTGCATAATCGCCAGGTTCCAATCTCTGAACTTCTTAAACATGAAACGGATGCAAGCCTTCCTTTTGCAGTGTTACATTAACTCTTTTTTGCGGGATTCCTAGACGTGTCGCAATTTTTCGAGTAGATGTTTTGGGATTATCTTCAACAAGATTTAAGATATCTTCTTCCTCCTGAACTGGATGTCGTATTGGTTGATCAATATTATTGTCGGTGGGAAAATGTCCATGTTCTCCAGCAAATAAAAATACATTTGCAAATGTTTTGTGATATGGACATCTTCTACCCGGAAATCGCCTACGATATTCCCGAACAGCAGCTCTTCCATTACCGTTACAAAAACCGTATACAAAAATAATGTCGGCATATTCGGCATTTGAAAATTGGTAAGGCATCTTCAACAGAAAATTGCAATAATTGTTAACCGAATACTAACAAAGGTCAGACAACTGTCACATATCTGATAGTGACTTGAATTGTTGCTATGGAACAGTAACTCGATAGTCTTTGGTTTGTTTTTAAATGAGGCAAAGCCTACTTTACAAAGTTTGAAATTTCTGACTGTAATTTACGATTTTTTGTCGATGTCTAAAAAGCAATCATTATCTTGCAGTTTTGTTATTATTATTATTACTTTGTTATTTGTTGTTGTGTTGTTCCCTAAAATTTAGTGTCGTTAAAACTATTAAACGTTTAGTACATTTATTTTTTTACTTCGGAAGCAGTTTTTGCTTTTTTATTGTTATTTTCTTAATTTCTAATTTCCAAATATGCACCATTTTGAAATTTTTTACAAAACAACCATTTATTCTAATCAAGTGATGGGTGCGGGAACTTTGAAAATTATGCCGTTAGGGTCAATTCTTTATGCTCTTTCCAATAAAAAAATAATATTTTGAAAAAATTGATCTACAGGGTGTTAAAAATGTAAAAATTGAAAATGTCAACTTTTTCTAATACGGGCCTGGAATTTAAAATTTTCTGATACTGCAATTTTAAGCGACAGATAGGTTACAGATGTTGACCCAATATGAAAATTTTATACGGAGTGCATTAAAAAATATGACAAGAACAAAAAATTGCTGAAGTTCATAAAAGACCCTGTATCTTATTAACTATCGACAATTGAACTATCAAAGATAGGTGATTAAGAACCCCCAAGGTATTCTTTGTCTTGTGTTGAAGTATGTTCATTTAGATCCGCGTCACCCTGCATAACAATAATTGGTGCCTGATCACGAACCAAAGGAATAAAAGTCTTTAGAAAGTAATTTCTAAATATTTCGGAGGTTATCCATCCATTGGCGCTGGCTGCATTTACGGTGTCTTTGAAGAAGTCTTCATTTCTTTCTGAAATCCATCAATATTATTGCCTTTAAATATTATTAATGTTATTGCATTTAAATATTATCAATGGTGGCAATTTTCTACAACTAGCACTTGCTCCTGCCAGGACGGTTATATTTTCTCTGCCCGATCCAGCAATAATGCTTGAAGAGGGGTTGCCTTTCGCGCCAACAATTTTAAGACGAGAAGGATCTGTACACAGTGAAGTCTCATCTAAATTGTAAATACATTTAGGACGATCTTGAAGACCCAACTCCAATATAGCCTTTTTCAATAAAACAAAATATTGGTCTATTATAAATGGGTCCGTAGATTTCTTTCTGCAGTACTCTAAGCTTTGTTGTTTCTTCATACTCAAAGAGTGACGTTGTTTAAACTTTATTAGCCAGTCTGTGCCTGGCATATTGTTCTTAAAAGGATTGGGAATATTATTTAAAGTTACAAAGTCCCGAACTTTTTCTTGAATCTCTCTTGAAGTTAATCAATATCCCCACTTCTCCATTGTTTTTATATTTTTGGCCAGTTGACACTTATCTTGCCAAGAAAGTATTGGAGGTCGGCCCTGTGCCTTGCTTTTTCGCCACGGCGCCGGCGGCGGCCAGTTATTCTACAGTATATTGTAATGTATGGGATTCTGAATTCGGTACTAGCCATCGACATGGTTAATTGACCTTGATTGACGGCATTTACTGCAGCATTTAATTGCTCCTCCCCATAGGCAGCCCTATCGGACTTTCTTTTATAATTTCGTACCATGACTTCAAATCTCTGTAAAGAATAAAAGCTTTAAGTGTCAGTGCCAATGAACTTTAGCATTCCCAGGAAAATGGGGCAAGTGTAAACTAACCTTTACACTTTCCCCATTACAACTTTCAGACATGCCCCACATTATGTTTTTTATGTGGGAAGTGCAAACCTGTTCGTGTGTAAAAACCGCTTTTAGATTTGGTCGGTATATAGGATTTTAAAGCTACAACAATTGACTAAACATAAGAAAATGCAATAAAACTAAAAGTATATTATAAGTTTTTACCTTTTACCAATTTTTTATGGAGATATCACACACTATTCAACGGACCGATTCGGAGGTTATGTTACAAATGACTACTCAGAAAGAAAAAAACACCTGGTAACTCGCCGGGGGTAGATAATTCAACAGCGTTAACGTATAGTTAGTTGCCTCGAAACACACAGACAAGTAAACTTTCAATATTGCCTGATTGGCGCTCTGATTTTCCACTTAACCCATTTTTACACTTGCCCCAGTCTACCCTATACCATATTCAAATCCAAGATTATGCATACGAAGGAAATATTGATCAGTACTTAATGACAACCGTAACTCTATTTCGATTGGTCAAGCGGCAATAAAACTAAAAGGCCCTGGGCGACAGGGTCGAATTTAGTTTACCCGTGATTTTCGCATTATTGCATTGTATCGTTTGGTGTTATTGTTTGTTATCAATATTTTGATATAAATATTTGTGTTTTTGACCGTTGTATCTGATTGTATACAGGGTGTTTCAGAAGTGCTAACCTGAACTAATCTGAATATGTGTCCGGAGTTGCCCCGTTTTGATGTACAGAGTGTTAAAGTTTTTTTAAAAAAATCGTTTTTTTTTTATTTCTGTAAATATCCTTTTCCCGATTTTATTGCAATTTGGTACCGTCATTCATAATGATAAGAGGCTTAATTAGCCCTAACTAGATTAAATTTATAAAGTCCAGTGGCGTCCCGGGAAACACTTCAACGGATATTATTGACAAAAAAATGCACGCCACTGACTTTTTTCTAATTTTGATATTTTGATATACCAACTAATGATACAATTTTAAAATGTTTTGATTCTTTGACGTCTTAATCAAATTGATTTGTTTACTTGGTATGCTGCAGCTTTGATTTAAATATGGTATAGTAAAAATTCAAGTGTTAATATGACGCTTGTCGAAATGGAGGAATTTGTGCTAACATCTCCTCTTCGTCTTCTTCCTCCAACAACAGCATGCAACTAATGTTATCGGCGTTCATTATAAATCATAGATAAGCGCTTCTACTACGAAATACGAATATGATCTGAAACGCGCTGCTCCAGCCGCGCCAGCCAAACCACCTTGTGGCGAAGGCCGATTGCTACGCTCGATCGCGAACGCCAGCCGCACCCGCTGACTGCTCCAGCGAAACCATACCTTTACTCTCGACTTGGTCTGATCCCGATCATTTTAATTCGGGGTGACGTCAGGGACAAATGCAACACAAGAATTTTGTTGAATTCCGTACCCATTCTAACGTGCCCGTGCGATAATATAAACATTTTCAATGTTAAAATGCACGCCACTGACTTTTTTCTAATTTTGATATTTTTTTCGGATATACCAACTAATGATACAATTTTAAAATGCTTTGAAACTTTGACGTCTTAATCAAATTGATTTGTTTACTTGGTATGCTGCAGCTTTGATTTAATTATGGTACCTATAGTATAAATTCAAGTGTTAATATGACGTTTGTCGAAATGGAGGAATTTGGGCTAACATCTCCTTTTCGTCTTCTTCCTCCAACAACAGCATGCAACTAATGTTATCGGCGTTCATTATAAGTCATACATAAGCGCTTTCACTACGAAATAAGAATATGATCTGAAGCGCGCTCCAGCCGCGCCGGCTGAACCACCCTGTGGCGACGGCCGATTGTTACGATCCTACGCTCGATCGCGAACGCCAACTGCACTCGCTGACTGCTCCAGCGAAACCATACGATTACTCTCGACTTGGTCTGATCCCGATCATTTAACTCGGTGTGACGTCAGGGACAAATGCAACACAAGAATTTCGAATTCCGTACCCATACTACGTGCCCGTGTGATAATATAAACATTTTCAATGTTAAAACCCAATCCAATGTCACTAAAATAACCAAAATGAGTGAAAATTTCGGTTAAAATTCGAAACACCATCACCGTTTGAAATCATGTTGTAAGCGCTCGATATCCGCCAGAGCTCCTCACGCGATGACGTCACTAAGCCACGCCTCATCTACGCGATATGTTACCTTTAGTTTATTTTACCGTGGGTACATACTACATAGTATACCTATCTATTATGTGTAACATAATAAGTACCTATTCTTATGATTTTTGAGTAAAAAATGGTCCACTACTGTTTGTATTTTTTTGAGTCGACAGCACTAAAGTTAGGTACTAGGTATGTACAACTATTGCGAACACCCTGTACTTAAAGACAATACTAGTAATCTAGCCAAACACGTATAAAAGTCGCTGTGATGTGTCAAACAATACCACCACCTTCGTTGCTATCGCCTATAAGGTGTATGACTCTACGTCATTAATATTCAGTTAAATTGGACGTAACCAATGCAAATATAACGAAATCGAGATGTCCTTGTCTCATGAGGGGCATTCCGTCGAGTGCGTATGCCAGAAAAAAATTAAGAAGATTATTCGAAATGATCCAATACCAGCCAGCAAGACATGGCATGGTCCTTGCATTGTTTTAGCTATTGTTTAGAAGTAAAGTTAACTTGTTAAAGCATTTATGCAGTAAAAGCATAAGCCAAAATGCCCTTAATGTTCTAGCTGTGTTGCTGCTTCAATTTCTTTAAGGTTATAGCATCATTTATTATTTGACAGATAGCAATCAGTTAGTTAACAATCCTTAACCATTATATTAAGCGGTACTGTTAACTCAAGCCGTTACGGTATTTATAAGCGAAAATATTATGTACAGGGTGTCCCACATAAGATCCTCTATCCCCTTATCTCGAAAGATATTCGATTTTTGAAAAAAAGTTAAATACAAAGTGTTATTGTTTTTAAGGGCACTTTTATATTATATACTTTTCACGTATACAGGATGCTCAGTTTTTCATGGTCAGGAATCAACTCTTAAAAATTAAATGGGACACCCTGTATATTATTTTGGATATGGATTCCTCATAAAAAATAAGGGTGACTTTCAATAAGATATTATATAGCTAACTCTCGTGGTTTAGGATTTAATAGCCGTTTTATTTATTTTCTTGCTAAAAACGGATTTATTTAAGGTAGTAGGAAAAAATATAAGTATATCATATTTGGTGAATCTGCCATTTTTATATTAAAGACAATACCACAATATATAATTCTGCTTGTTTACTTTGGCTAAAAATTATACAGGGTGATGTCAGAAATTTATCCGATCGGGATATATTAAATCACCTATAAGTCGATAATTTCAAATGGAACACCCTGTATATCATTGCCGATTTCGATTGTTTACAAAAAATTAAGGTAACTTTGTAGAAAATTGCCTTTACCCATCTCTAGCCGTTTAGAAAATATTCGCTCTTAAACATTTTTTATGCATTAAAAAATACCTTTCGTTTAAATTTAATGAGGAACCACGTTACAAATTTTTTTTAACGGGCTAACTGTAGTAGATTTTCAACAATATACTGTAGTTTATAATTTTAACTAACATATCTGTATTTTCTGAGAAAATAATTCACTAGAAATCGTAAAATTAATTCAAATATTGCATGTAATCAAAACCAACTAACGCTGCAAAATCAAAACTGCCATGGAAATAAAAAAGTAAAGTGTTTTGGAAACCAACGTAAACAAGAATAATTGTCAAATAATAATTTTGATTTGTTGTGCGTTAAGTTTATCTTTGGCTTATAATACCTTATAGTGCCGAAGAAAGGTTAAATTTATATCAGTGTTATTTCCAAAATAACAAAAGCGTTGCAATAACTATTAGAGCATATCGTCAAAAGTATCCGGAAAGAAGAATACCGGAAAGATCCATTTTTGGGCGAATTGAACGAGATCTCGAACATCATGGTGTTTTAAAATATGGAAAAAGAAATAAACCTAAAAATATATTGGATGATGAAACGCAATTAAATATATGTTTGTATTTAGAAGAATTCACAGAAAACTCAATCAGAGATGCAGAAAGACTTGAATATTGCTAGAACTGATATCCATAGGACGCTGAAAATAAATAATTACAGGGCTTTTAAGTTCGCTAAATTACAATACTTAGAACCTAACGATCATATTCTACGCTTGGAATATTGTAACTTAATGATGGATCGTCATTTTCGTGACCTTAATTTTTTTAACAAAATTTGTTGGACGGACGAAGCGATATTTACTACCTCAGGGATATTTAATAGAAAGAATACTCACTATTGGTCTCAAGAAAACAAAAACAACTTTAAACTATACAACATTAAGGTCGCCGTAGTGTTCATTGCTGGTGTGCGATTTACAGGAATCAAATAATAGGTCCTCTATTTCTGGATAACCATTTAAATGGTGCGGGGTACCTGGAGCTACTGACTAACAATATCAGACCCTTACTAGAGGTCAATGGTAACATAAATAATATTATTTACCAAATGGATGGGGTACCTTGCCATAGCACCATTCAAGTAAGAAATTATTTAAATGAAAACTATGCAGAGGTCGTTTGGCGAAATGGAAATATTCGTTGGCCTCCGCGGAGTTCAGATTTGACTCCCCTGGACTATTTCCTGTGGGGGAACATTAAAGGAAAAAGTCTATAAAAATAAACCTCAAGATGTTGACGATCTCAGGAATCGAATAAGGGAAGAAATTTAAAATATCAATGAAAGTGCTGCAGTAAGAGACGCCCTAAGAAAACTGGAAGTTATCTACACAACTTGTATTGCCCAGAATGGAGGCCATATAGCACATTTACTTTAATTTTTCGTTTTGTATTAGGTATAGTTTATTGGTTCTTTCGTTATAATATGTATTTTTTTTTTGTTTGTTTTGCACATATTAATTATTTTGTAATTAAATGTTCACTATTAACTTAACTTCTTGCTATTTACTTAATAGTTCACAAAACTTATCGTATTGTTAAATGTTAAAGCATTTCTTTATTTGTTAATATATCGTAAGTCGTTGAAATAAAAAATATTATTGTTATACCGAGCATAGCATAGGTATTTTATTTTTATTTTAGAATTATTTTCTCAGAAAATACAGATATGTTAGTTAAAATTATAAACTACAGTACATTGTTGAAAATCTACCACAGTCAGCCCGTTAAAAAAAAATTGTAACGTGTTTCCTCATTAAATTTAAACGAAAGGTATTTTTTAATGCATAAAAAATGTGTAAGAGTCAATATTTTCTAAACGGCTAGAGATGGGTAAAGTTAATTTTATACAAAGTTACCTTAATTTTTTGTGAACAATCGAAATCGGCAATGATATACAGGGTGTTCCATTTGAAATGATCGACTTATAGGTGATTTAATATATCCCGATCGGATAAATTTCTGACATCACCCTGTATAATTTTTAGCCAAAGTAAACAAGCAGAATTATATATTGTGGTATTGTCTTTAATATAAAAATGGCAGATTCACCAAATATGATATACTTATATTTTTTCCTACTACCCTAAATAAATACGTTTTTAGCAAAAAAATAAATAAAACGGCTTTTAAATCCTAAACCACGAGAGTTAGCTATATAATATCTTATTGAAAGTCACCCTAATTTTTTATGAGGAATCCATATCCAAAATAATATACAGGGTGTCCCATTTAATTTTTAAGAGTTGATTCCTGACCATGGAAAACTGAGCACCCTGTATACGTGAAAAGTATATAATATAAAAGTTCCTTTAAAAACAATAACACTTTGTATTTAACTTTTTTTCAAAAATCGAATATCTTTCGAGATAAGGGGATAGAGGATGTTATGTGGGACACCCTGTACATTAGGTTAGCTATATTAAAGATAATATGATTTTTTTTTATAATAAGGTACAGCACTATGGGATAAATCCTTTTAGGCACTCTGCGAGCGGTGCGTGTGCGCAGGAAACGATTCACATTGGTCTTGAATCTTTGCAGATTATATTCGTTGGGGATCGCGGCCTCGGGGAGGTCGCTCCAGAGTGATGACGTTCTCCAGATGAAAGCATTTTTAAATAGTGTCGTTCGAGGGACTGGGACACTAAGCTAAACCACGACTGCAGTGGCTCGTCGTGTATTTCTACCATACATCGCTCGGGGTGGAATCAAGCGGGCAACCTCAGTTGAGCACTTGCCATGAAAATATTTGTAAAATAGACTCAAGTCGCCAACCTGCCTTCGATGTTCAAGGCTTTCCAGGTTGTACGTCAAATCATGGTCACCGATCAATCAATCTAGGAAATGTTTAGGAGCAGAGCCCTAAATATGCGAACAGTACTCCAGCGATGGTCGAATTTGGGCCATACAGAGCACTAAAAGTTGTTAGAGTGTATAGAGGTTCTTAGATCGGAAAAGTACTCCAAGCGTCTGCGAGGTTGCCTTAGCAATGGCAGCAGCGTGACTATGCCAAGACATATGACTGTACAAATTTACGCCCAGTAATTGAATTGATGAAGCCAAGGGAATCGAGTGTCCCGATATGACCATATCCGGTTCTTCAACATTAACTTTTTTAGAAAAAACGGCCCCCTGGGTTTTTTTAACGTTAAATTCTTCTTGGTTACTGTCACCCCAAGATATAATTTCTTCCAGATCTTTGTTTAGATGTGAGACCTCTTGCTGCCTGTCGTTAATGTATAGTAAAAAGGGGGTGGGCGACAAAATAAAACCCTGAGGTACTCCCGCGTTGATGTTAAATGTGTCTAAAAGAAATCCGTCCATCGATACTCACAGAGAACGGTTTTTAAGAAAGCTAGTTGTCAGGCTTATTTGATTTTACTATAGCAATAAAAATTGTTTATTTCAGCCGCAAAAGGTATTTTTCAAATGTGAAATTTTTGGGGTTATGGTTAATTTTACCCTTCTTTCTTCTTTAATAAACTGTTTCGGTTTCTTTTAAGTACGAACCATTCTAAATTATTTTATTGCACGTCGAGTTTTGCGCAGTTCTCGAATTGCTTGGAATAAATCCTTATTTTACAACCAAAACAAACCTAGTATTGTACCGATATCATGGTACCGTTCATCAAAGCATAGCGCTATATCAAATCGGGTTTCTATTGCACCCAGAGTCTGATTGGAAACCCGATATGAAGGAGCGCTACTCGAGCGCTACGTTCTAATGAATGTTACGTATATTTTGAATGGTAAATTTATAAAAATAAGTTTAAATTATTCGGTTGCATGCGATTAGCAAAAACCTTGTATCAAGTCGGTATCTCCTCAGCTGTTACAGAATATATTGATGCCATAATTCATCATGAATGTCTTAGCTCTTAGGCAGATTGCCCTAATAATGAAACATACAGTATGCAACTTGAAACGTTGTTCAAAATTAAAATAAAAAATGTAGTCTATTATTTTGTTTAGACTTGGTGTGTGATGCGTTAGCATGTAACGCATCACACACACATGCGCGATATGTAATGCGTAAATTTGTTTCTTTTGCAGTATTTATCACATGTCGCAAGTTTCACGTTGCAATTAAATTTAAATTCCTTTATTTACAACCATAAATGTAATGTTGACATTACTGACCTTATTAAAGGCTTGAAAGTGTCACATTACATACGTCTACTTCCCTCTTCCATTTCCCTCATTGTTTAAATTGTTTAAAGGTATGCTCCATTACTATGACACTACAACCAGAACATATTTGAATGACACAACCAGCATATTTTTGTATGGCGTCAATTAACGGTGTGGTTGTAAATAAAATAGTATACAAACCTCGCAGGGAAGTTTTCATTACTGTCTCGAGATTAAAGTTAAACTCGACGCTTCGCGTCTCGGATAACTAACTAATCTCTCGACAGTAATGAAACACTTCCCTCTTCGGTATGTAATGTACTATTATTTAAAACCGTACATGTAATGTTGACATTACTAACCTTATTAAAGGCTTGAAAGTGTCACATTACCTACGTCTACTTCCCTCTTCCATTTCCCTCACTCATTTCCCTCATTGTTTAAATTGTTTAAAGGTATGCTCCATTACTATGGCACTGCAACCAGAACATATTTGAATGACACAACCAGCATATTTTTGTATGGCGTCAAAACAATAAATGATATATTCTGACATTTTTACTACATTTGAAAAACTCAAATATCTAATTTTCAATTAACGGTGTGGTTGTAAATAAAATAGTATACAAACCTCGGAGGAAAGTTTTCATTACTATCTCGAGATTAAAGTTAACCTCGACGCTTCGCCTCTCGGATAACTAACTCATCTCCCGACAGTAATGAAACACTTCCCTCTTCGGTATGTAATGTACTATTATTAATCCCAGTTTGTTACACTTTTAAGGTAGACACTACAAATACTATTTTTTATACAGGGTGTTACCTAATGGTAGGACGTGATTCCTGAACCAAATTGAAGTAAAAAAGTTCATATAAACATGTGTTCTAGAGAGTCTGGTTTAGAAGATATAGGGTGTCAAAGTTTAAAAGAAAATCCGTCAGGGGCAGTCTCACGATAAATATTGACAAAGAAAATGTACACCACTGACTTGTTTAAACATTTCATATCGCTTTTGGGTTAGGCAACTAAAAATACAACTTTTTTGTCTTCTGATATTTTTTCGAATCTTACTTCTCTCTCGAGAAAGAAAATTTTGAAGTGAAATGGCCTTTATTTTTTTCTCGAAAGCGAGGTAAGATACGAAAAAATATCAAGAGACAAAAAACTTGTATTTTTAGCTACTTCACCCGAAAACAATATAAAATTTTAAAACAAGTCGGTGGCGTACATTTTTTTTAACAATATTACTCGTGCTAAATTAGCCTTTAATCACAACAAACAACACTGTCAAATTTCACCAAAATCGGTATATGGATCTTTAAGATATTATTAAAAAAACGATTTTGTTTTACTTTGACACCCTATATCTTTTTAGGTAGGACACATTATGTTTATATCAGCTGCTTTACTTGAACTTGGTTCAGAAATGCGTCGCGTCCTTCAAATTACAGCCTTTCATTAAGTAACACCCTGAATACCCTAAATAGTTATAAATGTTGAGACAGTACAATTATTCCGTTGTTAACCGTTTATGAGAAAATTAAGAAGTTGTAAAATTTTTGATTTAACACGATAGACGCACAATTGTAGGTACGAGGACAATAGCATATTAGTTGATAGTGGAGGGTGAGAGTATGAAATGTATTCCTATACTATTAAACGCAAAACGTAATTGGGGTATGATGGTATAAGTGGGACTTATTTTATTTTACGAGCTTATAAGATAGAAACTTGGATGACTTATACTACTTTTTACAAGTCTAAGCACGGACATCATTTCCGAAAATTAAGCCTGAATAGACTTGTCTCCTGCTAGATATTGAGTACGAGGGTAGCAATCGTCGATGAAGTCGTAAAAAAATGCAATTAATTTAATGACACGAAAACCCAGAAACTGCATTTTTTTGACACAGTTACACGGTCTTGCAGTCCGGCCGACGAGACGATATTATATTAAATTATAAAAATTTTGTTTTCTTAGGAAAGCAGTAGGGGAAGCGGTGTTCCATCGCTTCGATGGACCGCCCGCCCCTGCCTTTACCAATAATATAATAATTAATAATTTCTTTAATATTAGTTTTAACAAATCTGAATAAGGAACCTAGTATGGCCCTTACTTATAAATATTTTAATTTATACGTGTATATTTCTCTGTTATTCTTGGGTCGTAGTAACCAACTGCAATTATTTATCATACATAAATTTAAAAAATGTTAACCTGATATTGGTTTTTCCTTCTACCATCATTATAGTTGCCGCTATAATGGCACTTAGGTTTGCTACACAAATAGAGCATAATATTCTATTACATGTTTCAAACTTCGTGAAACTTTGAATAAAGTTACTAGAAATTTATGGTGGCGTAGCTGGACGGAACTAAGAGCGTAACAGCAGCGGCAATTCCCTGAAATTAAGGTAGTTACTAATCCTGAGACAATATCGCTCGGTCGAAAATGAAACCCATTCAATATTACAATTCTATCCATATCCATCTAATTTCTATAAAGAATGCGCTAAGATCGGTGTTAATATATTAATTTGACTGCCATCATAGCATGTTGCACGCAAAGTCATACCGGGTGATGCCTTGCTTAGTTGAACATAGGAAATCCCATGTAACAATTGAGGTGGCAAAATATTCGCTCCCCTGTACATTTTAGACAAAAATTGTATTATCATTTTTTAAAGAGGTCGATATAATAAACATATGTGTCAGGTTTGAATTAATTTTATTAAGCCAATCCTAACTTATTCAATTAAATGTGATGACAAAATTACGAAATTTTCATAGTTTCGGTAATACAGTAAACACCAGCAAATAATTTCTGTGCCGCTATTGTCAAAAATGAAGGTAAAGCTGGACATAACGAATACAGATTATTTCGCCTTAAAAACACATTTTCGTTACTCCAAAATAAAAGACACCATTGTGTTTTTCTTACTAAGCCGTTAATTTAACATAACATACCTAAGACTACAGATTTTCACAAAAAAACTAATTAATTATTTGTTCAAACAACCCTCCATTAACAGCGAAACAATATCCTAACCAATCACAAAATTCATTTCTAACATTACTTGATATCGAGAAATTCTGTCACATTCTAACGAAATACAGTTTCTTAGCTGATACAATTTCAAATTCTACCTTTATAAATAGAATATTTTAAGTAACTTCCTCTAGTTAGGGTTCAATTCAATCTTGTAGTAAGTCCAAATAAATAGGTTACTGCTGTAAGGTTGCCTTCCATAAAAAATGGTCCAATAATGTGATGTAGTACAATTCCCTCCCAAATATTTATTTTTTATGTATATTACGTCCGAGTACGAACAAGACGATGTTCATTCTCTTGGCTCCAATACCGGCAATTTTGAACATTTGGTTTGTTATTGAGGGTGAATGTACATCCATCGGTAAAAGAAATATTTCTTAAAAAATCCTTTTTATTCTTTGTTCTTTCCATTACCTCAAAACAGAATACCATTCTCCGTTCTTCATCCCCTTGCCGTAGCTCTTGATGATTTTCATACTTGTAAGGAAAATATTTACGACTCATTAAAGTGCGAAACAGTTTGATTTGATGTTTTTTTACGGCTTGGCCAAAAATCCTCGCGCTAATCATTTTATTTTTCTCTACGTCCAGTAAAATATTAAGATATCTATTAAGCTGGATTTATAAACTTGAAAAGTTGGTGAGGTTGAAGTTATGACCAAGTTTGTGAGGTTAGATATTCCGAGCATAAAAATTGATTATCTCGAACTACCCGGGAAGTTTTCGAACCTTACATGAGCTTTATATGAACAACATGAACGAGTGTATAAATGGAACTTAGTCTTCCCTTTAGTTTAAATTGAACTCCTATTTCCAACACCAACTGAACCTCAACCTCGCCAACTTTTTGAGTTTATAAATCCAGCTTTATCCCTTTCTTTAGCTCCACTGACATTCTGAGTTGATCATTTACAGTTATTTATTACAGTGTCTTTAAACTGAAATTAACTTGTTTGTTCTGTACTTAGTACAAAGACTGAAGATTTATGTTTTGTATGAATTTATTATTAAACATTAACAAGTAACATTTTCTCCAACATTTTGTAACGTGAAGTTGAATTTATTGTAGAAAAAATTATTATTATTTTGAGTGACGTTTTAGTGATAGTAGATATCTTGATCTTTTCTTCTTCCAGCGATGTCATCGCTTTTGGCGGATAATTATTAAGGTTGTCGAAACCTAATAATTAAGGTTGTCGGAACATACTGCCTGCCTTGAAATCCATAGGGTTTCAAATGTCTCTAGTCATCATTAGGTAGGATGCACAGTTTTGCAACAGGTCGCTTGAAGATAGACGTTGGAGTTTTAATAGTAGCAGCTCTAATTATACCATCAGTACCAGGATGAACTTCGTGAACTACAGCCAATTGCCATTTGAGTGGTGGTAGCCCATCTTCCTTTACCAACACAACGCAACCAGGTTTTAATAGACTAGGAAATCTTTGCTTCTATTTAGTTCGCTGTTGCAATTCGGAAATATACTCCTTTGACCAACGTGCCCAAAAATGTTGCACCATCCTTTGTAGCCTCTTGAACTTTGAGAGTCGGTTTTCAGGAATGTGAACGTAGTCTTCATCCGGGATAGTGGTCAGGCGTTGTCCAATCAAGAAATGTGCGGGGGTTAAAGGTTGAGGATCTGAAGGATCATGACTAAGAGGAGAGATAGGTCTCGAATTTAAGATAGCTTCGATTTGTGAGAGGACTGTATAATATTCTTCAAAAGTAAGTGAATTCGTACCGATTACTCTTTTGAGATGAAACTTTGTAGATTTAACTCCAGCTTCCCAGAGGCCTCCAAAATGTGGAGCTCTAGGTGGAATGAGGTGCCACTTAACACCGTCACAGCTGAGTCGTGAATGAATTTCATCTTTATTTTTAAGCAAAAGTCTTTCAATTTCATTTTTTGCTCCAACTAAATTAGTTCCGTGATCTGAATATATGTCAGAACTTCTTCCGCGCCTAGAAAAGAATCGCCTTAATGCAGCAAAAAATGAATTGGTTGACAAATCTCCAACAAGCTCTAGATGTACAGCTCTTGTTGAAAAACATATAAAAAGACAGACCCACGCCTTTACTGTTTTAAAATTTCTTGTCAGTCTATCTTTTAATAATACTGGACCCATAAAATCTATACCAGTAAATAAAAAAGGTCTACTTGGTGTTAGGCGGTGTTTTGGTAAGTTACCCATAATATATTGAATGCCAGAAGCATCAAAACGAAAACATTTTGTGCAAGATCTAACCACCTTTTTTACCAAGTTTCTACCAGCAATGGGCCAATATTTATCTCTTAGAGAGGCTAGAAGATTTTGAGAACCAGCATGAAATAATCTAATATGCTCATATTGTGCAATTAACAAGGTTAATTTATGTTTTGCCGGCAAGATAGCAGGATATTTTTTATTTTCTACAAATTCAGAATGTTGTAGCCTACCTCCTACTCTCAAAACTCCCTGACCATCCATAAATGGATTTAGCTTAATTAATGTGCATTTATTTGAAACTTTGTTGGTCCTAACTAAACTACGTATATCATCTGTAAATTTCTGATCTTGCGCAATTTTTATAAGTTGTAATAAACTTTTATTTAATTCATTAGTAGTAAGGAAACCATTTTGTCTTAAGCATTTAGTTACTTTACAGTTATTTACAAATCTAAGGCAATATGCCAGAACCCTTTGCAATTTACTCAGAGAAGAGAATTTATTAAAAATATCACACTCGTTTATGTTAGTTACAAGGGTAGTTGTCTGTGTGCGCGCTTCTGGTAGCTGTGCATTGTCAACATTGACAGCAGTTACCGGCCACAACTTATCAGACAACGAAAGCCAAGGAGGACCGTGCCACCAAAGCTAATCAGAAATAAGACCGCCTGGACTGACGCCTCGAGAAAGGTGATCTGCAGGATTTTCATTAGTCTTTATATAATTCCATTCATCAGATTTAGTAAGAGATTGAATTTGAGAAATTCTATTTCCAACGAATATTTTAAAATGTTGAGATTGGGATTTAATCCATGCTAATGCGATTGTAGAATCACACCAGTAATATATTTTTTCAAATGAGATATTTAAAGAGTTTTTTACCTTATTAGCAAGTTCTGCAAGAAGTAGTGCACCACACAGCTCAAGTCGTGGAATGGTTTGCACCTTCAGCGGAGCTACCCGCGATTTTGCACAAAGTAAGCTAACATGGCAGTCTCCTGCACTATCAATTGAACGTATAAAAATACAAGCCCCGTATGCCACTTCACTAGCATCTGAAAAACCGTGAAGTTCAATAGAAATGGGATTTTGTATAAGAATAGTCCTAGGTATCTTTAAATCATTCAAATCAACCAATTGGTTGTATAATGCTCTCCATTTGGTCAATATATCTAAAGGTACAGACTCGTCCCAAGATAACTTTAGTTGCCATAGCCTTTGAATAACAATTTTTGCTGTTATTACCACTGGCGCAATAAGTCCCAAAGGATCAAAGATTTGAGCTATACATGACAAAATATTTCTTTTAGTTACTGGCCCTTGCATGGCCATTTGAACTGAATATTTAAAATAATCATTTTTTGAGTCCCAATATAGACCCAAAGTTTTATTTTCACAAGGCTCACCAAAATGAACTGATGCGCTTTCTGACTATCGTTCATTTGATAAGACTGCAGGCTCATTTGAATGAAATTTACGGAGATGAAATCCTCCTGACAAAAGAATTTTACTAATTTGAATTTTAATATTTTTGACCTCATTGACAGTACTGCCTCCAGTACAAAGATCGTCAACGTAAAAATCTTTAGCAATTATTTGACTTATTAAGTGATTAGATTGGTTACATTGTATAGAAAGTTCCTTTAAACACCTTGTAGCTAAGTAAGCAGCTGAACCAGTGCCATAAGTTAGAGTATTCAGCTGATAAGTTTTTATTTCACAAGATGAATCAGAGCGCCATAATATCAGTTGAAGATTGCGCTGGGATTGGTCCACAAAAACTTGCCGATACATCTTAGCCACATCGCCTGTGAGAAGAATATTATGTTGCCTTGCACGCAAAACTATGGAAAATAGGTCTTCCTGAACTGTGGGCCCTACAAGAAGAATATCATTTAATGAGTAGCCACTGGAAGATTTACTTGATCCGTCAAATACAACCCGTAACCTTGTAGTTGTACTAGAATTGTTTATAACACAGTGATGTGGAAGATAAAAAGAATCGGTATTTTTTAGCATATCTGCATTTATTTGAGACATATGCCCAAGCGCCTCATATTCCTCAAGAAACCTGATATACTCAGTTTTAAGCTCGTCATTTTTGTCAAGTTTTTTCTCTAGATTTAAAAACCGTTTTTTAGCTATTTCTCGTGATTCGCCCAATACTGAAGCAGGTTGTTTTAAAGGAAGTGACACCACAAAGTGGCCCTCCATATCCTGTCGAGTAGTAGCTTGAAAAAGGTTCTCACAAAATTGATTATCTTTTGATAAATGTTTTTGATTACTTTTTTCTTCTAATTCCCAAAATTTGGTTAAACTATTTTCAAGTGATTGTGTCACGCTTAGATTGCATGTAATTTGAGAATTAGGTTGATTCTCAGGTATGATTCCAGAAATTATCCATCCTAGTTGGGTTTTTTGAATAATTGGTAAGTTATAACCTAGTTTAATTTGACCAGTGTTAATTAGCTCCCAGAACTTATCACAACCAATCAAAATGTCAATAGGACTAGGCTCATTAAAACTGGGATCAGCTAATATAATATTAGTGGGAATTTTAAGATGAGAAATATCTATGGCCATACATGGTATTTTATTAGTTATTTTTGGCAAAATTAAACATTTTAAGTTCATTTCATAAGAGCTTTGACGTGCTTGTATCGTGATATCAGTTTGCTTAAGAACCTTTGAGGTAGTTTGCCCTATACCTGTCACCGAAATATTATTATAATATTATAATATTTAAACCTAGCTTATCACACATTCTTTCTGTAATAAAACTAGATTCACTGCCACTATCCAACATTACTCGACACGTATGAATATTATTATCCTTATCAAGAACATTGACCATGGCGGTTGACAATAATACCATTGGTACACTATTTAAAGAATGGTAAGCATTGGCATTTAAAGTGTTTTGATTATTCTGGCCTACATGCTGCATAGTAGTATCAGAAATTTGTGAATTATTGTCATTGACAGATTTATTATTTTGCCTATTGCAATTATAAATAGTATGGTCTTTGCTACACAACGAACACGTAGGTGTACGCTGTGTTGCCGAGAAAGTATGCCTTCTATTCCCTTTTTGATGATTATTCATTTGTAACGTTTCTAAAACTCTGCATTTTTCATGCAAAAAATTTGTAAATATTTCAAGCGTAACGGAACGATGCTTGGAATATTCACTTTCCCACTCTCTACGAGTAGAATTATCCAATTTTAAGGAAATCATGCGAATAATCAGTGCATCCCAGGAATCTACTGGTTGTTTTAGTACATGAAGTGCCCTCAGATGACGATTAAGGCCATCTAATAGATTACGCAAACTTATATGACACTCGACTTTTACATAATCAAGTTCAAAAAGTGCCTTAATATGATTTCTGATTAGAATTTGCGTGTTTTCGTACCTTTTAACCAGTAAATCCCAGGCTATAGAATAATTAGCAGCAGAGCTTTCTAACGATTTTAATAATTCCGCAGCAGGACCTTTTAAAGATAATCGAAGGTAATGAAATTTTTGAACCTCTGGTATAGAATCATTATCATGTATAATAGAATTGAAAGTGTCTTTAAAAAATAACCATTGGTCATACGCACCATCAAAAGTAGGTAAAGGTATGGGAGGAAGTTTTACATTAGGTTTTGAGTATATATTTTGACTTCTGTTAGAATTAACGCTTGATACCACGCTTTTATTTTCAAAATTATTATCATTCAGAACTGAGTTCCCATCTAGAGCTATTGGAGCCTTGTCCTCTAGAGCAGTTTTTGCCTTAGAAATATATTTAAAATATGTATTTTCGAATTCTTGAGTTTCAACATCAAACACGTCATCAGCTATGTCAGTGTTAAGATTTTGAATATTATTTTGAACTTCGTAAAATGTATCTAAGCAAGGTTCTATAACTTTAATACGCTATTCAAGATCTTCAATTTGTAAATCCCTTCCTTCAGAGCTATTTTCTATTACTGTTTTAAAGCGCGTTAATTTAGCTTTAAGGTTTTTTTTCTCATTTTTTAAAATGTTTAGGTTTACAATTTCCTGATTCACAGACATTGTTTTAATTTATTTTTACAGTTTTTTCACATAAAAATAAACTTTATTAATCAAAATGGTGTATCTAGATTATAAGATTAATTCTATTTAAACTACACATATGAAGCTAGTTTAAATTAGGTAAAATATTCTTTAGAATAATAAATGTTTTAGAGTAGAGTTTAGGGAATGATTGGAACGCACTGACCTTGATTCCAATTTCCAATGCTCGCCGCGTCGTCTCTACGGGAATTTTCAAATTGCCTTCATAGAAACCGGGACAAATGCAGTTTTTTACTTAGCTTTTTCTTGAGTAAATCCGGCTAAGAAGTACCATATGTTTGTTCTGTACTTAGTACAAAGACTGAAGATTTATGTTTAGTATGAATTTATTATTAAACATTAACAAGTAACATTTTCTTTAACATTTTGTAACGTGAAGTTGAATTTATTGTAGAAAAAATTATTATTATTTTGAGTGACGTTTTAGTGATAGTAGATATCTTGATCTTTTCTTCTTCCAGCGATGTCATCGCTTTTGGCGGATAATTATTAAGGTTGTCGAAACCTAATAATTAAGGTTGTCGGAACATAACTAATGATAAGTTTAATTAACGAAATGGAAGGGATAGGCTTATTAGGGAATTAAACTGAAAACATTTCAGACACTGTTCTTAAACTGTTTCCTGTATAATACCACTTATTCATAGTTACTTGTTCCTTAATGGAATAGCTTATGTTTAGCTATAATTAAAGCGCCTTCAATAAAAATGTTGTAATTGATGCTACTTTTCGTTTTGTCAATGCCAAATAATAATTTGCTGGTGTTACCTAAACCTGAAAATTTCGTAATATTACCTTCACATTTACTTCAATAAGTTATTAAAATTTATTGAAACCTTGCACATGGGTTTATTATATCGGCCTCTTCAAAAAATTATAATATAATTATGCTTTAAATATACAGGGTAGCCAATATTTAGCCACCTCAAAATTCACATGGGATTTCCTATGTTCAACTAAACCATGCATCACCCGGTATACGTGATAAAGAAATATATTAATCTACACTACGAATCACGGTAGGGTCGCGGTCAAGTACGAAGCTACTCGTCGGAGAGTGGAGATTATTATTCGCTTTATGCGTTGTGGCCATTGACATAATGACACACGTTACGACTCGAAATTACTGATTATTAATCATCTTGTTGCCACGAACGCGGATGTATTGATAAGAGAAAATTATCAGCACGTACGATTTTCAGTATGGAAAATTATATGTAGGATACGTTTGCCCTTTAAAGGGAAAATTGGGTTTCGCAAATAAGAAAAATAAAAGGTAATATTTTATTATGTACGAACAGTTTCTGTACTGCTTACTGATTGTGTGTGTGTGTGTGCGTTGAAGATTGATGAAGAGTTTTCTAGGGCGGTTTTCAGAAATTGCAACTTTTTACGGATTTTCATATAAAAGGGAGAATGGGAATCCATAATTTTCTTGCAAGGTATTGTTAAAAATATTTTTTTCAGTTTGTTAAGAAAGCTTATATTAAGAAATAAAACATATAAATACAAGCAAATGATTTAATTGAGCTTTTTTATACAAGTCGACAATCATCATTTATATTAAAAACTTACAGATGTAAGTATTAATTTTTAAAATATTAATACAGCAGTTGTTTGTAAATAGGTATAGGTACCTAATACTGCGAATTTCAACCAAACAATCAACATAGAACATCGAAGACAGGTTGGTGACATGGACTTGAACTTCTTTTACATATATTTCGAGGCAACTATTACCCAGAGCGGTACATGGTCGAGATACACCATGAACCACTGCAGCTAATGACTCTCAAGCTTTTTTAAAAATCGTTCTCTATGAGTGGCGATGGACGGATTTTTTTCCGACACATTTAACATCAATGCCGAAGTCCCTCAAGGCCCACCCTTTTTCACTATACATTGACGATCTTTTGGGGAAAAACTAAAAATCCAATATAAAGCTTCGCTGATGACAGCACACTTGTTTCATCTTTTACTTTGGATGCTCGAAGCTAGACTGCCAATGCACATCTCTATAGGCAGCAAGAGTTCTCAAATCTCAAGATGGACCTGGAAAAAATTCTGTCTTGGGGTGACAGTAACCAAGTAGAATGTAACCGCTATAAAAACCCAGGCGGCAGTTTTTTCTAAACAAAGTTAACGTTGAAGAATCGGATATAGTCATGGCGGGACACTCGATTTCCTTGGCATCATCAATTAATTTAGTGGTCGTAAATTTGGATTAGTGTCTGACGTACGACACTGTTTAAAAATTCTTTTATCTGGAGAACGACATCACTCTGGAACGACCTTCCTAAGGCCGTGTTCCCCAACGAGTATAATATCCAAAGATTCAAGCCCAACGTGAATCATGTCATGCAGAGCGACGTAAAAAATTAATCCTGTAGTGTTGTGCCGTATCATAAAAAAAAATCCACCCGTACGGGGTTAAGCTGAGTGTAAGTTGAAGGACACTATTCAAAAATGGTAGTTGTAAAGTACAAATTTTGGATTAGAGTGGGAACATATTATTTTTAGATTGGAAGTATATCTTTTTACAATGAAGGTGTTTTAACATTGTATAGATTAAACACACCCGTAGTTATCTTCCACAATCGGGTCGGAAAATTATAACAATAGAGCAAGCCGATAATTTTGGATAAACCTTACGACAGTTGTAGAGGTTTGGGTTTCTATCGATATGTATGCGATTTCTATACTGTACAAAGAAAAAGTGAATATTTAACTGTTTAAATTTTATTTTCCTAATCTTACTAATTTACAAGTCAACTGAAATAATAGGTGCTTCTACCGTTTCTTTTACACAGGGTGTTTTAATATTTTACCGACAGATTGAAACAGGGGAGTCCTTGACAAAAAATAATAAAAAAAGTTTCCATTAATGGAGGTCCAGAAACCCCTCGTTTGTATGATACAGGGTGTTACACTTTTAATTTTTTCTCGGTTTAACTATATATTTTATGCATGCTTACTTATTATTACTTATACAAATTCTTTGATTTTGTTACATATTAAAGTATCTAAAGAACTAACCTATTGTCATTTAAAACTACAGAGTGTTATTTTTTTGTACGTCACGATAATATTGAAACATCCTGTATATCTATCTAATCTATCTAACCTATATTTATTTGTGCCCCTATCAACTCAAATGGATAAAATTCAAAATGATAGGGCGCAGTTCAAGTAAAACAATACCACGTTTTTTAGCCATTTCGTCGATTCCACGTTTCTTCAAACTTTACTCATTTTCTCGCAGCATTTTTAAAAGCTCTTTTTTATTATAATTTATTATTATAATATGACTGGATTTTGTGGTTTCTGGTATTAATTCTATGATCTGCTTAAAATACTCTTCGAACACGTCAGCAGTTATTTCCTCATAATAATCTTTATAGTACAGTCAATCTGTAAAATTTGCGAGAAAAAAATACCATAAGCGATTTTATTTCATAAATGGTTAGGGGGGCATGTGATTAGCTTAAAACCAAATTGTCGCCCCCCTCCCCTTAGGCGCTTGTGGGAAACTCAAAAATAATTTCGACTTGATTTTTCGCAAAAACGGTAAGTCGCAGAGAAATAGTAGAAAACAATATTCTCCACAATTTATCTCATGGAGTCACTGCGCTACGACTAAAAGTGCAGAAAGCAGAGGGCGCCAATGTCGCCAAAAATCACTTTTTCCTTATTTTCGACGCGAGATATATTTTTTTGCTCAATCGCATAAATACAAAAGAATGTAGAGCCCAAAAAATCCTATAAATTAAGTTCACGCTTTTTTTTTACACTGCACGGTTACGGAGATATAGCGCCTGGAATTACCAACCGAATGCAGCATTATTTGTTTTATGTCCTGTGATCGTAGCATTCTATTGTTACAGATCCTCACGTCTAATATGACCACTACGCCACAACTAAAAATGCTTTATAGGGAAAAGGAAAGTCGAAGTCTTTCTCCACAAGTTTATTATAGTTATAGAATAAAATAATCAATATACCTACATTAAGGCGAATTGACAAAACGGTTCCACCCTGTGAATCATCGACTATGTGCGATCTATTTACTTAGCTTCAAATCAACCTAAACAGTGAACAGAAATTATTGATAGAAAAGTGTAAATTTAAAAAAATGTTAAATGCCCTTGATATTTTAAAACAATTAGGGAATATATCTTGATATAGAGTAATAAGAACCAGATAATATTCTAATGGAGCTTGGCCAGGATGACAGTATTCCGTTTATAACTAGGAAACTTTTATGGACCACCTTAAAAAATATGGATTTTGTCTGCGAAAAGTATAACCGTAAATCACTTTTACTGGAAAGCGATGAAATTGTTTCCTGGCGACGAAAATACTTAAGCAGTACAGAAGAGAGCAGAAGAAAATCTTTTATTTTGATGAGACGTAGATTAATGGAGGTTATATAGTACCAAAATTGTGGCAAGACAAAAATATAACCAGTGCTCGCCAAGCTTTCATGGAAGGCCTGTCAACGGGTATAAAGGTGCCTTCAGGTAAAGGGAAGAGACTAATAATCGTCCATATTGGAAGCGAAGAGGGATTTTTAAAAGAAGGTTTGCTAATCTTTCAGTCGTTCAATACGAGAGATTACCACGAGGACATGAATTTGAATGTTTTTGACAAACATCGTTTTATGAAATATGCCGTGGAAGATATAGCAGAAAAACATAGTGTAACTGTGCTGCGCACACCGCCATATCATCGCGGACTAAATCCTATAGAACTTATATGGGCGCAAGTAAAAGGATTTGTAGCAAGACACAACACGACATTCAAGATGAAAGACGTTAAGCTACTGTTTGATCAAGCCATTAAGGAAGTGACACCAGAGAACTGGCGAAAAGCAGTCCATCATGTCATTAAAGAAGAGGAGAAAATGTGGGATCTTGACCACCTGATCGATCGGACCGGCGACCCGTTAATTATAACGTCAAGAGGAGATGACAGTTCCTCAGATGACGAAGAATAATATGATTTTTTATAATTTAATTTCTGTATAATATATTTTTTGTATTTTGTATTTTTTTTTAAATGCTTAATAAAAAATAAGTGTACCTAATACTATGTATGTATAGCCTTCTTTGTTTCTTTCCTTTTTAGGAGTATCCTACCACACGCCTTTGTCACACCATTTTTAGTGTTTGTGAATGGATAACGATAGGCAAAACCCATAAATTGACCCAAACCCGGGTGGTACTACATGCACTTGATGAAAAGAAAGAATTTTGCAATGAAATCAATGCCAAATTATAAAAGTGGCTTAAATATTCTGTAGTCCCTTTGCATACCTAATGAGCTTTTATTGCTCTACACCTTTCTGGAATAGACTATAATATGAAATAAGGTTCTTATGTAATTTAAGACCAGGTGCCTGTTATTGTCACGTCTATGTTTTTTTGCAGTTTTACGACTAATGCCCCTTCGCTGTGATGTCAAACATTAAGGAATAGAGTATAGAATTACCGGAACACACTAGCGTTAAAATAACGCACGTTTTACTACTTGTCACACGAACAGTCAATGCCCGTAAATTATATTCAGAGTAAGAATGAAAGCTGTTGACGTTGTTCTTAACTTACCAATAAACATTTACAACAAAAACGTTATAAGAAAAGGAAATGGTGAGTGCATTCAAAAAATGGTGAACGATATCCACATGGTCATCCATCTTTATTGGAGGTATCCCTTATAATGCGCGTTGCCCGTTTGTGTGTGATCACCTAAACTTTAGTCTTTACAGGGTGGTACTTAATGATAGGCCGTAATTTCAAGGGCACATTTCTAAATCAAATTGAAGAAGAAAAGTTCGTATAAACATGTGTTCTAAAAAGTCTGCTTTTTAAGATATACAAGGTGCCAAAGTTTAAAAGAAAAATCGGTTTTATATTAATATCTCAAAGATCCTTTTGCCGATATTCATGAAATTTGACACTGTAGTTCATTAAATACAAATAAATAAATACAAATACAAACATTTTATTGCCGACAGGTCATTACAAGAATGCAAAAGCAACGTCAGGTAAAATAGATCTAAGATCCTTATAAAGTAAACAATAATAATACATATTGTGAAATTATGTGAAATAAATAAATAATTAAAATAAAATTAATAATAAGTAATATTACCATGGGTTCACCTGACAAAGTCAAATGAGTAATTCTGTTTTTGTAATGCAAAAGCATGTACCTCTTTTTTGAAACGATGCAGACATTCTATATCCCTGATTGTCCTTGCCAACATTCCATATGCCTTTACATCTCGATAGTATGGACCCTTTTCATAAAAGGTTAAATAATGAAGAGGAACAGCGAGGTCCTGCCTACCTCTTGTTTGCATTGCATTCTCTGAAGCATTGTCATTATTACTTATGAATAGATTTTGATGTTTCTTTATAAACAAGACTAACGCTTTAAAGTAAAGAAGGTGCTGTTAAGATTTTTAGTTTTATAAAAAATGGTCTACATTACATTCGTGGGTATAATTTACACATGCAACGAATTGTTCTTTTCTTAGCTATAAAAACTCTCTTGGCGTTTACCGCGGCTCCCCAAAACATTACGCTGTAGGAGATTATCGATTGCACTGAGGCAAAATAAAAAGCTTTTAAGGTTTCTAAAGACAGAACATCTCTGAGCCTCCTCATAGCTGCACAGTGGCTATTAATTTTGGCTGCCTTATTCTTTATTTGTTGAGCCCAGTTTAAGGTGGGGTCAAGTGTCACGCCAAGAAATTTGGTCTGCTCAACTTCCTGTATCGATGTACCACCCAAGGAAACAAATAAGGATTCACTAGCAAAGCCCGCTCTACGAAAAGTCATTTAATTGGTTTTTTGAACATTTAATTTAAGAAAGTTTTTGTCACACCATTATCCCATCCGCTCCGCAGTACGCGAGCAGCTCCCCGACAGTGCGGACACCGTGCCAGCAGCGTAAACTGCTACAGTGGCATCAGCATACTGAGACAAAAGGTCAGCACTCAGCAGGGCCGACACGCCATCCACATACAACAGAAACAGGATGGGGCCCAGAATGGATCCCTGGGGGACTCCCTGGATCACATCTGTTACCCCTGAATAGTATTCAATAAAATTTTGCGAAACACATACTGTTGGTTTTCTTTTAGTAAGGTAAGACTCTAATAATTTACTGCATAAACTTTTTATCCCAAAAGTGCTGAGTTTTTCGGTAAGTTTTTGGTGATCCACAGTGTCGATAGCCCCGACACTGATTGCTTTCTATCCAGCCGCTCGACCATGTATGTAACCGTCCTGAAGATTGCCAATTGCGTTGACTTCTTGGGTAAAAAACCTGATCATTGTGATAAGACGCCAAGTTAGCACTAACTAGATGACAATTATGAGTTCCAGTGGCGTTCAGGGGGGGCCGTCTCACGAATAATATTGACAAAAAAAAATATACGCCACTGACTGCCACATTATTTATTAATGAGCCATTTTGTAATATCTATTAATTGAAAAGTAATAACAATTTAACAGAATATTTACAAAAATGTTGGAAATGAGCACCTCCCGCTTCCATGCGGGCTTCTGCTCCTCTTCTCATCGAGTGACGAACTCTTTCGAAAGTTTCATGAGTGTTAGGTATGGTTTTACATCCGTCATTAATTATATTCCTTAGTTGCTCTACTGTCTCGATTGATGTAACATAAACTAATGATTTTAGGTGTCCCCAAAATCTCAGCTGTTAAAGCAATGTAATCTAGGTGGCCAGAATTATGGTCCTACATGACCTTTCTAACGATTTTGGTAATAAGCTCTAGTCAAATACTCACGAGCCAATATGCTAAATTGGGCTGGAGCACCATCATGCAAGAACCAATGTTGTTGCCGTAACTGAAGAGGAACATCTTCAAGAAGTAAAGGCAAATCAATTTGTAGAAAATTACTGTAAGATTGTCCGTTAAGGCGTTCTGGTAAAAAAAAATGTCCAATTAAATAGTCACCTATGATACCGATTCAAACGTTGTTGGAGAACTTTTTAGATAAGTCAGTGGCGTACATTTCTTTTGTCAATATTATTAGTGAAACTGCCCCCCGGGCGCCACTGGAACCCATAGTTATTATCTGGTTAGTGCTAACTTGGCTTCACAACGAATAACACTGCCAAATTTCACCAAAATCGACTTTTTAAAGTTTGACACTCTGTATCTTAAAAACACTTTTTAGGACACATGTTTATATGAGCGTTTCTACTTGAATTTGATTCAGGAATGCGCTTTTGGAATTACGGCCTATCATTAAATAACACCCTGTATAATGCTAAAACGCGCGTTGACTAGCTCTGACTGCGCACTGGTAGTGTGGCTTATTTCATTTCAAATCATACATCGCTTAAACGCGCGTTGCTCGACGCGCGTTAGGCAAACGCCAGTATGTCCCGACAAGAAACTCTCATTATTTTGGAAGGACCTCCTTGATTAAATAATATCGAGTTCAAAATGCTTGATTTTATTTTTTCTCTTGTTGTTCTTAGTTGCATTCTATAAGGATATAAAATTCATGTAAAGTTACAGTTAGCGTGTAAGTTTTGGAAATGGCTTGCATCTACTATATCAATTTTAAAGCAGAAAGTAAATCTATTGAGTTTATGCCAGCAAGAAATGTTTATGAGAGGTATTAAAGGAAGTTATAAAACCAATACAATACAATAAAGATATTGTAATTATAAAACAAATTTATGTCTGTTAAATTAAGTATTTTTGATTGATTTTTGCTGAATATTAATTCATAGATATATATTTTATGATAATATAGCCATAAACTTATTTATCCAATTGTCATGAAATTTTAGTGCTGAATTAACATCAAGAATTTTATTACATCATTTTAGTAAAATTCGGTACACAGGGTAATAAATCTATTCAGAAGAGAATCAATTTTTTTTTTCAATTATGTTTTAGAAATAAAAGTAAATTCGCAAGATCTTCATCCTCAAGAAAATAAAATTGCGACAATAATTGATTGTAATTGCTTCTAATTATATTTTGGTTAACACAACAATGATTGATAAAACACAACTGGCCAAATTAAAACTTTGTTTTAGCATCAACAGTGATATAAATAAAAACAACAAAGGAGAGATTACAGTAATGCTGACAGCTGTTAGTAGCGTTGTAACATATCAATTCAAAAAATTATAAAAATTGTGAAAATTAGTGGAATTACTTTTATTCAGGACCATTCATTTAAAGCTTATATTAGCTCAGAGATTGCATTCAATTTTTTAATATCTTTTCAAAATATTTAAAAAAAAAAGCTCCATCAACGTCATTTTCCACCAACAGTTTTCTCTCTACTGCTAATAATAACTGCAGCACTACTTTGGTCTCCTGAAGATAAAGGTCACTACCTTCGAAACATGTAGAGACGTTTTATTTTTAAAATTGAGTCTTTGATAGCTCACTATTAAATTAGTGGAGAAAGACTTTTTGACTTTCTTTCCCCTTTTCCCTAAATATATACTTGATAAAATATGTATAAATATCAATCAAATAAACATTTTGTTAACTTAACTTTTAACCTACTTATTTTAAGTCATTGGAGCGGCTTATTTAGGTTAGGTTAGTATTAGGGAAATAAATATTTGCTTGAACTTTGTATTCAGTGATTAATTCCAAATAAAAAGTAATTTGTATCAAATCAGATAATACTAATTGAGGCAAATAATCCCATGGTATTTTTCAAATACATATTTGTTTGGCTAATAGGAAACAAATATTTATTCGAATCAATGGAAAGTTTTTTTAATTCGAAAAATTAATTTTATCAGTGCAGCTATTGAGTTTTTTAATATCACAAGTTTTGAAGGATAAATACTTTAAAAAAATTTAAGAAAATCGATTTTTACGTACCAATAATTATTATTACCATATCAGATATTCGTGATATGGCCATGGAGCAAAATGGATGTTATCATTCTACGCGTAAACCGTGCCCCGGACAAAAGAGAGTAAAGAAACCAGATTTGCTTAGAAATAATTAAGGATTCAAAGAATTATTTTTATCTCAAGAAAAAGCAGTAGCATACCATTTCTTTCCTCAAAAGTTTTTAGCTAAAATCCTGCACGAACGTCACTGATAGGAACATGTTGTACATTAGAAAATGTCTCGTAATACCTATAAGGTGTATACCAAAGCTCCCAAATATTTTTTTCTTGCAACTTGAATACATTGTAGTAGCTTTGGGCATACAAGTTCGTATGCAGTTTTATTCTTAAAATAATCTCAAGAATAACACCACGAAATATTAGCATATTATTATGAAACACCAAGTATATTATTTATATTATCTTTTCATTGATTAACGATGTTTTTGTTAGAAATAAAATTTTTTGAAGAAACCCTAAAAATACTAGTATGCCATCGGATTTGAC
This sequence comes from Polydrusus tereticollis, assembly GCA_963920685.1. NCBI lineage: Eukaryota > Metazoa > Arthropoda > Insecta > Coleoptera > Curculionidae > Polydrusus > Polydrusus tereticollis. Next base: position 116,806,133 of record OY987326.1, read on the forward strand.
ACATCTTATATTAAGATTCAATTTTCTACACTATCCTAACCGCATTACTTTAATATCACTAATGGTTACCAAAATGCTAAAATACTAGTGTAAAAATGTATCTGTTGCTCATTTGTTTCCCGTCAAGAGAACAAAAGGTTACTTTGAGGTTATTAATAAAGGGATAGACTGTGTGTGAAAATCGTAATATGACGCAAATTGAAAAGTCGCTGCCATATTATACTTGTCATGAAAGTCACGTAATTAATGTTTTTTATTTCCCTTATTAAAAACCTTAATCCCAACCCTAATAAGGCAAATCTAAAATATCGCAATATTTATTGTAACTAAAACGCCCTGTTAGAAATTAAATCTTCACCGTGACTTATTCTCTAAGTAAAAATAAGGCAAATAGTTTTTTCTTTAATTGTTGTTCTAAAATTATACTTTTAAATCTGTTACAATATGAATATAATGAATAAATAAATAAAAATGTCCTTTAGCTGGAAATAAATAAAAATAACAAAAAATTTCTTATGTATTCATAAGGTTTATCATTGTAAACAAATTAATATTCAACAAGTAGGTACTGAAAAAACAAACAAGAGTATAAGAAATTCCTAAGCCTATCAGCTATCCTCGAGCTATAGAAAAAAAAATGTTGGTAATGTCAAGATTCCTTACTTTACACTTTTATACAAGATTATCAGGAATTTAATGTTTTTTCCATTTTATTATTTCCATATTTCCATGATAACGCCGTTACATTACAACAAAATGTAAGATTTAAAAAATTAAAATAAATAGTTTAGATGAAAAGTTGACGTAGCTTCCCGTTAGATCAGAAATATCACCAACTATTTTGACAGCTTTATCCGAAGTAATGTTAGGTAGAGCGAGTGGCGGCTCTTATATTAGAGCAAATGAGCGCGGGCCCCCTTAGGACAAAAAAAACACATTATTTTCACCAATGTTCCTAAAAAATTAAATCCCCTGTTACCGCGCCGCAACTGTGCCGTCAATAAACCATGGCGTAGCAATGTCCATCTTTCTCTAGATAACTGGATTTAAAATTCGTTCTTTTCTATTTCTGTTGGCACAGATTCTGTGTGCCCAGGGCCAAGGTAATTTATATTTCTTTTCTACTACTAACTGGAGAAATCGCCATTATTTACTCCTTTTCTCTAATGAGAAGTAGAGTTTCTGTACCTAGGGAAATAACGATAATAAGTAATTACCTAGGTAAATAATGAATAACTTTCTGTGAAATGAGGTTAAGTTACACACAATTTTAGCACCGTTTTTTAGCATGTTATTAGTTTGAAGCCTTTTGCCAATCATTTTAAATGTATGACTTCTGAAAGATAGTATTAAATTATTAATAAAACAGAAATTATCATCATAAATTGGTAGTATATCAAAAGGAAACTCATATTTAAAAATGTCAACATCAACACGGGACAACACTAGGTCGTGGTCTGACGTTGCTGGACGTCGTAAATTCTTGGTCTGAAGACATGGATACTTACTACATTCCCTTTAACGTTGTCTTGCCTTGGACGCCACTTCGTCTATTGGGACTAATAGCTTTTCTGGACGGAAGGATGTATGCAAAAGGAAACGTATGTATAACCTAGGGGAAGATGCTACAATGTTTATATCTTCATTATGACAATGTGATGAATGATTATAAAAAATGTGACCTCATGTCAAGACAGCTTTACATTAATTAATGTAAAGTTACAAAAAAGAGGTAAAGAATAGTAATGAAAGTGTTATGAGAGGTAAGATAAGCAAATATGAACAACAAATTAAATAAGCAAAAAAATTGAAATAAACTTATACAAGCCTGCAAACGAACAAAATGCTACTACTGCAATGTCTTAGTTAAAAGGGAAATAAAGGGACCGTAGTTTCCTTTTCCAAGAAGACACCATTCGGTGTGACTTTCCTCTTGGATGAGGTTCGGAGAAGACAAGCCGCCAGATGACTTAAACTTCCAAAATGACCGTTTATCCTATCAAGTCAGTGTGTACTGGACTAACAAAGACAAAAGGTCTTTGACTTCAATTTCCTTTTTAAAGTAATTACGATAGTTGCATACATCAATTATTATTATCCAGCACAGCGCTTTTAGGAAACCAATAAGTTGTTTAATTAGTATAAGCAATTTTAACTATACTTTGGATATGCTATCGTAGCACTTTTGTGGGCATTGACTTAGATTTACTGAATAGAGAATAGACGAAGTTTGATGTTCAATCTAACAAGTTGTTTGTTTTTACCCCTATCCTTGCGAACCAATGAAGGGTGACTACATGGCGATCCTGCCAGTCCTTTAACAAGTTTTACTATTTTACGTGTGCTGTGTGCAATAAGTGATTAAGTGATGCATAAGTAACAAAAAAACAATATGGGTAAATCGCAAAGTAAAGAAGAAATTGTAATTGCTCAAGCGGGCAACAGCGGTGGTCAAACTACATCACAAGGTGCGTCGATATGGGAAGTTGCGATTTTACTAAGTGTTGCAATAGTTGTGTTCCTAATCATTGCATACTGTTATCAACAAATCAAAAAGAATTTAACCAGGAAAATTAGAAGAGAAATCACCAGAAGCCAAGAACTTGTGTAGACAGCCATCAACGATAGGTGCTACCAGCTGTTACCAAACCGGGGCTGGCATCGAGGGAACGAGCTAGTGTAGGCGCAATGCCGCTAGTTCGCACCGTTGGAAATAAGCTGACAGAAGGCAGACAACAGGGACAGGATACAGTACTATAAGGATATGAGGTTAGATTGTGTTGATTTTTTTTATTCTGTACTTACATTTTTTTTGGGCTCTGTTTTTAAATATTAGGATATATATAAATTTTATAATGTTAGGCAATGAGCGCCGATATTAGTGACTTTAAGGAACTGTACGAAACTACAAAAAAATTCTATAATAATATTACTAGAGATCCTCTTGAAAGAAGGGAAAATGCTCAAAGGGTTAATAAATTATTGTTAGATGTAGGTTTATTGGACACTAAATATTATAAACTTATAGAAGATTTTAAAAAAGTTTCTAGTGACGAAAAAGTAAGCAAAGCAGTTGAGACTTATGCGAACGAGATTCAAAAAATTATTGCAAATTCGCGGAAAATTATTTTAGACAGATTAGACAAAATAGGAGAATCTAGTAATAATAGCGATTCCAACATGACCGATAAATTCGATTTAAAAACCGCGGCATCCTTATTACCAGCTATGGATGGTAGTGAGGATTCCACAAAACAACTAATAGATGCAATCGAACTTTACAGTGAATTACTAGACAACAACAGCCACAAACTCTTAATTAATTATGTACTTAAAACTAGACTCTCTCAAAGCGCGAAAATAAGACTAGAAAAAACATACGCGACTGTCAATAATCTAATTTCAGATATGAAAATTCATTTATTAACCAAAAAGTCTGCTTTGCTAACTAAATTGCGTTAGGCAAAATGGAAAAACTATCGACGAATACGCTAGAAATATTGAAGAATTATTTACAAACTTAACTATTACTCAGGCCGACGGAAACGATAGCAGTATTCCCATTTTGCGCAGCGTAAATGAAAAAATAGCTATAAATGTTTTTGCAAATGGATTGAAAAATAGTGAGCTACGCACGGTAATAAAGGCTAGAAATTATACGTTATTAAAAGATGCTATAATAGGGGCTAAGGATGAAGAAAAAATTAAAAATTTTAACCCGATATCAACCACATTTCACATGCAAACGCAAAATAATACGCGAGGTTATCGAGGAAGATTTAACGTAAACAGGTCAAATAATAGAGGTAGAGATTTTAATTTTCAAAGCAATTCAAACGGTAGGCACTATGTAAACAATAATCAGCGAATATTTAATAACAATCATTATAGAGGTCAAGGCCGCGTTGCATCTCGAGGCACATCGGGAAGGCCGTTTCGCAGCCATTCAAATTTTCGCGGACATCGACAAAATAATTATAGGGGTCAACAAGCGACTTACGTTACAGATGTTTCAAACGATTTCAGCGAATGCCCTAATAACAGAAATTTAAGTACCGGATCAAGTAGCCAAAAATTTTTTCGTCCCTAAAGAAAATGATCATGTAAACAATAATGTAATAAAGAATGAATGTGATTACAATGCAATGAATGAGTGTGTAATTTTAAACTTAAATGGTATGAATTTTGTGCAAGTAAGATACCGAATGGAAAACATGTTATTTTTATTAGATACAGGAGCAAGTATAAGTGTAATTTTTTCAGGAAGTATACATGGAAATGAACGAATTGATAAAACAAAAAAGACTAAAATCGTAGGTGTAGGTGGATTTACTTATTCCTTAGGAGTAGCGAATATTTTATTTTCTTTAAATAATTACGAAATTCAGCATGTATTTTTAGTAACAGATAAATTTAGTTCAGGCATTCATGGTATTTTAGGTTCAGATTTTTTTTCCAAATATGGGGCAAATATAAACTATGAAACATATTTATTTTCGTTTTGTATTTTTAATAATAAGGTAAATGTACCTATGATTTCCAAATATGATTCTTGCATATCATTACCCCCCCGAAGTGAGGTAATAACATATTGCGAAATAAATAAAAGTGGTGAATTCGTTGTTTTGCCAGAAGAGCTATGTGAGGGTGTACTTGTTGCAGGAATTGTTGTATCATCTTACAATGAAAAAATTGCTGTAAGAATTGTGAATGTTAACGAGCGTGAAGTACAAATTAGAAATTTTAAACCACGTTTACAATGTGCATCAGATTTCGAAATTTATAACTTTGACAAAACAGGCAATTTAGTTATAGACCGAATTGACAAAATATTGGATTCGATAGATATGTCTACACTAAATATAGAAGAAAAACTTTCTATACAAAAAATATGTGCTAAATACTCTGACGTTTTTCATTTAGAGGGCGATCCACTTACTGTTACCAATCTTTACAAACAAAAACTTCAATTAAAAGACGATGCAGTACCTGTATACGTTAAACCCTATCGATTACCGCATGCGCAAAAAACCGATATAAGTAACCACGTTAATAGAATGCTTAGAGAAGGCACTATAGAAGAGGCAAAAAGCGAATGGAATTCGGCTATTTTAATCGTACCCAAAAAACCTGATAGTTCCGGGATTAAGAAAACTAGACTTGTGATTGACTATAGATTAGTCAACCAGCGGGCCCTAAGGGATGAAAAGTTTCCCTTACCTTGTATTGCGGAAATTTTAGATTCTTTATCTGGCGCCTTGTATTTCCGGCATAAGTCTCAACTGCTTTGCTTACTTTTTCGTCACTAGAAACTTTTTTTAAAATCTTCTATAAGTTTATAATATTTAGTGTCCAATAAACCTACATCTAACAATAATTTATTAACCCTTTGAGCATTTTCCCTTCTTTCAAGAGGATCTCTAGTAATATTATTATAGAATTTTTTTGTAGTTTCGTACAGTTCCTTAAAGTCACTAATATCGGCGCTCATTGCCTAACATTATAAAATTTATATATATCCTAATATTTAAAAACAGAGCCCAAAAAAAATGTAAGTACAGAATAAAAAAAATCAACACAATCTAACCTCATATCCTTATAGTACTGTATCCTGTCCCTGTTGTCTGCCTTCTGTCAGCTTATTTCCAACGGTGCGAACTAGCGGCATTGCGCCTACACTAGCTCGTTCCCTCGATGCCAGCCCCGGTTTGGTAACAGCTGGTAGCACCTATCGTTGATGGCTGTCTACACAAGTTCTTGGCTTCTGGTGATTTCTCTTCTAATTTTTCTGGTTAAATTCTTTTTGATTTGTTGATAACAGTATGCAATGATTAGGAACACAACTATTGCAACACTTAGTAAAATCGCAACTTCCCATATCGACGCACCTTGTGATGTAGTTTGACCACCGCTGTTGCCCGCTTGAGCAATTACAATTTCTTCTTTACTTTGCGATTTACCCATATTGTTTTTTGTTACTTATGCATCACTTAATCACTTATTGCACACAACACACGTAAAATAGTAAAACTTGTTAAAGGACTGGCAGGATCGCCATGTAGTCACCCTTCATTGGTTCGCAAGGATAGGGGTAAAAACAAACAACTTGTTAGATTGAACATCAAACTTCGTCTATTGTCTATTCAGTAAATCTAAGTCAATGCCCACAAAAGTGCTACGATAGCATATCCAAAGTATAGTTAAAATTGCTTATACTAATTAAACAACTTATTGGATTCCTAAAAGCGCTGTGCTGGATAATAATAATTGATGTATGCAACTATCGTAATTACTTTAAAAGGAAATAATAGTGTAAATATAATGACGCGTGCACAGACAAAAAGGCAGAATGTGCAAAAACAGCCGGATTTAATAAATTCTCAGAATGAAAGGCTTGATCACCCTGGAATTGTAGAATTATTAAAACCTCCTGTCGACAGTATAGAATTACGTTCAGTAAATGAAATCGATTTCAATAAATATAAAAATAGAATAAACCATGGTTACATAAATAATAAAATTTTTATATATGATGAGATATCTCAAATAATTTGCTTTAATCAAGATCACCGATCGACGCTTGACCTAGGTACATCGTTGAGGGATCTTGGAATTTTATGCAAAAAATATCAAATTCCGGAATTATATATTTTAAAGAGTTGGATAATTTAAAATGTTAAATAAATGTTATAAGCACTTTAACACCCGGTATAGTCTAGCATTGACAAAAACAGTTCAATGAGTACAAACAATTTATTCAATAAGTAAACGAACGACACTGACAAAAATCATCAATTTAACGAAGCAAATGTTTGTGTGAATCACACGGACGCTCTTGGCTTCAGGCTCGCCAAAAGTTAAGTGTCCTGCCGGTTCCGCGGCAATCACCCTGCATTCCCGCCAACGGCGCCGGGCTCCAAAATTGCTGACTCTAACACGGCCTGACTGACGGATGCTTCGCTCTCGAAACATGTACCAATTGCAACCATTGCGGCGTCTTTATTGTCTGTAAATTGTAATAAACAACATTTTAGGATTTATCAAAAGAAATTGTACAAACACAGGCATCTTGCTCTATTGCCAATGAATGTACTTCATGAGAGTATGCTGACCTCATGCTTCGAAATATCGTTTCAATCTCGGCTAACATAAACAGAATATGCCATGAGAGTATGCTGACCCCATGCTTCGAGATATTGTTTCAATCCCGGAAAACATAAACAAAATATACCATGGGAGTATGCTGACCCCATGCTTCGAGATATTGTTTCAATCCCGGAAAACATAAACAAAATATACCATGAGAGTATGCTGACCCCATGCTTCGAGATATTGTTTCAATCCCGAAAAACATAAACAAAATATACCATGAGAGTATGCTGACCCCATGCTTCGAGATATTGTTTCAATCCCGAAAAACATAAACAAAATATACCATGGTAGTATGCTGACCCCATGCTTCAAGATATTGTTTCAATCCCGGAAAACATAAACAAAATATACCATGGGAGTATGCTGACCCCATGCTTTAGATTTCACTTCAATATTAAAAAAAAAACCATTTACTGGTAAAAAAAAAAATCTTACTTTACCTTTGGTTTCAAACAGATTCATTAATTCTTGTAAATCAGTTCCTAACGACCATTCACTTGGCCAAAGTCGTAACTGTTCCTTGGCTGCTTTTATTATTTTGTGTTTGCCTACACCGACTCTTTTTAACTCATACCTGCCTTGTTTGGTAATGCTTACAATTTCATAAGGTCCAATAAATTCAAAATTAGTTTTGCTAACGTGCATTTTGCTCGCCCTATATAACAAAACAAAATCACCGACCGCATACTGCACAGTATCGCGCCTTTTTGTATTCATCTGGCTTATGACATCATCACTTTTAGATTGTAATTTTTCGGCGATTCTTGCCCGGTCCAACTTAAGGTTGCGGACAGGCGTCAAGTCTTGGGATAGGTCAGTGAGAGCTGCCTGTATTAATGGAGTTGTCGCTTCTATGCCAATTAGAGCTTGTAAAGGGGTGCAATTTATTGAGTTTTGAAATGTTGAATTTAAAACCAACTGAATCTTCCATAGAACGTTCGGCCATTCAACCTTAAGCCGCGTTTCAATTCTTATGAAATTCATAATAGTGCGCATATACCGTTCTACTTGTCCATTAGCTCTGTGAATATCAGGTGTAATGAAATGATATTGAATATTAAACTCATCAAAAAATTTACATAAACTAAGGTTGTGAAAATTCGTTCCACTATCCATTACAAATACTTTAGGCGTGCTAAAACACGAAATAAACCTTTATAGAGCTTGCCGTGTCTCATCCGCCTTTACTGATTTTAAGGGTATCAAGTTACAGTATTTTGTAAAAGCGTCGATTATAACTAACACATACTTAAAATTATCAGCTGTTAATGGTAATGGACCTAAACAATCAAGATGTATTGTATGACAAGGAATTATTGGTTTTGGTGGTGTTAATATTTTACCTTGTAATGGACCTGTTCGGGTCTTTTTAACTGCACAGACAAGGCAGTGCTTTACATAGTTTTTCACAAAGTTTCTCAGACGAGGAAACCAAAAATGCATTAGAATTGATTTGATTGTCTTTTCCGTACCTATATGACATTGTTCATCATGAAACAAACGTAAAAGACCTAGCCTACTTTGTCTGGGGACAAAATAAATAATTATTTTAGTTTATTAGGATCATTTTGTTGATGACACAAAAGACCATTTTTTGTAACGTATTGATTTGAATCAAGCTTGCCTTCCTCCAAATCTCTTAACATTTGTTAAATCTCCGCATTCCCTTTCTGCTCAATATTCAACCAAGAACTATGTTTCGATACTCGTAGAACACTTACAGGGTTTCGACTAAGGAAATCCACATGACTTAAAGATGAGCCTTTTCGATATACAATCTTAAAATTAAAATCCTGGAGGTATGTCCACCATCTTGCAATGCGAGGAACAATTTCGCGTTTATTGACAGTCGCCTTAACAGAATTACAGTCAGTTATTATTTTAAATTTGATGCCAACGAGGTATACGCGAAAACGTTTCAGTGAATTTATTATGGCTAGAGTCTCTAACTCATATGAATGATATTTGGCTTCCGTCGTTGAAGTGCGTTTACTAAAGTATGCGACAACTCTGCTTTCCGCATCATATTTTTGAATCAATATAGCTCCGTATCCCACGGAGCTTGCGTCAGTATGTAACTCAGTAGGAAGATCAGGATTAAATACTACCAAAAGTGGTCGTGAAGTAAGACAATTTACAACATAATTTTTAGCTTCCTCGTGTTCATGGGTCCATAAAAATGGAACATCTTTTTTGGTTAACATGGTCATACACGCCGTTCGAGTTGCGAACTCCGGAACAAATTTTCGGAAATATCCCGCGAGACCCAAAAATTGCCTAACTTGTTTAACGTTGCCTGGTGACGTTATTTTCGTTAAAGCCTCTATTTTTCTCAGTCCTGGTCTAATACCTTCTGCAGAAATTTCCTGACCGAGATAATCAATATTGGTTTGTAAAAAGGAACACTTTGAAATATTTAGGGAAAATCCTGTCGATTTTAGAGCTTCTAAAACTTGCTCTAAATATATCAAACCCTGTGAAACAGTATCCGATGGAATCAGGATATCATCCATATACACTAACGCCACGGTAAGTTTTAAATTTCCCAAGGCTTTGTTAATTGACCTCTGAAATACAGATGGGGCATTTGCCAGTCCAAAAGGCATTCGAAGAAATTCGTAGTGCCCATCCGGAGTAACAAAGGCAGTCTTTTCTATCGAATCAGCATGAATGGGTATCTGATAAAACTCGGAAGCCATATCTAACGAAGTGAAAAATTTACCACATCCTAGACGATCAAGTTGATCATCTATCCGTGGTAAGGGAAATTTGTCCTTAACCGTATGAGCATTAAGTTCTCTAAAATCGCAACACATTCGGTAAGACCCTTCTTTCTTTTTCACCAGCAAAATAGGGCTGGAATAAGGAGAAGTACTTTCCCTAATAATGCCATGATTAAGAAGATCATCAACAATATTTCGTACTTCCGCTCTTTCACTCATTGAGAGTCGATATGGTCGTCGATTTACAATAAATTTATCAATTAAATTGATTTGCATAAAACAATTGTTTACGGCAGAAACCGAAAACCCTATAGACAACAAATCAGAATATTTTTTAATAACATTACATAAATCATCCCGATATTCTTCAGGAACTTTTAACTGATCTAAATTACTTTCAGAATCTTCTGAAATCCTTGAGACACCCGGTAACTGTCGTTTTATAATACACGTGCCATCACAATCTGTTACAGCAGCAAGCCTACTATCAGCAAATAAATTACAACCTATGATGACATCATACTCTAAATAATGAGATGGCACTAACATAAACATTAACTTCGTGTGCTGACCCGTAATCTCGACATCAGCTTCAAGTTTATATTTTGAAACAAAAGTATCACGAGTTATTCCTGTGATAAAAAATTCTTGTGAAACTAATCTTGATTTAAATTTGTCAGCAAATTTATCCGACATCAAAGACACTTCAGCTCCGGTATCAATTAAACCCATATATATAGGTTGACTTATCAATGTTTATTTTGGTGGGCACACTGTTTTTCTCGCTTAAAATAAAATTCACATTTCGGCGTTTATCAATCGAATTTTTAAGAAAACAATTTTCAAGTACGTGACCCAACTTAAAACAAAAACTGCATTTGTTATTTTTAGCTGAAACAGTATTATCGGTAAAAGTTTCATTATGGATAGGTTTTATAAAATAATTAACTCTTACATTTTTATCGGGTTTAAAATTCAGAGAATTGCTATTGCGAGATCGGCAATTTCGCTTAACATGACCTAAGCGACTACATTTATAACAAGATATTTTGGACTTTGTTAACTCACATTTTTCATGACGAATATTTTTTGGAGAAACAATTGTTTCTGAAGTATTAGCATTATTTTCACTAGATACACATTTTGGAATAGTACCTAAATAAGCAATCAAATCCGAAATTGAATTAAAATCTCTCATAGTTACAGATTCTTGGATTTTGTTATCATGAATTCCATAAACAGTCAATTCAATTAAATCAGCGGAATTCCAATGAGCACGCAAATTTTTCAATAAAGCAACCTTTTTATGGACATAAGCAATGTACGTATTACACATTGAGCTATTAAAAGTAGAAGCTTCACTCAATAAACGACCAAGAATTTTCTTTTGGGGAAACGATTCTAAAAATTCATTCTTAAAACTGCCCCAGTCTCTAACAGACGGCGACCAATTTTCATACCAACTATGAGCATCCCCTAATAAAAAGCGACCAACTCTTACCAATACCTTCCCTTTTTATCTGGGCGACTTGTTGAATCCACACAGTCGAGTCATCAATATCAGGGCGAAAAAGTGGCAAATCCACCTGCTCAGGAGCCGTTCTGCTGCGTTTCAGACTTTCCAACATCTCCGACAATAAAGCTTCCATGACGTTGGTTTTCTTTCTTCCACAAAAAGTATGGAACGAGGGCACAATCGCACTTCTGATTTAAAGAGTTGGAAAATTTAAAATGTTAAATAAATGTTATAAGCACTTTAACACCCGGTATAGTCTAGCATTGACAAAAACAGTTCAATGAGTACAAACAATTTATTCAATAAGTAAACGAACGACACTGACAAAAATCATCAATTTAACGAAGCAAATGTTTGTGTGAATCACACGGACGCTCTTGGCTTCAGGCTCGCCAAAAGTTAAGTGTCCTGCCGGTTCCGCGGCAATCACCCTGCATTCCCGCCAACGGCGCCGGGCTCCAAAATTGCTGACTCTAACAATATATTAAAAAATACTAACAATGATAAATTTATAAAACACATATCGCGATATAGGAAAGAACTTTTAAAGAACGGTATTAAATTAAACATTGTCAGCAATGTTAACCGTGTTGCAAACAATGAAATGAAACAATTAATACTGAATGATTTTCACAATTTACCTACAGGTGGACATGCAGGTATAAATAGAATGTACAATAATATTAAAAAACGTTATTTTTGGTCTGGATTGAAGAAAGATGTAGAGGATTTTGTCAGACGCTGTAATGATTGTCAACGGCATAAATATTGCAAAATAAACAAACAGCCTATGACAATAACCTCCACAGCTACTTCAGCATTCCAAAAGATTTTTCTTGATATAGTAGGTCCAATTAAAAATGATAGTTTGGATAATTGCTATATATTAACAATTCAATGTGAACTTACTAAATTTGTCGAATGTTATCCACTACAAAATAAGGAAGCTTACAGTGTTGCCAAATCGTTCGTAGAAAATTTTATATTACGATACGGTATCCCTCAGGAGACTGTTACTGATCAAGGCAAGGAATTTGTAGCGAATGTATTTCAGGATTCTTGTAAATTATTAGGAATAAAAACCTTAAACTCAACGGCTTACCACCATGAAACTCTTGGTGCGTTAGAAAATTCACACAAGCATTTAGGAGCGTATTTGAGAATTCAGATAGCAAATCATGAAGACAATTGGAGTACTTGGGTACCATATTGGTGCTTTTCATACAATAATACTGTGCATACTCGTGAGTTGCCATACAGGGTTGGAAATTAAGTACAGGCGTAGATCCAAGGAAATGTTAAGGAGCGCCAAAGGTGCAAACATAGCGGTGCAGGCGAAAATTTGTGGAGGCTACGCCCAAATTTCGGTTTTGTCCACTATTCTAATATTAAACTAATAGCATTGAACAGATGTATGAAAAATTGTTAAATTTCACTTTTATTTTCTTCTTAATTTCTATGCAAAAAGGTAGGTTTGAATAAATGTAAATCAAACATTCTCTATTTATGATAATTTTATGTTGAACATATTTTTTTAGGGGGGGCGGTCAAGACCCCCATAATCCCCCTTAGATCCGCGCCAGAGTCGGTATATTATTTTTATTTCTTTAGATAACATAACAAGGTACTCTTTTAAAATATTTGTACCTGACTTCGACTTATGTGTGTTCTTATGTAGAATTTGTGACTTTTGACAGTAATTTCAGGGATGAAGTGGAATTATTCGCCGAAAAAAAAACGTTTCAGAGGTTAGGCAAGAAATTATATAACCTAAAAACTTAACGCAAAAACCAAATTTCAATCAATGCCCCCTCTCAATACAAAGCGGGACAAGGTCACTCACACTTCAACTTCCACAAAAGGTTTTTGAATTTATCTAATATTACTTTCTCAAAATCAGAAGAAAAGCTACTGAATCTAAATTTAAAATATAACTTTTCGTACAAAACTGATGCGAAAGTCAAGGAAATACTAGCCATTGAAGCCGAAAACATGATACAAACATCGGATATTTCCAATAAAAATATTCTAAGGGCTAAAATTGTCACCTTCTTGAATTCTTGTTCAACTAACCTAAAAACTACCAATAACTATAATAACACACACCACAAGTCTCTAAAAAACAAGATCAAGGCAAACCATTCAATTGTTACAAGGGCAGATAAAGGCTCATGTCTTGTGATAATGAAAAGAACATTGATAAAATGATGTATCTTCTGGGCTCAGGTGATTTCCAACCTCGAAATAAGGACCCTACCAACACATTTTTGCTCGACTCAAACACGTTTTGGATAAAACACTGGTTACTATAGAATATTTTGATTCTTTTAAGCAAAGCTCTACACAATGAATCCCAAAACCCCTTATTTGTATGGACTCCCTAAGGTTCACAAGGAGGGTATTCCAGTTAGACCAGTCGTCTCCTTCCTTGACTCCTCTTGCTACCGTCTCTCGTCTTGGCTCGGTGTGTTTTTAAGGGATCTGACAGGATTCGCCAGTGCTTACTCCTCTAAGAACTCTATAGAATTCACTAATTCTTTAAAGTACTTACATGTCCCTACAAATTCAAAATTAATTTCTCTGGAGGTAAAAAGTTTGTACCCAAGCATTCCTCCTAGGGACTGCGTTGATGTAGTCGCAAATTTACTGAGGGAGAAGAGAGTCACGAGTCTGTTAGTCTCCGACCTTGTGCTGCTGTTAGAAACTGTTTTGGACCAGAACTTTTCTCAATTTAACCTTTATAAACCCGTATATAATACCGAGTGGGGTCCAAATGAACCCCAACATTTTTTTGGCTTATTATTATTTTTTTAATGTTATAATTAGGGAATATTAAAAATTAAACACATTCTGCTTATAAGAAAATATATTTTTTACATAAAAAAGTTGTCAGCATAGATAAATGAGTAAACACATTTTGAAAAAATGATATGAAATAATTAGAAATAATAAAAACAAAAATAATTATGAAAAAGGCACAAGCAGTTTAGTGACATTTTAAATAATGATTTAATTATCACACTTGTTACAAACTGTTATATTTTTTGAATGTTCTGCACATACGAACTGATAGCACCGAATACAAAACTTTCTGTCGTTTAATTCTGGCAAAATGGTTAACATGGATTGTTTTATATTGGAATGTAACGACTTGTCATTTTGGTATCTACGAATTATGTTTTTCCTAATTAATTCTTGACCCAACTCCAACAAAAACATTGTTCTCCTATCCAAGCGATTTTTTTTCCAATCTGGATTTTTCAACATCCAAAGTTTATAGGCGTTGATGCCACCAATGTCCAGCAAATGAAAAAATATTGCCATCGGCCACCGATTACTTTTTCTTAGTGTCGTGAATTCCTTCGCTAATTTGTCTGTTGTGTCCACTGCACCCTTTGTTTTATTGTATTTTAAGATAATGTCTGGTTTGTAATTAGTTTTTTCTCCACTTATTTTGTCATCGTTATGTTCTGTCGATAACAGAATAACTGCCACATTTTTTTTTGGTACGTAGGGAAATAAGGTTTTATTTTCCATAAAAGCAAACATGCTTGAAAAGTCCTTCTTATATCTTGCTGGAAGTAGTTCTTTTGGAATATAAGGCTTATTTTTACGCAGTGTACCACACAAGGTAAGGTTTTTATCTAAAAGCCTATTAGCTAACTCAATACTGGTAAAAAAGTTATCAGTAGTTATTCCATATCCTGAAGATAAATGGTTTACCTGGTCCATCACTACCCTTTGTCCTTGGCCTTTCTCCGGTTTGTTTCCTACTTTGCCTAAAATTATTATTCTAAATAAATAAAAATCTACATTTTTTTCATGAAAAAACTTACCTAAATAAGGTTGCATATTCGCTGTATATGCCGAACTACAATCAGCCAGTCCCCAAATTTTTAAGCCGTACTTGTCCGGCTTACTCTTCATGTAAACCAGAAAAGAATCCTTGGATCGGAATGGGACTAACTGCTCATCCACGCACAAGTGTTCAGATGGATTAAAAGATTTCTTGCAGTTTGTTACAAAACCATCAAAAAGATCTCTGATTGGGGCAAATTTATCAGTGCGTTTTTTTTCTTCTCTTGTTTGAAAATTGTCGAATCTTAGAAAGCACATAATCTGTTGGAATCTGTTGCGAGACAAGGCAGATGATACTAGAGGCCGGCATAAAGTTGGATCTTGGCTCCATAGTACACATATTGGCTCTTTAGCAGCGTGCCAGGCTCCAAAAATAATAAGCAAACCAATAAATGCTTCCAGTTCTTCTTGCACAAAA
The DNA here is from genome assembly GCA_963920685.1 of Polydrusus tereticollis. Taxonomy (NCBI): domain Eukaryota; kingdom Metazoa; phylum Arthropoda; class Insecta; order Coleoptera; family Curculionidae; genus Polydrusus; species Polydrusus tereticollis. The sequence continues at coordinate 116,821,800 of OY987326.1, forward strand.
GGAGAAAAGGCCTTCTCATTTCTCGCATAATATGATTCGGCTTTTCTATTCGTCTCCGATAAAATCACATCCATAATATCTTGTGAAAAAAATAGTTCAAAAGCTTCTTTTATGGTGGAAAATTGGGAACTATATCTAGTCAAACCTGATGAAACCTTTTGAATATTACATTTTCGTCTCTTGATCTTCGTAGTAAAAGCAACCTTTGCCCACACACTACCATCTTTAGACGAATAAGTTGGATGATCGGTATAAAAATCTACTGACGGGCCTACTTCATCTGCAGAATCTGTCGACTCATTTTCCCTATCACTAACTTGTAAAACGTCATCTATCTCATCAGTTTCAGTCACTATGTCAGTCTCCTCAATATCACTTGCACCATCCTCTAGTGCTAAATCATGAAAATAAGTATCGTAATCGTCCGTTTCTAATATCGCCAATAGTTCTCCGTCAGGTAGCTTATTTTCATTTCGAAACTTCCGTGGTTCACTCATTTCTGTAAACGCGTACTCGACAATCACTGTAAACGTGACTAAACACACTAAAATTATACTGAGATAAATACGTGCACAAAGCCGCTATTAAATAAATTGGGAATCCCCGAGAGCGTTGACGCCAAGAAACGGAAAATCCCCGTCGTTTGAACAATTTGGGGTTTATTTGTACCCCGGTTGGTTTTTAACGTAGGCAAAATTTGTAGCTGTCGTTACATACCGAGCGGGGTGCAGCTGGACCCCAAGCAACAAAACTCTCTATAATTAGTTACAATAAAAAGCAATTTATTTAAAATTTTGTATACCAATTTAGATATATATATATTTAAGAAAAATAGCTCGAAGGAACTTAAGTAAAAAAATTATTTTCGAAAATATACCCAAAAATTCATGTCTGGGGTACAGCTGTACCCCGCTCGGGTATATGAAGGTTAATAACCGCTTTTTCAGACAGACCGAGGGCTTGGCGATGGGTTCTTGTCTCTCTTCTTTCCTTAGTAAAGTCTTTATGAACAATCTGGAGAGGTCAATTATGGAGAGCGAGTTTTCAAACTGCCTTGAAAAGTATAAAAGATACGTAGATGATATTTTTATTATCTGAAACGGTGATGATCTTAAACTCAGTAATTTCCTAAAATTTGTTTATGATATACATCCAAAATTATCCTTCACTATAGAATTGAAGAAGGGAGGTAGATTGCCTTTTCTAGACCTACTAGGTATTAACAAGACTTTACAATAGAATCAACTTAAAATTTATAGAAAACCGTCATCAACAATAACGTAATTCAATATACTTCCAACTAACCATATTCACGGAAGTTCGTAACTTTAAATTCATTTTTCTACAGAGTATTTAATTTGCCATTATCCAGGAGTGCATTTAATTTTACTCCCTTCAGTGTGATGAATGCAAGTCCATCTACGTGGGCCAATGGGGTAGAAAAATATTTACGAGAATCCAAGAGCATTTGAGTTTGGTTCGAAAATTTCGAACACCGACATATGTAACACACAATCAGCCTTCGCAAACTACCTTTTAGAATCAGGTCACCAATTTTCCCCATCTAAAAATGCAAAAATTTTACATGAATGCTAAAAAGGTAAAAAGTTGGATTTATTGGAGAAACTTGAAATTACAAAAGCAAAAAGGAGTCCAATTCTTACCTGCGTTAATGAAGTCTTTAATTTCGAGCCATTTCTAATTTTTAACAATTTGGTTGATTGACTTGGTTGTTTACAAACACGACAGTTGGAGTTTATCACAATCTATCTTCTTTCCCGCTCTTTTTTGACGTTTTACTTCAGATATTCTTCTTTTTTCTACTGTACAGACAAATAACATATGGACTTAACACTTCGTCCTTGATTATTGAGTTGTATACCTATATGTAATGTCGTTTGTATCATGCAGAGTGTGGTTGTTTTGTTGTTTGTTTTTATTTTATTTTTATTTTTAACTTTATTTTAAGGGTGTTTTATTGGGTAAGTTGGGAATCGTAAATTTTCTGACATGGGTTTATTTAACATTCTCATTGGATTATTTTGAGCCTGATGATGCCAGAAATGGCGAAACATGTAGCCTGCTAAGGTGGTGAATAAAGATTTTATATTGAGACCGTGACCTTGAGTTACAATTTCTCTAGTTTTAATTTAAAACGGATATCTTCGAGAATATGGACAGTTTCTTTGATCTTAACAAGGTACTAATAAAATAAAGCGCGCTAAAACTGTAGACACAAAAAGCCTTGCTCATTTGACACAGATCGTGGGTGAACATGACAATAATTTATAAATTTCCGGAACGGTGTTTTACAATAAATTGTTATATGTTATGCCTAAATAAAGTAATATAATTTTCTCAACTTACTACTTTAAAAAAATGATTAATAGCATTGACAACAAATTTTTCAACAAATAGGTACTTACTTATCACATAATAATGTTGTTGTTTAAGAAATAAATCCAGTTCATATAAATTGTCGTACAGCTGCATGACGGATTTTAATTTTTTCCTTTTTGATTTAAAAACTATTATGTTTAAATTTTTAAACACCTACCTGGGGTCCTAATCCTAAACAAACCTATAAACCAAGCCGAAAGTTTTGTTTTTTTATAGACCACACTCACTCTCACTTATCTTACACTAATTTAGTCCTTTTCTTTTAAGAATAATAACAAACAACCGATAATTAAGGAGTATAATAACTAACAAATAATGACAGTAACTAAGTAACTAACCTTACTTTCTTTAAAGGTTTGTTGCAACCCGCCATTCTATGTCGGAAGGATCATTTCCAGCCTGTCAATTAAACTTTGAACCTGTCAATCGACTATTGCAGTGGTAAACTAGTTGTGCGACGCCGCGACGGTTCGAAAAACTGTACTGATACGGTTTTTGTTCGGGTTCGGACAAACCTTAAATTTACCGGCAAATCTATTTTTGCCGATTTTGAGGATGTGTGAAGTTTTCAAATATATTACTATACATATGGATGTTTGGTTTCCTATCCTAAAGCCGTTCATTATAATGAGGCACCCTGGGTTACTTGTAAAGTAAAACAATTTATTTTAAGGCGGCTCAGCGTAGTAGGGGAGTATGAGATCCGGGCTTACAAGGGCGTTTTAAAAAGTTAAACGGTTATTTACTGGCAGTCTGCGAGTCATTAAAAATTGATATTAATGTAGGTAAATAATAATATTATACTGCCTGTTGTCTGTTTGACACTGGGTCGGTGCTGCCGACCCTACCGCCCCTGAGGAGCCACCACTGTGTCAAGTTAAAAATTGTTGCCAACTTAAAGACAATAACCAAAAAAAGAAGAATTAAACACCCTACTACATAACATAATTATTCTTTCAAACAAACTTTGTTACAAAAAACTGATAACAGCGGTAAGTAAGCAAGCGATCTGCGACTTAACGGAAATACGAACGGAATACGTGATCCAACCTATTTGCCGCGCCCTAAAGCCGCTATAGAAATACCCAGCAGAAGCAAAATGGTAAAATAAAAAAAAAAACGCTAAGAAACAGTACCACTAACCTCACTTATTTTGACAAATGATCTGTAAACCAAAGAACTCAGTTCCGTTTCTGCTCCGCCATCTACGTACACGTCTTTTGTAGCCATGGCTTTGGGTCTCAGTTTTACGCGCATAGCATGTGTGATTTATCTCGGAGCAGATTGGGAATTCACACCAGTTGAAAGGAGTGACACGGGGATCACTTCAAACTCAGAAAAATTCGTAGCAAAATTCAAACGGACTTTCATATGGAAAGCGGTATGAGAAAGCGGCAAGGAGGTTAACTCCCTTCGACGAAATTCACATATCTTACAGAAACCGGTTATATCTGGGCTGGAGAGTCCACCATGTCATGCATCTGCTAACTCTGCCTTTAAGTGAAATTATCCCCTTTATCAGACTAGTTATCTACGTCGGATATCGACCGAATATCCACGGATTTGCTTTAGCTGGATTGGCACCAGTTTTAAGAGATAATAGAAAAGAATGAAAAGTGATTGAAGCTTTCAGGAGAACATACTCGCTAAGCTGAAGGCTTCCTATAATGTGCTGACAAATGGCCTAGTAGCAGCACCAAAACACTAATAAGCAAAGCAAATAAAGAACTAAAAAAATGCCACTAATTTAAGTAAATATATTATGAAACGAAATAAATATAGAAAATGCACTTTGTGGAAATATGACTCTAAAAATCAAGGAAAACAATTTGCCCCACAAAGTTAATAGTGGTAATTACAAAATTGCTACTGGCTAATAAATAAATCCTTGAATTTTCTCAAAAATGTCCAACATTTTAAATTTTAGGTTCAACATATTATTTCCGCCATCACTCATGTTTCTGATTTTTGATACGCACCTAATTGAATATATAACATAATATCATTTTGAAATAGACTGACTGAATACTATAAATACAAAAGAAAACGTTCACAAAATATTTAAAAAATCTAATTTCAGACATATATACTTCTCATATTGCTCCTTTAATGCCTTCTTTAATACATCGTCATGTTAAATATTTGCTTTTATATTTCCGACCCTCCAACAGTCAGCCATATCGTGACAAAGAAATATGTCTAAGCGTGTTATTCATATAAGTTCTTGTCGCGGATAATTTACCGCGTCATGTTGATATTAAACTTAGGCTGTTTTTGATTTATGACATTCCTGCACATATTTTGACCGATTGGCTCAACACGTCAGTCGTGATGTCGCCAGAATGAATTGTGTAATAACGTGAAGCCATTACCGCCCCTTCGCTCCAGCTCTGTTAAGTCACGTTTAGAACATTATTTGCTACATGTTACCAATAATTTGTCTTTTTTCAATTCAACATAATTTTTTTCTTTTTATTTATAACGTAAGTACCAACTTATGATTTTTTTTTGTTAACTAACCTGAACTTGATTAAAGTGCGACAGGTGATTTTACAAGACCTGCAGGTTAGGTTGGGGAAAGTTGACGCACTTAAGGAAATTTTCTTGTAAAAAAGACACCTAAAACTATTTTTTATACAAGTTGTTATCTAGACTGTCAGTGAACAAAGTATGAACTCAACATCTTGTTTTAAAGTTTTTGTATTCTCGTTATCTTGCTCGGCCAGTGGAGCATAATGACTAATGTGTCACATTTAAATGGCCCTGTTATTCATAACTAATGAACAATTTATTCCATAACTACTTTCCATCGGTTGATCATAATTTGGAAAATGTATGAGTTCCAGTAGAGTTTCTTCCTTCTCAGCCTATGCAGGTTGGCTAGACATTAAAGCCTTATGTGTTCCTTCAAGTGCGTACAAGCTAGATAGGCTCGCAATTGCTTCTAATTTTGATAAAAGTTGCAGAACTTCAGGTTTTCTTATAAAAGCTTAGATGTTGATTGTCAGCTTTATCCCCTGCAGTTTTTTGATATTTCCGTTAGCTTAGCAAAACTCGTGTGCATGAAGTCTGCCTCTCCAAAAATTTCAGGATTGAATCGTTTAATTGCACACTTTGCGAATCTGTTTACTGCAGTTCCTACAGTTGTTGCATTCAAATGTGCTGTGCCCAGTAGCTTTGCAACGTCTCTATCTGGTATAACTTATTTACCATAAAATTATCGCGTCTAGGAGCTGGAGGCGGTGGGTGCAATGAGGAGGCAATCTAATTATAATAATTTCATTACTTCTGCAAATATTTATTACTTTCAATAAACCTCTAATTTTTTTCCGGACCATCTTTTCTTTCCAAGCGACGTAATTAAAAACCACTTAACAATTATTAAGGACGATACTGAAAATGAGTCACATAGAGAAGCACAAACTTATAACGTTAGAGCTAACGTACCCAACAAACACTTACAAAAAAGAATATTCAACACATTCCACAAAAACTGTCCACCAATTTAGTCCAGTTTATGTGCGAAATTTAGGGGTCTTCCACGGAACTAGGGCAGAATCTTTATCACATGCCCGGACCTTCATTAACTGTTACTACATAAGCCATTCTGCTTGCCGTTTCGCATCGAAAAGTATCGTGTGTTATCTGTATTTATCGATCTTAAGAAATATTATGAAATTTAAAAGTTTCAACCGTTCTAAGAAAATGCTACATTTTAGTTTTTGCAGAACGTCTAAAAAAAAGAACCAGATTCGATCGACAAGCGCCAGTAAACTACTAACAAAATTATAGTCTAAAACTTTTCCTGCTTAACCGCCTTTCTATCATGTTAGATTTTCGAGATCGCAATACTGTCAACACTAATTCGTACCTACTTACTGTTCAATTCATGAACTTCTATGAAAGTTCAACAGTCTATTCAACTAGCAATTGGATTTCTTACTTGTCGTAGTCCTTTTACTTATTAATTCTTTAAAAATAATGGTTCCCCTGTGGTGACAGTAAAGGAAAATATTGAATAAAATTAATTTTTAACATGTTGTAGAGTAGATGTGCCTGCAAAGGCATATTTCCATTAAATCAATATACTTGTCCTTGAGTAAGGACAAAATTAAATTTTGTTTTATAGAAATAATTATTTACAAAAAAAGTGAAAATTGAAAAAGTGCCACTAACGAAACAGAAAATAATTTTAAAATATAATTTTACTGGGTACGTTATATCAAAACATTTTTTGAAATATTGGAAATGTTGTTGCCACAAGTTCTTGTAAATGCATTTATAATTTAAGTGATTTAAATATAACTTTTTTAGGTAGGTCATGTTACAATACTGATTTGCTAGCTATTGTTACCCTTAATGCACGTTGATCAGCTAACCTGGTTTCAACATTTTCAACTTCAACTTTAGATTACCTGTGTACAGATATTATTCAAAATGAAGTCAACTGTTCAACTCAAAATGTTCGACTGTCTGATCACGAAACTGCTGTCGATTCTCGCTTAATAGGAAATAAAAAAAAAGAGAACGTCATTTAAGGATGGGAAGAATCGATATTAAAAATAATGTTAGCAAGCCTAAATGGTTATGCAACCAAACAACCTAGAAAAGTGTTGACACTGATTAACCATTCCAACCAACACAACAGTTTCGTAGTTGGGACTTTGATTATATCATAAAAAATAAAAAATAGTGTTGACGAAACATGATTTAATACAAATTAAATCCATAAATAAAATTCTATTTTCCTACAACGTAAAATATTATGTTTATAGTATGATGCTCTATAAAGCCCAAATTCGACCATCGCTGGAGTACTGTTCGCATATTTGGGGCTTTGCTCATAAACATACCCTGAGATTGCTAGATTTTATTTAAAGAAGAGCCATTCGCTTGATCAGTGACCATGATCTGACAAACAACACGAAGATCCTTGAACATTGAAGGCAGGTTGGCGACTTGAGTCTATTTTACAAATATTTTTGTATATATATATATATATGTATAACCCCTACGTTCTTCCCTCCAAACTACAAATATATCATTCGTAGTTCCCTCATATATGACCAAGTTCCCTCCGATTGTGGAGGGAACTACGTTTTGCCTTGAATTTCACTTTGAACCATTGTCCAAGCTTCCTCCTAGCAACTGACGAAAAATTGCCTGGAGGGTAATTTGTGCATATTTATGTTGACAATGGATGGTTTAGTTCGACGTATTGCCGGCGGCGCTGTAATCGTGTTTGTAGGTTACATATTTCGTTCTAAGTTCCCTCCAGAATGTTATAGAAGATTTCAATTTAATTACTCGATTTAGTTCCCTCCGAAATCCGACAACAGTGTTTTACATGTGTTTTTAACATTGTTCTGCAAAAATGATGATCAAATATTAGATGCGAGTGGGGAATACCTAATTATTTATCGACTAGAAATTTATTGGCCGAGGGTTTAAAAAGGGTCACTCCGAACCAATCTTGGCGAATTTATTGCAGGGAGTAAGCTTTATGGTTTGCTAAAATTTCAGCTCTTCAACCCCTTAAATAAGGCTACTTTACCCTTAATATTTTTCACAAAAAAACATTGACCTAGGGTTGAAAACGGCCAATCTGAACAAAAGTCGAAACAGTTATTGTAGCTACTTAGCTTTATCATCTAAAAAAATTTCAACTAGCCTAACCCTTATATCAGGGTATTTTATCCTTGATATGTTTCACAAAAGAACATTGACCAGGGAATCAAAAACGAACAATTCAAACTAAAATTTACACATTTATTGTAGACAGTAAGCTTTATCGGTTGCTAAAATTTTAGGTTGCCAACCTCTCAAATAAGGGAACCTCACCTTTGATATTTTTTACAAAAAAGCATTGACACAAGGTTTAAAAACGGCAGATCCTAACCAAACTTGGCACATCTATTCTAGATAATACGCTTTATCATTTGCTATAGTTTTAACTCACTAACCCTTTAAACAGTAGTACGTTACCCATGGTACTTTTTACAAAAATCCATTGACCAATGATATAAAAACGGCCGATCAAAACCAAACTTGGTACATTTATTATAGATAGCACGCTTGATCGTTTAGGAGCAGAGCTCCAAATATGAGAACAGTACCCCAACGATGCTCTAACTTGGGCTTGATAGAGCATCAATAGTTGTTGAAGTGTATAGAGGTTCTTAGTTCGGAAAAGTATCCCACGCGTCGGCAAGGCTGCCCTAGCAATAGCCGCAACGTGACTATGCCAAGACATATATATGACTATCCAAATTGACGCCCAATAAATGAATTGATAAAGCCAAGGGAATCGAGTGTCCCGCCATGACTATATCCGGTTTTTCAATATTATCTTTTTTAGAAAAAACTACCGCCTGGGTTTTTTAGCGTTAAGTTCTACTTGGTCACTGTCACCCTCAGACAGAATTTATTTCAGGTCTTTGCTGAGATGTGAGACCGCTTGCTCCTATAGAGATGGGCATTGGCAGCCGATGTCCGAGCACTTAAAGTAAAAGATGAGACAAGTGTGCTGTCATCGGCGAAGCGATACATAGGATTTTTAGTTTTTTCCAAAAGATCGTTAATGTAAAGTAAGAAGAGGGTGGGTGACAATATAAAACCTTGAGGGACTCCGGCGTTGATGTTAAATGTGTCTGAAATAAATCCGTCTATCGCCACTCGCAGAGAACGGTCTTTAAGAAGGCTTGACAGCCATTAACAAAACTGAACCGGCATCCCGTATGCTCTCACTTTAGTTAGAAGCCCCTCATGCCATACTCGGTAAAAGGCCTTGGAAATGTCCAGTGCTACCGCCCGGGACTCCCCATGATGTTCTATTGCGTTGTTCCAAACGCGAGTAACATAAGCGAGAAGGTCTCCTGTTGATCTAGACTATCCATACTGGCGGTCACTAATAATGTTGAAGCCTTCTAGGTATTTTAATAGTTTTTCGTTGATAGCCTTCTCCATAACTTTTGATATAACCGAAAGCAATGCGGCTGGACGATAGTTGTTTGGCAAGGTATTCTTGCTTTTTTTAGGTATGGGTTGGACTCGCGCAGTTTTTCAGCAAGAGGGAATATTCCTTTTTTGTAAAATAAGTTAAGAAGTCTACAAAATACCGGTGTCAGTTCGTCAGCGCATGTCTTAATTACAATGACTGGAATATCGTTAGGACGCCTTTTTAGTGTCAAGACTTCTCAAGATTCGTTTAACATAGCGGTGCAGGAAAACAATTTAGGGCATTCCCGATTCTACAGGAGGAGTGTTCGGTAGAGCTTTTCCCTGAAAATTATCCGTTGAATGTGAAGAGTATAGTTCCGCCAGTAAGTTTGCTTTTTTCTGTGCTTTGGTCGCAATGGTGCCATCAGAACATGTCGAAGGTGGAATGGTTGACTTGGTAAAGTTCTGACTGACGGTCTTAGCTACCGACCAAAATGATCTTGAGCCGTTAGGACCTTTAAGAAGTTTGCCTTTGATTCTCTGGTTGTGTGCTTTCTTGCTTTGGTTCATCGTTTGCTTCTTGCGTTAGTTTTGAGCGTTAACAAAGATGGTATGATTTTCGGAGGTAGGGTTTTGACGCCATTGTCGGTAGAAATAATTTGGTAATTTAACAGCTCGTTCGCAATTTTTGGTAAACCAAGGCTTGTTGTTAGAAGGGCACTTTCTTAAGAAAGGGATGGGTAGATCATGAGAGGTAAAACAAACTTTCTGCCAAGGAAATGTTCAAAAATGGTCCTTTAGGTCATCCCATATAGCTGATGTATAATGCCAGATCTTGCGTAGTTTAGAAGGCTGTTCGGCACTAATTGGTAGTTTGTTTAGTGCCGAAATAAGGTTGTGGTCAGACATTCCTAGCGAAGGCCTCACGGTGGCAGTGTAAAACTCGGGGTTTGAAGTTAAGAAAAGATCCAACAAACTAGCAACATCGCCATCTCGGCCTGAAATCCGAGTTGGTTCACTTACGAGTTGGATGAGGTTAGAGCTGATGACTTCGTGACCTTACTTGTCGGTTGCGTTTGAGTATTTGAGCCAGTTAATATTACGAACGTTAAAGTCGCCAAGGATGACAACTTCGGAATTGGGATGGTGGGTTTGCAAGAAGTCGACTTAGCAGGAGAGGAGAACAAGTCTCTGTAATGGGTATCGCTTGGCGGCCAGTAAAGGCAGCAGATGAATTTAGTAATTCCCTGCATTAATATTTTAAAGCACATTACATCAGAGTCATTAGGGTCGAGTGTCTTCTCCCGTCGACAAGAAATATTACTGCGGACAAAGAGACAAAGGCCAAAATGGCGCCTAAATCGGTGATGAAAGTCGTATCCAGGATATAAATAGCTAACCGTACTAAATGATGATGTGAACTTTGTTTCGGTTAGTGCAAGTACATGAGGTTTGGTAGATTGTTGATATTGATGGACTGCATTGATGTTCGAGTTCAGTCCTCTTAAATTGCAGAAGTTAATTTGGAAGCTGGTAATCTCGGGTCTTTTAATAACTTAAGTTGTCACACCATTTTCATTTTGAATGCTGTTCGAAGAACCCGCCTATTGGACATGGTGGATGTTTGGATAATTTCGCTTGAGATCGATAGGGGGGGCGATTTTAACTCCGGAACATTTTGGTCTTGGAACCATCATCATAACATTTAGTGTGGTCTTCCCGAAAAAAATCTTGAATTTTTATTATCCTAATACCTTTAATTATTGTGTTTGTTAACATACCCATTCAAAAAGAAAGTTAACTCGGCGCTAAAGCAAAACATTATTTTATTAAGGTGAAGTCTTCGTCAATCCTTTGGCATATTAATTCAAAAAATTTGGTCCTTCTATCGTAATCGTCTTCGCCTTCGTCGAGACTGTCGGAATAGAAGCAGAAAATGGATCTACAGCGAATTGGCCGACTAGCTCAATCTGGCAAGCTATCCAAATCAGTTTTTGATATTTTTACTCTTACTTATCATGGATAGGTTCCGTTTATCCATAACAATATTTTCATTACAGTGTTATATAACGATATAGTATTTATGTCCTATAACAAAACATAACCACTGTAAGACTGTGGTGTTATATTAAGAAGGCAATAAATTATATCTGGACAGCATTACTATAGTGCCTCAAAATAAATCAAATTGTATTGTTTATTTCCAGTTTATGCAGCATACAATATTTTTTATAAAAAAAACCTTTACCGTTGAAGATTGGAAATTATACATTCAAAAAAAGGTACACAAACAATACAACCCTTATGACTGGGGTTTGTACGTCTATATATTTGCCGCAATCATAGCTATGAGGCAAATCAGTATTCTAGACCAGCACTACAATTATACCCTTTCTATCTGCAGAGTACAGATCAAAAATAAAATTGAATATGCGTAGAAAAATCCAAATAGCGCCAAAAAGTTGGATACTTATTTCTGTAATGTAAAAAATGTCAAAGGTGAAGTATCCTTATTTAAGGGGTTGGCGAGTTGAAATTTAGGTAGATGATAAAGCTTACTGTCAACAATGAATTATTCAGGATTGGTACAAATCGGCCGCATTAAACCCGTTAGCGAATTGTGATAAGAGGTGATAGATAAAAGAGTTTATTATAATCAAAAACTTTAACGAAATGGTCCAGTTAAGTCAAAAATTCAATAAATATTAAGATAAAAGAATAAATAAATATGTTTGTCTTAGAAACTTCAACACTTTTATTTTTTTTTTCGCGCCAGCTAAACCTTCACGAATACCTTATTTCATTACACCTTTAAAGAATATAAGGACACAATAATAATAACACGTAGCGCCCTCCACAAAATGGCAACTGCGCTGGAGGGAACTACGAGTAATTACCATAATTAAAATATATAAATTCAGAGGGAACTAATACTACATTTTACCTTGGAAATATATATAATTTTTTTTGGTACAATTCTTTACCCCTCTCTTGAAAGACGTAATAAGGCTCCTCCCCCAAATCTATATATACACACATTACGTTGTAACTGTAATAGAAATACCGGAGGTCGGTCCGCCTGGTGTTTATCATGGAGGGAACAACGATGGACCGATACATATATATATATAAGTGCTCAACTGAGGTTGCCCGCTTAATTCGACGCAGAGCGGTGCATGGTAGAAATACACGACGAGCCACTGCAGCCCATCCGTGCGTGCTTCAGCCTAGTATCCCTCGAACGACACTGTTTAAAAATTCTTTCATCTGGAGAACGTCATCACTCTGGAATGACTTCCCTGAGGCCGTGTTGCCCAACGAGTATAATCTCCAAAGATTCAAGACCAACGTGAATTGTTTCCTGCGCACACGCACCGCTCGCAGAGCGCCATAGAAGATTAATCCTGCAGTGCTCGGTCTTACCATAAAAAAAAAAAAATAATATTAATTTAGATAAAACTTTAAATTCAACCGGCAAAACTAACAAAGAAATTAACCTTCTATAGTATCTATTTAGAAAATATTCTTCTTCTAAAAAAATGGTCTAAAAGTCTCAAAGCACAGTTAAAAGCGGTATAGCTGACAAGAGAACCCCCTTATTATAACTTCTGTTTTTAAAATTTCTGTCGAATTACGACAAGAAGTGTACAAAATTCTAAAACACGTCTATTTATAGCTTAGCAGTATTTATTGTACTTACGATATGTAAATTAGGTTTCTTTGAAAAGCACCAAACCGCGGTAGTAAAAACTTTAGTATATCTTATATTTTCAATCATTTCCGATTAGTACGTAAAATTAATGGCAGCTATTGTCATGGTAACGGCTAATAGACTAAACTCTAATTGGGTTATCACCGGCAACGTCGACAAAAGCTAAGTGGACGACTTCGATACCACGAGGATTCCATTATTACTTCTCATTGAAGAAGGTCGATTTTTCCTGCCGGTTTACGGCAAACTTTCCGATTCTCTCATCAACTCTCGCGAAGTAAAGTACAGTCCATCTGCCGTTTTAATAGAAAAGTAATCTCGCAACTCAAAAATTTGTCTTTCCCCCAGTAAAATCATACCATTTTCTCACTAGTCAAAGAGGCAGATTTCTTTTTTTGCCAGTGTATAGTAACTTTCGTTTTACATATTTTTATAATGTGTTGTTTATTAGAATGTATTTAATTACTATACTATTAATTAATAACGTTAATATACTTTTTCACTTAAGAGAGGTTAAAAGTTTGTAAAGTATTATGAGTGTTTTGTTTGTTAAAATGCAGTAAATAGATGTTATTGTTTATAATACTGAGTTTAATTTTTAATTGTATCTATGTAGATACAAAGGAACCAGCCTTATACTATGAAGTAGTAAATAATTAACGGCAAGCTAGAAAATCTTGTGAATTTTTAATTAAAATTAGACCATCACGTCGTACCTACACTAAAGCTTCGAAAGTTCTTCTCAAAATTCTTTGTTCTACGCATTGCATCTTAATAATGTAGGTTCCGTAAACTATTTTAATAAATCTCGGATTATATATTTGGAGAAGAACTCAAAACTTGTTAAAAAAATATTATTTTAGGAAAGAATAGCACACTAGACGAAAAATGCAAAATAATCACGGAAAATTGTCAATAACACATGGGGAAAAAGCAATATCGCTCCTACTTCCAGTCTTTTTAATGCAAATAATATAATTTCTTTTTATTGCAATATTGGCTGACGATTTAGCTCGAAAAATATCTTACATGGTTGATCCTACATCTTATTTGAAAAATGTATCCGTATCTGAAACATTTTTTCTACTGCCTAATTGCGATGAGTAAATTGAGATATATTTTCCAAATAAATAATAAGAATGCATCAGCTTTGGATAAACTGGCCTTGAGGGTTTTTGGCACTACCAGTAAACGTAATGCAAGCATTTGTTGAAGCAGCAAATACTTCTCTCCCTGTCTTAAAAAGGCCGTGTCAGTCCGTTAAACATTCTGTCAGATACACTGATTTCCACCATGTTCGAGTTAGTGGAAGAACACGTTAAGTTTATGAATTTTCTCCTTTTTGAATAGACACGACCTCAGGAGCGTGCAACAGCGATAGACGCGATACCACCTTCGGGTTCTTGGAATGACCAGTGGCGGCTCGTGACGGAAGTTTGTAGAGGTTCACAAGCATCAAGCATGGCAAAAAAAAATAAAAAATTTTGCGCATATCTCCGCCCACCACTACCCCTTCCTTTTATTTCACCCCTCCGTTCCAACCACAAGACATTGTGTAGTTAAGTGTCAAATTTACGAGTAAAACGCTTTCCTAATTTCTATGTTCTTTTTGCATGTAGATATGTTAATAAAACAAAATATAAATTTAAATTGAAAACTAACCAATATACAGCATACTTGGGAAGCAGTAACTAGAAAAGTCAACAACGACAACATAAAAAAACTAAAAATATTTTTAAAAAACAGAACTGATTAAACACAGTGTCTAAACAAAAAATGCATTCTTCTGTCTTTAAGTTTATCAAATTTCTCACCAACTAAGTCATTAAAGTTAGGAATATCTTGCAACATTTTTTAAAAGAATAACAGGACTGAGGATGTATCATGGACTGAGGGCAAAAGCAGAAGATCTTCTGTTAAAACAAAAGGTCTGGCAACACTGCATGACATACACAAGCTATGCCGCGCTTATGGAGGGTTTTACCGCGCTACACGGATCAGCAAAATATATAAAACGATCTCTCAAAAACCATCCGAAACAAGGCGGCGGCATGCAGCACAGCAAAAGCGTGCTCATTTGAGAGGAATAAAAGCCCATTTATCGCCGTGCGCTAAAAAGAGATGGGGACGACAAGGTGCATTTATTACGGGAAGCGAACCGTCCATATCAAGTAGCGATAGCAACGGAGCACATTTTTCCTGCGATAAGCATTCGGGATTAGAGACCTGCTACAAAATATTTAGTTAGCGAAACGATATATGGATAGGGAGCTTATAAAATCATGTTAGAATTGCTTTGTAACAGACATTGTATTGTAAACTAAATATGTAATTTATAGTAAATATTTGTCGGTCTATTGGTTCTATCGTATTTTAGTGAGTTGTATTAAGGCGGTTGTGTTAAATAACAGTAGCTCAGAATAATTGAACCTGGATATAGGTGGTCCTTGCAGGGATCCGTTTTGGGCCCTCTAATTTATTATTACCGCCTCTTCATAAACAAGAAAGTTCACTGTTTTCGCTAATCCTTTGGCTTGATGCGGGTATAGGCTTTTTCAAATATAAAAACTCCCTTAGGCACTCTAATTGTGGTGACGCGAATTGGCTGTTCTTTAATATTTCAAAGACTAACAATTTATTTTTTAGATGTAATGCAGACAATATTTATTTAAAAGATGAGGCAGTTTATATGTATGCCTAATGTGAGCCAATTCTTGAGACTGCTCATGTTCATGAACAACGAAATCAGATGTTCATGAATTTTAAAAACAACAATATACAAAATATTTCTTGTCGATAATAGGTATCAGACATAACCATAACCTCACCTTAAATTTAGCGGCATGTTCAACGTTTCCGAACTAGAGTTCTAATTTTGAGCCATAATGTATGTTTAGTTGCCTATCTTTAAGGCTAAAATGTTTTGGCTTCAGTACTAATATTCTAATGGCAGGGTAGGCATGGCGACCCCAGCCTGGGTTACTTGAAAAATAAAACAATTTATTTTATGGCGACAATAGTTTACAAGTATGATGTCGGGAGTTACAAGGGTGATTTAAAAAGTGGAGCGGTTATTCGCTGACAGTTTCAGAGTTATTAAAATGCAAATTAATGTAGATAAATAATACATCATACTGTCTGTTATCTGTTTAACACTGAGTCACACTGCCGACCCTGCCTACCCTGAAAGGCCGCCACTGTCAAAAACTTTTTATAGGAAGAAAGAAATTCTTATTGGGCTCTAATTAACTATCACCTCCGTTTGAGGCTCTCGGTTATAGTACTTGTACCAATCTGTGGTTGTGTTGCAAAAAATAGTAGCCACATATGTGCATGGTGCTAAGGTTCGTGATTTTTGTTGTCCTTCTATAGAAAATCAATTTTAACCATTTGATCCATATTTATTCTAGAAACTGCTTGTTTAATGTTTTGAGAACAGAGCAGTGTTTGGTGAGGTTTAGTAGACTAACCAAAAAATAATATGACTTATAAATATGTACATGTTTCACAAACTTTGTCCTCTAGCCACTTGCTGAGACCTTATACAGTAATGATTTAATAAATCATGATTCTAACAGGAATTCAATATGCCCACAGTTTCTGCAATCCGAGTTTGCGCTTTGTTATTTAACTATATTAGACAAGATACTGTAGTTTTGTTCTGTAATTCAGCGATCTTTGAAGCGTATAGCTCGGAGAATAGCTGCATTAGCATGATTTGTAAAATCTTCATTGTCTACGGTCTCAGCAAGTGGCTAGAGAACAAAGTTTCTCCCATATATAAATATGTCGTTAAATGATTCCCACTTGTCAAATACAGTATTTAAGTATTCATTAACTATATCCAAAAAATGATTATTAGAAACTATTGATGAGTATTTTGTGATGCGTTGAATGAAAATTTTTAATCATAACTATTCATTTTGACTTTTAGCCATATCATGTTAGATCTATTTCTATCCATATCAGTTTAATTTAATGTTTATTTAGGTGTTCTAGTGTTCTTCTCTTGAAAAGGGGGCGGGAGAATATTTGCCAACAACTGCTGTAGACGTCTTATCTAGGTGCGATAAGGATGCATTTCCTACTATAAATGAATTTCTTCTGGTCCTTGCAACACTTCCGGTGACCAATAAATCTGCTGAAAAATCATTTTCGGTATTGCGGCGTCTTAAAACTCCTCGGTCTTGCCCTTGTGTATATATGAGGCGTCCAGTTTCAAATCTCTTTAAATCCGTGATAATCATATATTCAGGAAATGCAAAAAACATGTAGTCTGATATATATGTAAAATTAGTTTTTCATATTTGGCATAAGTGAGGATAAGGTCATTATGATGAAGCTTTTCAGAAAAAAAAATATATTGAGTCGTTAAAAAAGATGCAATTTGATTAAAAAGTTTGGATTTAAAGAGTTTTGCAACCAAACAACGGATTGAAGGAGTTATGAAACTGTCACTGTTAAAACAATAAGGGTTTTTTATGAACTAATACGAGATTTCTACTTAGTATTGTGTTTTTTTTTCTTAATACATGACAAAACTAAATTCTGAGCCCATCGTCTTCTTCAATAGTATCCATGGCATCTTCATGATCCCTGTTTTCTTCCTCTTCAAAAGTATTACGTCAATAATATTTTTGTAAAATGCTAAATCTTCATTGGGAATGTTCCTCCAGTCTGGTCCAAAGTGCTTCTTTAAAAGAGCATTTACATCTTTTATTTTAGCTGCTTTTATAGAATTATTAATCTTTGGTAGTGGTTCAGGCCTGATGGAAGCGAGGCTTTTCCCCTTTTTTACTACCGATTTGTAAGTGCCAAGGTCCGATCTGTAGTTTATTTCTCCTTTAACAACAATACTTGGTGTTCCGTGTTGACACTTCTTCTTAATAGATATTCTTTTAGCAGCCGAAAACTGAAAATGCCATTGGTTTGGTGGCTTCACACAGTTAGTGATAGCTGTTTTCCAATCAAAAACATCATAATCTTTTTCCAGGTCAAGAACAGTTGCGCAATCTGGTAATATTTGACGGTATTCCCTTGGATGAAGAATAACTTCCCGTTTTTTTATTTGTTTTTCAGCTCTCCCGAAAACTCTATCAGGCGGCAGGAAGGAATGCCCAACGATGGGAAAAACAACCTGAATATCGGTAACTGAAGATTTTGTAAATAAGAGCCAATGCATAAGCATGCCTATCATGACTGAATCTTTATTTTGTCCGGGGCATCCATCACAAAAGAGCTTAATATCAGTAGCTTCTGTCAGATTTAGTGCGGACAATTTATGATTAACCATTGATACGATTTCATTAGATCCCTTGCGTCCTATATTTTCAGTCCACGTGTAAGCAGTAACAGTATCTTTTGTCTGTTTTGATTTAGAGTGCCCCTCACATGTTGTAAAATTATACCAATAAAATTGTCTAGAATAATAGGCTGACTGATCTGGAACGCGAGGGAGCACCAAGTTCTTTTGACAATCAAAACTTAGTTTAATCGTATTCTCCTCTGGTTGTTTAAGCATTTCGTAAAAAGCTTTGGCCTTAAGTTTGTGAACTCTTAGTTTGCAGATTAAATCTGTTTTAATTTCAGGATTTGAGGCAGCTGTTAGTTGACATTTCAAGTTGATACATTCCGAGCATGCATCTGTGGCCGGAGTTTGGAAGCTTATATTAAAATCTCTTGTAAAAATATCCCTAAAGTAATCATATTTCACTTCTAGGTCTCTATTTTCATTACAGTAAATTTTCCATAGTTTCCGAATACTTAGGTCACTTGCCATATATTGACGTTCAGACTTGTTTCTTGTGTAATGAGACTCTACACAATTCAACTTTTTAATGAAATCCTTAACTCTTTCCCTTTTTTCAACATAACGTTTGCCCTTCCTGTCACCCCCTCGATTTTCCTTTGGTGGACAACCACTTGACAAAAACTTTTTGCTTAAATTTTGAACTCTGAATCGCGAAATTCCAAGAATTGATAAAAATGCATGGCTGCAAACCGAAAGCATTCCACTTTTGGTTTTAATGAAATAAGACAAAGAAATTGAATTGTTGCGTGTACCTTTTACTGGACGTCGTCTCTTCGGAACATTTTGGGAGGTATGCTTCAAGATAAAATTATCCTGTTCAATCTTGTTCTCGTTTTCATAAAAAGACATGTGAAATTTTCGAATGTCCTGCATGGTCAGGTCAGCACAGGCAAACGTTTTCTTCTTATGATTGCATTGAGGATGACTAGGAAGCGACTTAGGTCTGTAGCTGGAAAAAAAAATCTTTAAAAATTATTATCACTTTAAAAGGTGATATATTAAACGTCTAATAAAAAAGGAAACATAAAAAAAATCTTTTATGTGGTTTTTCTAACATTATTACTGTACTGATATTCGGTATTGAATGAGTTATATTACTTCACTGCAGAAAAACAGTCCGATTAACATTAAAACCGCAGTTTTGTTATGCTTCATTTTTGTCCAGACTAATATAAAATAGGCAAACACAGGCTTACCGTGACTTCTTTTTTTGCAATGTGTTCCATTTTGATGGGTCTCGCATTTTCTTCCTGCCTTTACCTGGTGTAGCAAGAATAGCAGAATTCTCCATACTATATCACTTTTGGCACAGTAAAATTATTATATAAGTATACCACAGTCGAAACTAATTTTAGCAAATTTTAAAGAACATAAAAGAATGGCAGTCGAATGAATACTAACCCAAAATAAACACCTGCAAAGCAGAGGAAATAATTAAGGCAGTTTTGATAACGCGCACCGAAAATACGTTAGTATGCTATTGGATGTAAGCAGTTTTGATACCCAAATGAATACTACGGAAGGAAAGAGTTTTGAAACAGTAACTTCAAAGGACTGAGAAAGTTATGTTTCCGTAATCAGATTTCTTAATATAAATTTGAATGGATTTAGGTACTTTTGATGCAGAGATAATTCAGAATCAGACATAATACCTGCATTAGATGGCAGCACCGCTATTATCGCCATTTTGTTAGGAAATGGATTGAGAGACTTTTGAAACCGCACGCCTAATATATATCCATAGAAATGTTTCAATTGATATTGAAATGGTGATCACCAGATTTGCGTAAACCTCCCAGAGAAAGTTGGAATTCAGTATTAATTACAATAACTAATTGGCTAAACATAGCATTCTATACTTACTAAAAATATACCATGGCCTGTATTTTGTATTCTATTCCTTTTAGAAAGTTGAAGAACAGGTGTTACTTTATTAGTTAGGCGGGGGAGGCAAAAATCAAAAAGTAACAAATAGGCCGATGGGTGACAGGATCTTGGGCGTAGTTCCAATTTCAATCCCCCCCCCCCCCCCGTGCTAAAAGCTGGATCTGCTCGTAAGTGTAATTCCCGATTAAGCTGGAGTTTCCTGAAAAGCGGTACCATCATATAGCGGTCGTCAAAATATGGTGAACTATGTCACAATAATTACAACACAGCGAACACCGTAACAAAGTTGACTGAATAAATAAGTCAACTTTGACCGTAACGTAAAATAGCGCTGCCGTCATATTCGTTTTTACAATAGTAGAGTCGGAATCACTCATGAAAGGTACAATGACGTAGGTGACGGCGGCGGGAAAACTGTATTTAAAAATGCCTGTCGTCACTCATTTGGTGGCGAAATATCCAACAGTGTTGCCAGGTGAAAAAAATACAAATCGCCAGAGGTTAATTGCAAACTATTATTTCCACACAGTTATAAACATGTTTTAAGTACCTGTTTGAAATATTAAAAATTGGTAGGTTTTTTGAAATAATCTAAAAAGTACCAGAAAATTAACTTTTGCGAACAGTTTTTTACCAATAACCAGATTATTCATAAAATCACCAGCTCTGGTGAAATTTCACCAAACCTGGCAACACTGATACAAATTTGGTCCACTGGAGACGCGACGCTAGAGAGAGTCGCTCAACGATCTCTCCGTCATTATACCTTTTATGATTGATTCTGACTTTAGTATACCTACGTTGTTTTAGCGTAAGTAATTAAATTGAAATGTGTTGATACTACAGCATCAATTATATTTTCACGGTTGTACTTTGCACAGGGTACAAATTATGAGAATTTTTAATCTGCCGTTTCTATCGGGACATCCTTTATATTGCAAAGGTAATTTAATGAAAAAAAAATTCATTGTTAAAATTGTTTTTCTTTACCTCCTGCCAGAATCCTTTAAATATAACTACATTATTAAGTCTGTCAAAGGCAATAGTATAGGTAAAGTCCGTCTATCTATCTTACAAACTTATTATAAATGGTAAATGGTAATCTCTAACGCCGATAAAACCCAGTGAGTGATCGAATGAAAGCAGGGACGCACTCGTGGCTGATAGAAGAAAAGGTTGCGCTGCTTTTAGATAATAATATATATGAAAGCGAGGAAAAAAAATTTTTTTTTTTATCTACCGGCATGCAACAAAAGTGTCGTACTGATTTTTTATGTTAGGAAGAAAACGCAAAAACATATTTTAAACCTAATTTAATAATAGGTAACAATCATAAAATGACCATATAACAGTATAAGTATAAGATAAAATGCAATTGAAATTATAACATATAGGACGGTTATTAATTAAAACAAAATATACATATACCCACAAAAAAGTACCGCGTCAGAAAAATAATTATTATATTTTAACCCAAGTCAGTTTCACTGTCACTGTCGTCATCCTAGTTCACAATAAAGCTGGATTTATAAACTCGAAAAGTTGGTGAGGTTGAAGTTATGATCAAGTTTGTGAGGTTAGATATTCCGAACTCCGAGCATAAATATTGGTTATCTCGAACTACCCGGGAAGTTTTAGAACCTTACATGAGCTTTACATGAACAACATGAACGAGTGTATAAATGGAACTGAGTGTTCCCTTTAGTTTAAATTGAACTCCTATTTCCAACACCAACTGAACCTCAACCTCGGCAACTTTTCGAGTTTATAAATCCAGCTTAATGCTTTCTCTGGGTAACATATCTAGATTTACGTATGATTTTTCTATTTTTTGATCATGCGCTACGCAATCTTCCCGGCTTTTGTTTGGAATATTTGGCATCTCTGACTGTACTAAAGCTGTCAAAGAAGAATTTAAGGTTGGCGAAACATTACTATTTAATGGAGCTTTGGTTCTGCATTAACCCGATAAATATACCCAACCTTTATCTGGAACTTCGTGTGTGTCATACCATGTCTCGTCCAAATAAATAATATCCCTTCCATCCTGTCTATATCCATGAACTGCAACTAGGCATTCCATCCTCCATCTTTTAACCGGACTTCCATAATTACTTGTCGTTTTTTAATCTTTTCCATTATAAAACCGTTTCTTAAAATATATTTCCTTAGTGTCTCACGACAACACTCTATTCCTTTATAATATTTTTTTAATATTTGCAATAGGGTGTTTGAAGTGGGGATCATTAGATCCCTGTACATGGTATATATTTTTCTACGAATTATATCGACGTCTGTCGCGTCCAGTTTCTTAAAAGTAAAAGAGTCTTTCTCTTTATTTACAACAAACCATACTCTGCTCACTGGCCTGCGTGCCAAAGCTGCTGCTTCCTTTAATTTCTTTTTGTCAACAGATAAAATATCACGCTTTAATTGGTTTTTATCACGACCCGTAGATCCACTTGGCGTACTGGTTTCTTCCCACGGACGAAACATTCTTAGATATCACGTTTAATTGGCAACGAATAACTTCTTGTCTAAACTAATACAAACACCTAACTGAATTTTAAAACCGAAAATCAGCATATTACAATAACTAAAACAAACCTGGAGAAAGGCAGATATAGCTTTCGAGCGATACCTCTTGGCAATCAAATGCATCAAGAATCAGTCGAAAACAGAAAAGGAAACTCCTGCAATGACCAGACGAGCCGGTCCTTATTGTAGCAGTCGCCGCCAGGTGCGCAGCATTAAAAGCCAGTTCGGTTAACGGACCGAGTACCAACAATTGTATAATTAAGGTTCCCGTTTCCGACTGATTCTTGTCGGACGGGCCAGGTGATGCATTTGATTGCCAAGAGGTGTCGCTCGAAAGCTACATCTGCCTTCCTCCATCGAGTTTTCAGGGTCAAGGCTCTAAGTGTTGCTTCCTTTCGTCGGATTCTATAACCTCACTGACGAGCCATTATATGGCGAAACGCATCTGGAGATGAATCCGGCGAAGGGAAGCAACCTTTCAATTCTAAAATAAACCTATTTTATTTTATCCTATTTATTTTAAGAGGATTACTGAGAAAATATAATAATATAATAGCCTTTCAATAGATCCGTACCTGGAGTCCCCAGATCAGGTGGCCGAATTTTAGGCCTCACACAATAGGTTATTATGACGGTAAGGGATTAGCATTTACAATGAGTTTGTAAGATAGATAGACGGACTTCATACATAAAACAAGGTGCGTGGTTATGCAACTGCATACTCTTCTTTTGTATGAACAGTTGCCTACTCTAGTAATTACCCGTCAGTTTATCAATGCTGACATTAGGTGACTTAATAAATATACTATGTATTTTAGCTTTTATATTTAAGAACCATCACTTCAATAATATACGTGATGAGGTTGGAGAGAAAAAGTATTAAAACAAATGAATATATACCTCAAGTTGGTCTTTCAATATATACTTATTATTCTCATGTGATTTATGGCCAGCAATATGACCTTTCTGCTGTCATCAATTTAAAGTCTTGATTTATGAGATTTCTAGCTATAATAGTGGGCGTGTTGCAGTGTGAACAAGGGCATTTGTCGTTCTCGGCATCGATCATAATATTTCCAGGAAAAACTAGAAAATGGTAAAATTGGAAACGTGTTGCAAAAATATTACAGATATATTTTTTAATACATCAAGAACAATATTACGAGCTTAGCAAAATAAACTAATAATATTTTATTATTGTCTCCACTAAGAGGGACACCTTAATGGTAACTTATAATAATAAAATTAATTAAAGAAATTGATACTTAGTAAAAAGTTGATTAAAACTTTTACGCTACAGGATGTCTGTATTGTATAATGTTGCTGCTATTTATAATACTATTCCTGTAATCTTGAAACCAGAACCAATTCAATCGTTACAAAAGGCATATGGAAGGGTATTGTTAAAAGGTTGATTACTTTTTTTTATTTCTTGTCTGCCTGTCCCTCGTTGCTACAGTGGCTTTAGGCTTATAATGCTTTGCAATTTTCTTAACATTTTTTTTTGTTTTTTCTTTTGTTGTAAGTACTTACTTATATAATTCTATCATTCTTATGTTATTATTCTTATGTTAGTACTATTTATTGAATATTGGGTTATTTACCAAAACTGGATATTCGTGATATTCCGTTGTTGAAATATTGTCTGTTTTCAAAGTAAAAAAAAAAAGTTTATGAAATCAGTACAATGGAGGTAACCTACAATCACTTTACCAGACCACCCCAAAAAGCTCTAGTTATTTAGTATGGCTTACTATGGTTAGGAATACTGCTCAAAGAAATGTGCGTGGTTAGGTATTTGTGGTTAGTTGTGAAAGAGTCGAGAAAAAATTCTTGCCTTTAGCTTAAATATAAACTTTCTATTAACTATCCAACTATAATTAAAAATCCCTAGGTTGGTGCATGGTTATATTCACAACTTGCAATAAAATTATACAATTGGGTAACTAAACTAAAGTCTATTTGTTTCACATATAGGGATGATGTCAAAGCATCGATGTTTTTACATCGATGGATTTTGACTCGATTTTTTATGAAATCGATGATAGGCTAGATCGATGTATAGAAATATCGATGTTTTGCAATTATCGATTGCCAAACTCAATAATTGTTCGGGGACAGTAGTTTCCCTATTTTTTGTTCGAACAAAGCATAAGAAATATCATACTGCACTTCCTGTATAGTCACAAGACTATCTGCGGAGCGGCTTAACCAAATGTCAAATGATCATAGCAACAAAAAAAAACAACAAATGATCTGTATACACCGTGAGCATCTTTGAACTTTTGTAAAAACATTATTTTCTCAAATGATTTACATAATATACTTTAATGAGTTTTATATTCTGTAAAAGATGCCTTTCTTTTGGATTCACCTTGTATTGGAAACTGGAAGTCGAAGGAGTAGTAAGCTTACTGCACATGTATCAGTTCCTGTTAAGGGGTTACATCAGCGAATGCAGATCATGACATTGGTCCTTTGTGACAGATCTATGAATTAGAAGAACTCGAAACTCGAAGAAATCAGTTTAGGAGCTAGTTGACACGAACACTCAGGTCAGATCCCTTCTTTCTACCGCTCATACGTGATACTATTCTATCCTTATGGTATTTTCTTTACAACTCTGTGGAAAAAGGAAAAAGATGATATGTCAAAATTATTCTTTTTGCAGAAAACACATAAAACTATTTATAAAATTACCGTAATAAGAATTTATGCAAAAGAAATATTTCACATAGTACGCTAATGTTTAGCAACATGTATTTACTAGAACAAGCTGTAAAAAAATATTTATTATTATTATTATTAAACACAACAGAATAATGACATTCCAAATAGTATGCCTGAAACTAAAATAAAATAAAAATTGGTATTGCGAAATACAGCGTATATATAAAACAAAACAAAACAAAACAAAATAACAGATTAAAATAATTTAGAATAAATAGTACTCGTGTTATATATTTTTGATCGAACAAATGCTTAGCCTAAACACATCACAGCCTAAGAAGTAACTATTATAATTCCGTAACAATCTAGAGATAAAAGCATTCTGTCCGTAGTTAGCCCGATGAGTTCTCTCGAAAAACAGTTGCTCCTATAGTTGTTGCCAGATATAAGTGAGATTCCTATAAATACTGATATTTTTTTATCTTCTAAAACCTACCGGCAGTATTTAGACAGGGCGCATAGTTTTTCTGAATAGTTTAAATAAATATTAAAAAAAACTCCTTATTTGTACAAAATACTGTTTATATTTATTGCAAAAAATGTATTTTAATCGGTATATATGTTATTTAGACTTATTAAATTTTTAACAAAAGCTAGAACAATATAGCTGGTATAAAGTTTATTTAATTTAACATATTCTCCCGCACTAAAATATAAAATTCAGTTCCCGATTTTTTGCTCTGCTTTACTTTAATTCTCTTGTGCCTTGTAAAAAAAACGGTCCCAGAACCGGAGTAGTATTAACAGGTAAAGAATTTTTCACAATATATGGTTGACTCCGTTTAACTATCGGGGACGTTTTGCAAGAGCTCGGCCATAAAAATGCAAATAAACTGTCGGTCAGGGACGGATTATAATTTGTAATTATAGCAGGTAATATTTAACTATCTTGTGCTTGCGATAACATCTTTCAGTCTTTGTGTTTCTTAGGAAGTGTCCAAGTTGTGCTACGGTTACGATACAATAATTTTAAATTATTTACCAAAAATTTATACGTATAAAAACAGATATTATGTGGCGTCCGTGGGTAAATATTAACAGTGGTTCTTCCAGTGTTTCGTTTAAGAAAAACCACTTATCTCTTGATGCTAAAAACATTGTAAAAAATTTATATAGTTCTTTACTTGACCAAGGACTTGAGGCGAGTGCTGCCGCAAGTGTAACAAGTGATATGACTAAGGTGTCTCTTACTACAGTAAGACGAATTGCAGTAAATCCCGTCAAATCAAGAAAGAAGCGTATAGATACCGGTTTCAAGAAAAGTATCGATGAAGGCGATAAGGACCTAATAAGACGAAAAATCTACACCATGTACGAAGAGCAACGTGTCCCTACATTAAAGAGTCTAAAACAGCGACTCACTAATGACGAAACCCAAATAAACTGTAGCGTCAGAATTTTGTCTGAAATGGGCTTCAGATATCGTAAAATTGATAAAAGACAACTACTGATGGAATCCGCCCGTTTAAGAAAATGGCTTTACGAATATATAACATCCATAAGAAAATACCGATCTAAAAATCGTCCAATAATTTACCTCGACGAGACGTGGTTTGACACCCACGAAACACCCTTCAAAGGATGGTCTGATTCATCCGGCAAGTGCACAACAAAAGCTCCGTCAAATAAAGGGAATATAATTACTATCTTACATGCAGGATCAAAAGACGGTTAGGTCCCAAATGCCTTGTGGCTTTCTGCGAAAAACATTAAAGACTCCTATGTAGATTACCATGAGGATACGACGGCAGAGCTGTTTGAAGAATGGTTCCAGAATTGTCTTTTGCCTAACATTCCTCCGAATAGCGTGATAGTAATGGAAAACGCAAGCTATCATAGTCGACAATTACGGTACGGAAGATTCCAGGCTCAAATAACACAAAATTAGAAATTCAAAACTTTATGGCGGCGAATGACAAATATTTCGAAGAGAATTATACAAAAAAAAAACTTTTACAAGTTTTAAATGCATTTTCTATAAAGAAAACATATGTTTGTGACACAATGGCAGCAGAAATGGGACATACAGTGCTACGGCTCCCTCCCTATTATTGTATTTTTAATCCCATAGAGCAAATGTGGCACCCAAAGGTTTGGTCACAAAATATTTCTCCGACTTTAAGTTGTAGTGTGGTAGAATTAATAAGAAACTGTGTGCCTAATATTCCCCCCAATTGTTGGAAAAATTTAGTTCGTCATGTTATAACTATTGAAAATTCATATGTTACTCTAGACACAATTAAACCGATTATAATTAATTTGGATGATAGTGATAGCGACACAGAACTAAATATAGAATATCATTGTATAGCATTGCGTAATATAATATAAGTTTAACTACTAGGTATTGCGGCTTTTCAGTGTAAAGCATTTTTTGTTGTAGGTAGGTATACCTACATATGTAATTTTTTTTTATATATCATATCGCTGACAAGTGTAATTATTTCTTTACTTTTTGCAAGACTTATCTGAAGCAATTTTAACCAAATACAAAAAGTTCTTGTTTTATTCGATTTTACTTGATATAATAAGGCTTTATATTTTAATTTATTTGTAAGATTTTGTGTCTAATACACAGTGGTGTAGCCAGCCTTGCAGGGCGGGAGGGGCAAAACATACATGGGGGCGCTTTATGATTTTTTAGAACCACTACTAGTATTAAAAATATGGTGTTTGTTTTTCAAAATATGTAACCAAATATTTTTTAATTTCAATAAATATGTTACAGGGTGTAATAAAAGTATCTTTTTATTGTGTATACGGGCACCAAGGAGCGCCAAGCTAGGTGGACGGGGGCCCCCTGGCCCCTACCTGGCTACGCCACTGCTAATACAATAATTGCAAAATTGACAATAAATGATTTTTGATTTGATATGTATTATTTATTTAGGATATTTCATGTCATTAAATAATATATTATTTAAACGTAGGAATGTGTGTAAAATTACTTGTTCCCTAATAACCTCGATAATTTTAATTAGATTGCATAATTACCTTCATATTATATTATATACCAAATTAAATATCTAAAGTCCTATCCTGTAGTGTATTTGCTTGTTGATTGTGTATAACAAGGGGATTAAACCGGTAGTTTTATTGCAGTCAATAAGTCGATACCATTTAGGGTGAAAAATACTTTATGTGTGTTTTAATTTGCTGTGCGGTCTGGCATCCAAACATTGCGTTGACTTAGTATGTTCAGTTTGTTGTTATACAATTTGGTATTCTTTTGCGTTAATTATAAATATATATAATAGTAATAATTATTAATTTAGTGTTTTATGTAGGATTTATATTCCTTAAGTTAAAATACTTTTGTTCAGTGTTCGTGTTTCGTGATTTTGATAGATTTCATTTTTCTATTGAAGGACAATGTTTCAACCGTGAGAGGAAAATTTTCATAGGCTTCGGAGGTCATGGAAGGAGAATTATTGTGAACCTAAAGATGTTCTAAACGACCCTGCTGTGAATTTGGTTGAATCTGTTGATTTAGATTTAGGCGAGTAATTAAGAAAAGGAACGTCACAAAAAAAGCGTAAAGTATTTTTGAGCTTTTAGGCAAAGGAAATTTGTTTAAATGTGTATAAAAACCTAAAACAAGACACTATGCACATAGAATATAGCAAATCCGAAGTAGTAAAAAAATTTTCCGAGTTAACAGAGGTTTCTTATAGTACTTTATGTAAGTCAAAGGAAAAACGATCCGATTAAGGTAAACCTAAAAATTTGGTTTTGGCTACAGCCCAACTATTACGTAAAAAGTTTACTTAATTAAAAATATAAATATAAGGAGGTTCCCACAACAGTAAAAAAGCTTCAAGACATCGAAAAACTTTGTTCAGAAAGCACTTTACGACGAAGGCTTTAAAAAGTGGGATTCAAATTTAAAATTGTTCATAAGCATGCTGCAATAATGGAAAGTAGCAGAATCGTAAAATGGCGGATATAATATTTAGAAAAAATAAATGAACTTGGAAAAAGGGGAAAACAGATGTTTTAAAAATTAAAAAAAGGCTGGACTCGTGGCTCTAGCAGACGTCAATTAAAAGATATAGGTACCTCCAAACAAAGGATCTCGTATTGTCATTTTGCATTGTGGATCTACGAATGGTTGTATTATAAATTTGCTTAAATTGTGCGGTAAAAAGTTGGAAGAATGTAATGTGGATTACCACAAAAATATGTATTCAAATATTTTTGAGGAGCAATTTGAAGATTCTTTAATTTCAAACTTAAAATCTCACAGTGTCATTGTATTAGATAATGCAGCTTACCATTCTAGACAAATTCATAAATTACCCAATTTGTCCTACAAAATACAGGAAATTCAAGAATTTATTTTTAACCATGCCCTATTTCTCAAATACCAAAAGAGAATTGTTGGAAGCACTTCATCTTAAACAATGGGAAAAACAGTATGTTATTGACAATATATCCAAAAAAATACGATCATACTGTTTTAAGGCTACCGCCTTTTTTTGTATTTTTAACACCATTGAACTTATGTGGGCACAATTAAAAACTTGAAGAATATCGAAAATTGCGACAAATTCTTCTCAATGGTGGTGATAGATTTGTTATCAATCTAGCAGAGGATACAGAAGATTATTTAGACGTATCTTTGGATGAAACCTCCAATTGAGACATCTACGGTAAGTTAAAAATCAGAAAAAATATGTTTTCTTCCTTAAGCTAAAGTTCTGCTTAAATTCATAATTTTGTGATCTCGTTCTCGTATTATATGTTATTTACGATTTCTGAAAACCTCGTCATAAATTCCATCAATAATTTAAAAATTAAAAATAATATTGAAAAACTAACGAAACGAATCCGACCCTGGTTACTTATTGAAATCGACTGGCGGGGTCTTTGTCGGAATTTACGAGTTTTTTTTAAAACTCATTTAGAGTTGGCGAGTACTACACCTGGTGCGCCTTATCGGAACCAAAAACAAGACAGACTCTAGCAGGGCATTACAGCAAATGGCGCCACTAATTAATTTGTGCAGGAACACAAGCAAATTCTTTTTGCGACGGTGTTCTAGGCTCTTTATGCCACAAAGGAGAAGTCTTGTTTCATATGGGAGGTTTTAATAGGAAAACCTTAGTTTGAATAGTAAATATTTAGCAAATTTATATTGGACACGTTCGATTCTACTGATGTGGCATTGATAATTGGGACTTCACATAATGGAACAATATTCAAGTATCGATCGAAGTAGTCCATTATATAGAGTCATAAAGGCTCTTGTTTCGTAAATTTGTTGGGTGCGTCGCTTTATAAAACCAATCAATCTAAAACTTTTTAAAATAATGTTGACCGCATGCATGGTGAAGGAAAGATCCTTATCAAAGATGACGCCGAGAACATTGAAGTGTGAGACAATATCCAGATTGGTGTTCTCCACCTACTAGGAATAATTTTTCGGAGAATTACCTTTGTAAAATCGGAGAATCTTACACTTGCTCACATTAAGCTGTAGAAAGTTGGATTTGCACCAGACAACCAACCTGTCCAAATCCGACTGCAGATAGTTGTCATGGGAAACTCGGGAGAAAAATTTCAGGTCATCAGCGTACACCAGACACTCAGACTTATTAAAACTAGATATGACATCATTTATAAATAATAGGAATAAGATAAGGCCGATATGTGAGCCTTGAGGAACACCGGACATTACTGGAAACTCCTTGGAGACTGATCCGCATACGGCAACTCGTTGGCGGCGATGAATTAGATATTAGCTTATCCACTTGAGGTACGCACCAGCGATTCCAATATCAGACAACTTTTCCAAGAGGAGTGCATGACAAACACTGTCAAAAGCCATTGACAGATCAGTATAAATGACGTCAACTTGATGAGCTGCTTCAAGCGAGGAAACCAAGAAATTCTGATAAACAGCCAGGTTAGTCGTAGTTGAGCGACCACTGAAGAAGCCATGTTGCTGAGTAATGATGTGATTTTCGTAAGTTAAAAAGATTTCGTCAGTAATAAGGGATTCAAAAAGCTTCGGGATGGCGTAAATTAAAGCTATTCCACCATAATTCCCAACGTCGCTTCTGCCCCCTGATTTGAATACAGGAACAAGGTTGGAGAATTTTCAATTATCAGGAAAAATATCAAAAAACAAATTATGGCAAAAAAAGTACTTATCCCCTTTTAGCTAATGATTGTGCAATATAAAAACCGACAAAACGGGATAAGTTTACCTATCTCCTTTTGCCTAATTAAGGATTTTTGTTTCGACAGATTGTGTCTTATAGAAAAAGGAATATAAAAACAAAAAAATATGATTTTTCGGTGAAGTAAACTTATTCCCTGTGCCCTTTTTCCACAGAATTACTTTCGCCTTTCTAACTTCAACGATGTTTACTCGAGTTTCAAGTAATAAAAATAAATTGCTTATGTTTTTGAAATAAAAGTTATAAGCTTAAATAATCAAATGCATCACGCTTTAAATTATAACTCCTATAAATTAAATAGTTAAAATTAACTATTCACGTACCACGTTTAAATTAACTACAACCACGTACCTACTTATTCACGTAGGTATCTTTTAAAAGTGTTTCAGTAAAATTGGTTTACTGTGTGTTGAATTTTTAACTGGTATAAATAATGCCTAGTAACAAGGTAGAAAAGATTAAATTTCGTCGTACACAAATTAAAGGGAATAAACGAGATTGAATACATTCTATATAGGATACCTCCATTGCATTTCCCGGATCATTATCACAGCTAGAAAGGTTTGAATGCAATTAGCGATATTTTACATGAATTTAAAGAAATATAGAACCAATATGAGCAAGTTCTCTCAAACAAAGGGACTCTAAGATAAAGAAGTTCGTTTTACAGAGCTACAAATTATATACAAAATTCAGCTATGTAAAACGCGCCTGCTTTGAGCTTACTTGCTTCAGGGTCAAACACGTCTGCCAAATTAGCCCTATTCAAAATTCCCGAATTTTCTGGTTGTTTTGGTCCGGTATAATAACAAAAAGCTATAATAAATTAACATTCAAAATAAATTCTGGATCTTCTTTTTATTGAAAAGGAACAACACATAAATTTAAAAAGCTTTCTTGATGTATTTTTAAGAACTTGTTGCACTCTTGAGAGTTTAGATGAGCCAAAAAAAAAGTAGTTGGAAGATTATTCTTATTTAGGCTGGATCTGTAGTCTAAACGAGAGTGGGAACACTATGGTAAAGAAATAACTTAACCAAGTTTAGAAAGCTTTACTACATTTTAAAATCAACGTTATTATTAAAGGGCATAATATATGCAAAGTGCATGTATATGCATTTTTTTTGCATATTTTGTCAATTTTATAATGAAATGCATAATTTTCCCAAATTATTATTTTATGAGCGGCAAGGGCCTAGCGACACTTAAAACACCGGTTCCCGTCAGATCGCCAAATTTAAGCGGTGTCGAGCGCGGTTAGTACTTGGATGGGTGACCACTTGGGAAACACCGCGTGCTCTTGTCTTAGGGAAGAGTGTAAAATGAATCGACATCAAAACCATCCTATTCACGCCGGACAGGCCGGATGAGATCGGATATCTCGTAGGATGAAGGTGTCGTTTCACACTTCCCAGTCGGTAGACCGCACGATTAAAAACCGTACGGTTGATGACCGGTTCAAGATGGCCTCTGATACGCCGACGACCGTAAAAAATAGTAAAAAAAAAAATTTATGAGCATATTTTTATGTTTTCGGCTTTATTAAAAAATTAAAAACGCCTGGTCATGAATACTCGTATACTCGTAGGTTTAATGTCCAGTCCGGGACTTGTTTCAGGAATTATCCAATCTGAAGATAATTATATACTAATTAATATTTACATTCTGGTTATACACAAGGTATTAATTAGGGGTTTCCGGAGTTTGCAGGTATATTGTTAGGGTTTATGCTTAACAAACTGTATTTTTTTAATTTTGACATATAAAGTGACACTTTTTAAAACTGATTGACATTATGAAATGTCTTACTTTTTGTAACTAGTTGCATAAAGTAAAATTTTATGCAATTGGTGACGAAAAATGTATTTCAAAATTAGTGACAAAAAGAATTATTCTATTTATTAAACTGTTATAGTACAAGTTAAAGACATAAATTATAAATTAATTAATTATTATAAATATTGATAACACAATTATTGCAATTATTCAAATTAATTCCCGACGACATATTTTTTTCATTGCTCGAACTTGCTGTTATTTGGGAAGCGACGCACATTGCATTAGATGTTTCACCAAATATTTCTTGCGCTATAAGTTTTTTATTATTCATGGAATTTTCAACATATCCCTCCGCAACAGAGCTAGATTTCCAACCTCCGTGCCTCTTTAATTTTAAAAGATCAGCGCCACTGTCTGCTAGGAAAGTGGCAGAGCTTCTTCTGAAGCAGTGGCCAGTATATAGAACAGGATTTGAAAGACCAAGAAATTGTGCAATAACTTTTGGCAGACTGCCAAATGTGTTAATTCCCACAGGATTTCTGGTACATTTTCCATTCGCATATTTTACAAAAAATCTGTTGTGTTTAAGAATCTGGGGACGCAACTTAATATATTTTCTTAATATTTCAACAAGATTCGTATTTTCAATGTCTCCAGTGGTAATTGCACACTGCCGTATAACTTTTGTTTTTGAAGGTGGGATATCAACACGAAAATGGCTTCCTTCGTCTATAACATTTTCAACTGGAAGAAATGTTAATTCTGCTTTTCTGCATGCTCCTGCCATTCCAATTATCATTGCAACCTTAGCCATTAAGTATTCTTTGTCATCAGCTTCCAATAAAAATTTGGCAAAATCTTTTTTAATAAAAACTTTTGACTTTTTAGCACTGTACCCGTCCGCTTGCCTTTTAATATATGCTACCAAATTTGTATATTTTTTAATATCAATATTCCTTTTCAGATTTAGTTCAGACCTTAACATTGAGTAAAGTGTCCATAATGTGGAAAGTTTTAGATCTTTCTTACCCTCAAAATATGCAAGTAAAACTTTCTCATTAACATGTTTAATTTTCTTCTCATCACACCACGTAACAAATTTTTCGTATGCCAAATCATAAACTGCCTTTGACTTTTTGGGAATTACTGATAATAGAGCATTACCTGCTGCCTCTTCAATATCGCTTGGTAGCTCTTCAGAACTTGAATGACTCATTTTTTAAAAATAAAACTAAAAATATATCAATCTCGATAAAAACCTTCCGTCTAGACTTTTTTACAAAATGCCAAACTGACAACTAACATGAAGTAACAGCAACAATAGCTATTTATGCCATCAGTTATATGTCAAAATTAGAAAAACTAAATTTATGTTTTCCAAATTTTTATCAATTATATTAAATTTTATTTTTTTATTACTTTCTTCAAAATTAGAAAAAATCTTGTATGCAATACGTTACGAAATGAAATTTTGTGTAACTTGTGAGTTTTTGCGAAACTCACTTCGTTCGTTCCGCAAAAATCTCACGCGTTACACAAAATTAGGCATTTCGTAACTGATGGCATAAATAGCTATTATTATTTAAAATCTTACCAAATGCAACTGATGAGCATTTTGCCTAGTCGCGCATACAGGAACACTTCAAACATTATTTGTCACTAAAACATGGGTAAAGTAGTTAAAAAAGAAAAAACAAAAAATTAAGAATATCCATATAATGATGATATAAAATTCCGATAATAATGAATGCTCAGGCTTAAGAACCTGTAAACAAATCGAGGCAATATTATACAAGAATGGCGAGTTAACCCTTCTTGACTATTATACAGGGTGTTTCAGAAGTACGGCACGTAATTTAAGGGGGATGATTCCTTATGATATTCTAAAAGAAAAAGTTTATATGAAGATGTGTCCGGGGTTGCCCCGTTTTTGATATACAGGGTGTAAGAATTTTAAAAAAATAATCGTTTTCTTATAATTTTTTTAAATATCCTTTTTCCGATTTTATTGAAATTTGGTACCAGTATTCATAACGATAAGGGACTTAATTAGCTCAAACTACACTAAATTTATTAAGTCCAGTGGCGTTCCGGGGAGCACCT
The DNA here is from genome assembly GCA_963920685.1 of Polydrusus tereticollis. Classification (NCBI taxonomy): domain Eukaryota; kingdom Metazoa; phylum Arthropoda; class Insecta; order Coleoptera; family Curculionidae; genus Polydrusus; species Polydrusus tereticollis. The sequence goes on from OY987326.1 coordinate 116,857,384, forward strand.
TTACGAATTTTATTGACAAAAAAAATGTACGCTAATGACTTTTTTCGGATTTACCAACTAATAATACAACTTTTTTGTTCCCTAAATTATTTTGGTATCTTGCTTCGTATTCGGGAGAAAAAATGAAAACCACTTTTTTGCTTGTACAGGGTGTCCAGTTTTCGTATGTTTTCATATACCAGCTCCCTTATTATAGAAGATAGAAAGATGGGGTTTGCGGCTTAGTATTCTATTATTTTACGAAACTTTCATTGCCGCAAAAGAAATTTTCATAGCGCTCTCAGTTCCTAACATACACAGCGATCTTGAAAATTTGTCATCTTTGACGCTCCCATGCATCTAGATTATTTGATAGCTTATCAATAAGGTAAAAATGGATTATTATAGAATTTTTCTATGTAGGATTTAGTGGCATAGTTAGTCTTGTCTAAAAAGTTTTGCTCTTGAGTTACGACCCAACCTTTTAATTTTTTTAATAGGACACCCTATATATTATTTCTTTGCCTCATCCCTTCTTTTATGAGGTTTTCAAAAATATATAATAGTCCATATATATTTTGTAAGTTTATTTTGTATTTTTGAAAAATTCTTCAACATGGCACAAAATAGCAAATATGAAAATTATGAAAGACACGATATAATATGTTTGTTTTATCCAAGCTAATGAAGACGCGAATTCAGCCTCGGAGCTGTATTTTATTAGGAAAGTTTTAAAATCATTTGTTACGCACCATTAATATTCATAATAAAAATAAAATCTTTAATCATTATTGTTATTTATTATTAGCTTTTTGTTACATATTTAAATATCCAGAAAGACAACAACCTGATAAAAGAATATTTTTAAAAATTCAAGCCAAGCTCATTGCTCTCGGATCCTTTAAAAAACCAAGACCTAATTTCTACAACAAGGAAAACAGGGAAAAAAAGAAATAAATGTTTTGGCCTCTGTCACGGTACAACAATCCATATCAAGCAGAAAAGTATATGATGAAGTTGGTATTAAAAAATCAAGAACGCAGTTAATAGTTGCAAACATTTGCATCCCGGTGACCAGGCGCGGATCTACGGGGGGCTACAGGGGCTATAGCCCCCCCCCCCCATGGCCTAATAATTAATAAGTAACATTTATTTCAAATTGATACATTAATAAAGTAGCAGTGGTTAATACTTTTTGCAAAATGAATCCTCGTCGTATAGAAACTTGAAATTGGGATTAGATGTTTTATCCCTGCACCCTTTAATGATTATTAGCATTGTACTTTAAAGAATAAAATGAATTAAAAATGTGTTTTATGTTAACCTATTTTATTACTAAATTTTCTTAAATAATAAAAACTTATTTGAAACAGGCCCATTTTTTTAACTTAACTTCGCGCTAAAATGATTTCTATCTTTTCTTGGACGTCGTTGGTTCATAAGGATTGAAGCACCTCCCTTGACTCTTGACTACAGCCTAGATCCGCCACTTTTTGCTTGAATAGCAAAAGCCATAAAAAAAAATTTTGAGCGACACGCCAAAAATATTTTGCAAGCGGCACTATCTACTTGAAAAGCAAGCACTATCAATGAAAAAAGGGCGTGGCACCCAAAAATGTTTCGCCTGCGGCGTTATTATTTTTTGCTCCTCCAGCGCTCTAACTTCTTTTAGTCCCCCCCCCTGGACTAATTCCTGGATCCGCCACTGCCAGTGACGCAGAACGTAGGATCATCTTTTGCAATTGGTACCAACAAATGCTGCGGGAAACGCAAGTATTGAAAGAAGGGTGGTATGGTCTTTACGAGTTGTGGTATCTTAAACCGAAACAATTTAAGGTACTGACTGGCCGCAAGAGAACCAACCCGTAATATTTCCATGAGAACGTTAAGGTAGGTTTGGATTTATTTTTTGAACTAAAATTAAGCATTTTGTCTATGAAGGAACTTTAACCGGAAATAGAGACCTAGATATAATGCGAGATGAGTTAATGGAAATGTTAGAGGATGTTCCTTTGACAGATTTAAATAATATTTATTACTAGCAAGATGCGCTCCGAGTCACAATTTTCATATATAGAGACTATTTAGAAACCAGATTTTGAGATAAATGGATTGGTACTAATGGACCTGTCAGGTGGCCTCCAAGATCACCTAATCTTTCTGTGTTGGATTTTTTTATGGCGTATAAAGAAACTTAGTTATATAAGAGATAATACCACAATGTTGATCATCTTCGATAAGCTACCCATTAACCTTTAAGCTTTTGCAGGGAATGCCAATTATTTTATTAAATGCATTGCGAAGAATCGAAACGGTGTGTCGAAAATGTTTAGAACACAACGAAGCCCAATTTGCGCAATTTTTGTACCTTAATAAAATAATATATATACAATATATACAGTGTGTGAAAATCCTAGAAGATCCACCCAAGAACTTTATGCTTATACGGGTATAAAAAAGAGCTTTGTTAAGAAAATTCTTAAAAAACAAAAATGCCTATAAGCCTATAAGCCAATGTTTATTTTCACGTTTCAAAGACGAGACAACGACTTGAGGTATGATTTCTGCATGTGGATTAAAGGACAAATAAAAGATCAACGTGACTTCCATAGACACATACTTTTTGGGGATGAATCCACACTCACAACAAATGGCGTTGTTTCTTCCCAAAATTGTAGGTGGTGATCGGACGATAATCCAAATGTTGTCATTGACAACAAAAACCAGTATTACCAAAAAACCAATGTTTGGTGTGGTATTATTAACGACAAGTTAATGGGCCGTTTATTTTTTTGCCAAACCTAACTGGTAATGCCTATTTACATTTTTTGGAAAACGGATTTCTTGAATAATATGAGTATATAAGAACGACATAAATTATGGTTTGTACATGATGGTTGTCTCGCTCATACAGCTAGAATTGTTTCTGAATGGTTAAATGGGACATTCGGTGATAAGTGGTTGGGACAAAATACCGATCCACGGTGGCCTCCTCGTTCGCCAGATCTCGCCCCATTAGATTTTTTCTTATGGGGATATTTAAAGCAAAAAGTTTACAAAGATCGACCGTTTAATAATGTTGGGGAGCTTGAAAATTCGATACGATTTCATTGCAGAAATATTCCAGCATGTGTATTGCGATCCACTCTTAGTGAATTTTATGATCAGACAATTCAATGCATTGAACGAGAAGGTGGACATACAGAGACGCGTCTAAAATTTTTTTGCACACTCATTATTTTATTTTTTTCTGCATTTAAAATATTTTCTGTTTTATTTTTTTTTATTTGTTTATTGTTGAGTTGTAATAAAAAAAAGCCGATAAAAATTGGCAAAACCATTGGCACCATATTCAAATACTTTTAAAAACATTGTATTTCTTGAGTTTGCACTAAACGCATACATAATGCATACATTGTTTTGTTAATAATGCCACCAAACTGTCATATTGTTTTAGTAGGATCTCATGTTTGTCGATTAATTTGTACAGTTTTTTAATATACATTTGAAATAAAAATTTTGCACTTTAAATGACAGTTTTTTAATTTGCATATTATCATTACTAATGTTTTATCTTGTTAAAAAGAATTTTTAGAGTATTTTAAAATTGTATTTATTGTCGTTGCAATAACCGTGAAATTTGTTATTCCTAAATAAATTAAAAATTCAAGTTAATTTTACAAATATGCTTGAATTTGGACAAAGATATGTGAAATTGATTTGATTTTGATTATTTATGAAAGTCCTTAGGGTGAATATAAAAAAGAAATTTTCTCGGGAAATTGTTTTAAAAAAAAAATATTTTTTTTTTATTTTAGGTCACGTTTTCGAATCTATCCATAACATTTAATTCTAAACAACTTTGCTTAATAACATTTTGGTGAATTTTCTGAAATAGAGGTACTTTATTCTTGAACAAGTTTTATATTTTTTTACCTTTCCTGTACGCCGTTTGACTTGCAACCATTCCAAGTACACCTAATATAATTATCGAACATGCACCAACGTTTATCAAAGTTAAGATTTTCTGAGAAATCGGTAATAAAAAAAAATCCCATATGTTGCACACTTAAATGACCATACTGTATATAATATATCCCTTTTTAAGAAAAATAAATATGGACTATTATATGTTTTTGAAAAGCTCTTAAAAATAGGGATAAGACAAAAAAAAATGATATATAGGCATAGGGTGTCACATTTAAAAGAAAACACAAGTTTGGGTCATTACTCAAAAACAAAACCTTTAGAAAAAAACTAAATAAATTATACATTAAAAACTCTATAATAACCCATTTTTACCTTATTGATAAGTTATCAAATAATCCAGATAAAGGGAAGCGTCAAAAATGACAAATTTTCAAAATCGCCCTGTATGCCAGAAACTAAGAGGGCTATGAAAATTTCGTTTGCGTTCGTAAGCTGCAAATCTCTTCTTTCTGTCTTTTATAATAAGAGAGCTAGTATGTGAAAACACACACCCTGTACTAAAGAAATACCCATGAATTTCAAAGTTAATTAAAACATTTAAATTAAAAATAAAATAATTTTCTTAAATATGATTATGAATAACAGTAATTAGTAACTTTGTACGTGTCAAGTCCAAAGAGGCGAAGGACTAATAGTTTAATACCAGCTTTCAGCAACAAATTGCATCAACACTTTCCAGCTGTTCTTTTGAATTTGTTCGTAGTTTGGAAGCTTAACGATTGTTTTATGTTAGGGCGTTTATATCACGTTAACATTGAAATGTCAGATAATAATTACTCCCTAATTACAAGTTTCCGATCATTTTTATGATTTGTTGTTTAATCTTTTATAAAGTTATTCTGGATAAGGTGTTCATTGCAATTATTGCAGTTCAGGTTCATCAAAATTAAAAATGTTAGTCGTAATAATTTGGTAGATATTATTTAATTGATGGGCTAAGTAGACAGTCATTAAAGTTGCAGGCTTTTTAAGTGGGCAATTTTTGTACAAAATTGCAGGGCTTTAAGTAGAGCTACTTAAAAAATCGCCTTTTTATGTAATTACATTATGTTACTGTAAAAGCTAGAAAAATTAAGGATTTACCAAAAACCATTCGTGACTGCCCATTAAAATTTCGAGCTGGTTTGCGGCTTCTATTTGATGCAAGTTTAATTTAAGTGATTCTTTAATTATGTATTTAGTAAGTCAAGTGTCGGGGCGGGGGGGGTTAAATAATTATTAAAAAACACCCTTATACAGTGTGTATTAGCCAAATGGAATAAATTCGATAATAAATTCATAAGGGCGTGTACGAAAAAACACGTCGATTGGTATTTCTAGTTGCGCATTTTTTTCTTCTATAGAAACTTTTTATAAAGGGTGTGTCATGTAACACTGGCCAATACTAACTTCCTTATTTTAAATACAACACTCTGTATATTATTCAATTTTTGGATTCCTCAGAAAATTCTAGACATATTTCATGTGCAATATCCTATACCTATCTTCAACTGTTTCGGAAATATTAAGTGTTTTCAGATTTATTGCAAAAATTAACAACACACTATAAACATAGTAAGTAAAACTGTTTATTTCTTAATAATGTAAAAGTAAAAAAAAAACAATAATGTAGGAGATGTTGAAAATTGATGTTAAAATGTTTTTACTGATATGAAATAAAAAAGGTATAAATAGTTTTATTTACTTTTGTTTAAAACGCCAGACCTTAGCAAATTGTTGTCTGTCTGCATGAGAGTAGTTGTCAGTGTTATAGTCGTTTGAATATTGTTACCTGCATATCAGAAAAATAGTTTATTTAACAGAAATGCACAAAATAACAATTCTACAGATGATTGGTTATGAAGATAAGACACGGACACAAATGGAAGTTGCCCGCTTATTTCATGAGAAATGTCCAAATTTGCCGCCTATAACTCACGGGACAATTAGTGAAATAGAAAATCAGTTTCGCCAGCTTGGACATGTAAAACAGATAAAAAAGTAGCTGCCAATGCAATAAGTGATGATACCAAATTAGATATTATGCTTGAGTTTCAGGAAAACCCACATATTTCTAGTCGAAAAACAGCCAAAATGCTCGATGTTTGCCGTTCATCGATTATTCGGACATTACAAGAAAATAAAATGTATCCCTATAAAATGATACCTACTCATGAGCTCATGGAAGACGATTTTGATAGGGGAACGTATTTTTGTGAACAAATGATGGCAATGTTAGATAACCATGTGATCCAATTAGAACATGTTTTGTTTTCTGATGAGTGCACCTTTACACTTCACGGTCATGCTAATAGTCTGAATTGCTGCTATTGGTCTAGGGATAATCCTCACTTGATGAGAGAAGAATATACGCAATATCCTGAAAAGGTTAATGTTTGGGCAGGAATTGTTGGAGATCATATCATAGGTCCCTTTTTCATTAATGGCAATTTAAATAGCGATAATTATTTAGCGCTGGTCCAAAATAATGTCTTTCCAACTTTGACAAACTTATATCCTGATGCAGCAAGCCCACAACTTTCAGCGAATATAATATGGTTTCAGCAAGATGGAGCACCGCCCCATTACCAAATCAATGTCCGGCAGTATCTCAACCGAGTATTTACAAATCGGTGGATAGGGAGGCGTGGATCGATGGAATGGCCAGCACGATCCCCTGATCTGACGCCATTAGACTTCTTCTTATGGGGTTATGTCAAAAATATTGTATACAAAACTAAACCCCTCGACTTAGCTGACTTGAGAAGACGAATAACGCTTGCGATTAGATTGGTCACGCCTGAGATGTTCAGTAACGTTAGAAGAAATTTCTACGTCAAAAAATCGACGTGTCCGAGTGTTTTTTCGGACACGCCCCCCCATGTATTTATTATCGAATATTCCAATTGGCTGATACACACTGTATACAATGCGATTTTTTTCGGCATAGAATTTGGAGCGCTAAATTTTTAACCCCATAAAAAAATCTTTAAAGAGATAAAGTTAAGGGTTCTTAAATTGGACCCGAAATTTTTAAAATCCAAAAAATGCGCTTTTAATTTTCAATTAAAAATATAGAGGAGTCCCTTGGCAATATAATCTAATAAAATTAACCTTGGCCGCACCTTAAAATAAATCCTTCACATTCCTAAAAATTAATACAAAATAATTTGAAAAATACCTTACTTTAAGGTTAATTTAGTAAGAAATTGTCTGAGGTAATAATGAAATATTAAATTTAGTACACAGAGGTGCCTCAGGTCAAACCATGATTATAGTCTATCTTTAAATGATGTGAAGTAATAAATCAATCAAAACCGTTTTCTTCATGGGCGTGCAAGATTATTCGGCATGTATAGATTTAAATAGGCCTAAATTTTTAAACTTGTGCAGAACTAGTAGAAGTATCGACATTAAATTTAGGTTGTTTTCAAATATATTTTTTCGTATTAATTTTTTTGGGCTTAAAGTTATGTACCATTTACCTGGAATTTTAGAAAGCAATTTTATCAAAACTAATTAGAGTTTAGGTACTTATTCCGTTGCTGCTCTAATAATTTTATTCCTTTTTTTTTTGTATCTAATCCTGTTTGCTAAATATATGGTTATTATGCCTTTATGGGTGCCTCTATTGGAATAATACACCTATTTATATCTATACATACCTACCTTGGGTGCTTGTTTCTCATTGAAACTAGTCAAAGTGTGAAGTGTCAGTGTTTTTTTTTAAATTAAGTATGGAGTATTTTAAACAATTGCCTAAACGCCCTAGAGTCGGTCCATGTGGGTACAGTAAATGAAAAAAAAAATAATTTTAAACTGTTACGATTCTATTAAACGTAGGAATGTGGATTTGAGTATTGACAATGCAGTACAATTTACAGCAGATATGCTTAACGCTGGGAAAACAACAATAAATTAACTTTTAAAAGATAAAAAAAATGTTGGCGTCAAACCTCCAAAAACTTCTCCGGGACGACCAAAACTTGAGCTGTATGACGTTATAATGCAGAGAATAAGGCAACAAGTTCATAGTTTCTTTAAAAAAAAAAAATTTCACGCTGGACAAAATTTTGTCCTCAATCCGAGAAGACCAGGACTACCCATTTATGTGTAGAAATACGCTTTGGAATTATTGAAAAAAATGGTTTTTGGTGGAAAAGACATAATAGGGAATCGATTTTAATAGACAGAAGCGATATCGTCTGTTGCAGAACAAATTACTTAAGAAGCATCCGAAAAGCCAGAGAAGAAAACAAAAAAATATTTCACCTAAATGAAACATGGCTAAATGAAGGCCACACTGTGACTACATTTTGGCAGGATAAAAATATTAAAAGTTCAAGGCAAGCTTTTTTGGAAGGATTGTCCACAGGATTAAGACCGCCATCTGGAAAAGGACATCGACTTATCGTAACCCATATTGGAAGTTCTAAAGGCTTCGTTAAAGGCGGTCTATTGATGCTCCAATCTAAAATAAAAGGAGGCTGTCACGAAGATGTGAATCCCGATGTCTTTGAAGAATGGTTCGAGCCAATGTTGGATCTTATACCAAAAGATGCAATAATTGTATTGGTTAATGCAAATTATCACTCTAGGCTGACAGAAAAATTACCCACAAGTGCGTGGCATAAAAGTGAAATAACAGAATGGCTAAGTTTAAGACAAATAAAATTTCCATTAGAATCCCTAAAAAAAAACTATTAGTATCAGCCAATTTACATAAAAATTCAATCAAAAAATATGTAGTATATCTGTGCTCAGACTCCCTCCTTACTACTGCAAATTAAACCCGATGGAACTTATCTGGTCTCAAATAACGACAGATGTCGCCAGAAAAAAACACGACTTATAAAATAATAGATTTAAAAAGACTCTTTAATGAAGCTATGAGTAAAATCAGTGCGGAAAAGTGGAAAAAGTGTATCGATCATGTGATAGAAGAAGAAGCCAAAATGTGACAAGTAGATATTATAATAATCGAAGAAATGGTTGAACCGCTTACTATAAACGATGTTAATAAAAGTTCATCATCCGAATCGAACTGTGATTAAGCCATAACGACAAAGTAAAATTCGATCTTTGAAAATGCTTTGCTTGTAAGATTCTATATTATTATATCTTATTTCTGTAATTGTAAAAATGTTTTCAAATGTTATAAATACCTACGAATATATTATAATACAATTTTAGGAGAATAGCCATGTTTTAGATTTTTAATTTAAAGACTTCTCCAATACACACTCCTGGCAAAACAAAATATCTTAAGTTTGCCGTCCTTTCATCATATTTCGTATGTATGTATGGACTGGAAAATATTGTAGTGTTATGTAATAATTTCATACCTTTACCAAAATTCATTGATTTAGCTTTAGTGGTTTTGACTATTAATCCCTAGCAATATTGTGTATTAAGAATTAAAAAATTAGTCTATACTTTCAGTGGAGTCAAAATAATGTAATTAAAACAATGCAGTCTTCCACCTCAGCTTAGTAATTCTAAAAACAAATAAATAGTTCCCTACATGTTTCGAACGCTTAAGTGTTTATCCTTAGGGGATGGATAGTACAGAGTTAGGAACGACCAATAAATATAAAAAAAAAGTTTAAGTGGGACTTATCTAACATCGAGTCGAGCGAAACTGTTAATGTAAGTTGTCTCAAATTAATGTGTACAAC